>JACEFZ010018017.1:355000-621099 GCA_014155875.1 Cepaea nemoralis | reverse complement strand
GGTATTATTATCTGGGTTAACTCAGGCGCTCGTGACAGTATCACAGTGCACGTTGACTAAAGAAAACATCATTACATCATACAGGGAAACAAACAGGTATCACAGTGCACGCTGACTAAAGAAACTATCATTACATCATACAGGGAAACAAACAGGTATCACAGTGCACGTTGACTAAAGAAACTATCATTACATCATACAGGGAAACAAACAGGTATCACAGTGCACGCAGACTAAAGAAACTATCATTACATCATACAGGGAAACAAACAGGTATCACAGTGCACGTTGACTAAAGAAACTATCATTACATCATACAGGGAAACAAACAGGTATCACAGTGCACGTTGACTAAAGAAACTATCATTACATCATACAGGGAAACAAACAGGTATCACAGTGCACGCAGACTAAAGAAACTATCATTACATCATACAGGGAAACAAACAGGTATCACAGTGCACGTTGACTAAAGAAACTATCATTATAACATATAGGGAAACAAACAGGTATCACAGTGCACGCTGACTAAAGAAACTATCATTATAACATATAGGGAAACAAGAAGGTATCATAGTATATGCTAAAACTAAAACGGCCATTACAGTATACAATGAAACAAACAGGTAACACAGTGCGCGCTAATTAAAGAACCTATCATTACATCATATAGGGAAACTGCACGCTAACTAAAGAAATTACTATTACATCTAGCCTCTAGTTCCCGTTTGCTCTGGTCCATGTACTCTCTCTCTCTCTCTCTCTCTCTCTCTCTCTCTCTCTCTCTCTCTCTCTCTCTCTCTCTCTCTCTTTCTCTCTCTCTCTCTCTCGCTCTCTCTCTCAACTATCTCTCCCATCCATCGTTTATTACTCTCGTCTCTCTAGCCTCTTGCTTCTGTTTCTCTTGTCACTCCAATGTCTCTCTCCCTTCACTCTTGCCTTTCTCTGGTCTCGTTTTCCCTATCTCCCTGACGCTAAAGTAGCGTGCCCCAGCACACTAGATCAAGAACGTATACACACATGCTCACTTGCACGCACTCCTACACACAGGCAACAGAACGATGCCCTAAGAATTGGTCGGCCACTGGTCTCCGATCGAAGATCTGACAGGCGGGCAGAAAAAGCATTACTTTGCTGATCCTGTAGTTTCTGCAACTTGTCTTGTTCCAGATATCTTGGTGTTACCTTTTCTCTAGAGCAGGGATGGGCAAACTACGGCCCGAGGGCCGCATGCGGCCCGGCAACTGATATTATACGGCCCTCGAGGGCATTTAGAAATTTAAAAAATTTACTTCGTTTTTAAACAATTTTGTTGAATTTTATAGAATTTAATTTACTGTTATGATTGTTTTAACATTTTTGATAACATTTCTTTCTAATTGTCTATTTTTGAACACAGTCCTTGATCTTCGTAATGTAATGCTAAAATGCGAATTCATCGATTTTAATATAGAGAAAAATGTGTCGACATGAACAATGAATAACATGATTTATTTTGCAAGAAAGTATTAAATTTAAAAGTTGTTTGCTGTTATAAATTATTTTCACATTTACAGTGTTCAAATTAATTTATTTGTTGTAGTAGTCTTGATATATTTCTGAAATTTATTCTGAGTTTACTCCTTGTTTTCCGAATATTTTATTTTCACACACAGCCGGAAGTAGGTTTTGTTTAATTTCCAGTTTAAAGGTTTGTTAAATTCTAACTATTGGAATTTTATTAAAACAATGCGTGCCACTAAAAAACGTAAGATTGACGATGAATGTCGTGTTTTTAATGATGATTGGACAACTAAGTACTGTTTTTATAAAAGTTGATAGCAAATCAGTTTGTTTGTTGTGTCGTGAGTCAGTGGCTGTCTTCAAGGAGTACAATTTAAAATTAAAAAAAACAAAAACATTATCAAACAAAACATTCCGATTTCGGATACAATTTAACAACCGAAGAGAGTGAAAGGAAATGCCTGGAGTTAGTGAAAAATTTGAGAAATAGCAAACTGTTTTCACTAAACAGTCTTCAATTCAAGATGCTGCAACAGAAGCTAGTCTTGTGCTGTCACAAAGAATTGTAAAACAGAACAAGCCATTTTTCTGATGGAGAGGTTCATCGAGGAATGTTTGCTAGATGCAGCAAACATTATGTGTCCAGAACACACACACACACAAACACACACACACACACACACACACACACACACACACACACACACACACACACACAAATTTGACAACATTACTTTATCAAGGAGAACTGTGGTCAGACGTGTTGACAAGATAAGTGACAATTTGATGCATAAACTTCAAGATGCAAGTAAACAATTTTTGTGGTACTCTCTTGCATTGGATGAGAATACCGATGTACATGATACTGCCCAATTATTGATATTTATACGTGGAATAAACACTTCTTTCAAACTCACTGAAGAGTTACTGAGTGTTGAGTCACTCAAAGACACAACCACAGGCCATGATATATTCAATGCTGTTACTAACCGTATTGAAAGAACTGGGTTGGTTTGGAACAAGATGGCAAGTGTTACAATTGACGGAGCTCGTGCTTTGACTGGGAAAAATGTAGGTCTAGTAAATGTGATAAGGGATAGATAAAAGCAGAATATCCTGACCACACATTATTATCACTCTACTGTGTGATCCATCAATAAATCTGTGTAAAGCTGTTTTGAATATCAAGCATGTTATTGACCCATTTGTCAGTGTCATCAACCTCATCAGATCAAGAGGACTTAATCACACACAGTTTAAGGCGATTTGAAAACTGAACATTCCGATGTCTTGTACCACACCAGTGTTCGATGGCTGAGTCTCGGCAAGATGTTGAGGCGAGTGTGGGAACTCAGAGAAGAAATAGTGATGTTCCTAGAGATGAAGGGCATTGAATGTTGCTTTAATACTAACATATTCAATAAAGAATAGAAGTTAGACTTCATGTTTGCCATTGAAATTATGGAAAAGCTAAATGAACTGAAAGTCGAACTTCAGGGCAATGGTGTGTGTGTGTGTGTGCACATGAATTGTATGTACATGTAACATCATTTCAGGCAAAACTCTCACTGTTCTCCAGACAAGCAAGTGAAAAAAGGTGTTGTCACTTCCCTTTGCTGAAACAAGAAACATTTCTGGTGAAATGACTGAAAAGTACAAAGCCCAATTAGATGCCTTGACTGAAGAATTTGGAAGGAGATTCCAAGATGTCAAGAACTTAGAGCCACAGTTCATTATTGTCAGTTCCCCTTTTAGTGCAGAAGCTGATACAGCCACAGAGGACATACAGTAGGAGCTGCTTGACTTACAACCTGAAAGAGAAAGTCAAGTCAGTTGGATTGCTTGATTTCTATGGATATTTATGAGATAGCCGGTCTCTGTGGATAAGGACTTCGGAACGCTGTTTGTGAGCCCGTATACCCGAGTTCGAAACACAGCGGTGCTGGTTTTTTCGAAAAAGGTATAAGAGTCGGTCGTTCAGAAAGCAATGGCAAACTACTGAACGTAAAAGTTGCCCAGGAATCACGAACAGAGAAAATGCTGGGGTTGACTGCTACGTCCTGTGAAGGACATGCAACCTATTTTTTTTTTAAATGAGAAGAATCATTTCCCAACTTGAAAAACTTTGCAGCTAAACTTTTATCATTGTTTGGATCAACACACATTTGCGAACAAGCATTTTCTTGCTTGAAGATCAACATATCCAAGAATAGGTCTTTATTGTCGGACTGCAACTTGCATGCTGTCATGCAAATTTCAACAAGTAAACTTGCTCCAGATTTCAAGAATACAGTATTGTCAAAAATTGCAAGCAGTTACATAATCTCATTAGAAATCAACAATTGCTGTGACAATGTAGTCGGTTTGTGTTTTAAATTAAAACCATTGATAGATCTTCTTCTTCTTCTTCAGCGTTCCGAGCCATTGAGATTCGTTGCTACAGATACAATCCGTCTCCATTCGTCTCTCTGGTTGACCCTCTCTTGCCAGTCGTTGATTCCAAGTGCTTGTAGGTCTGTACATGTATTATCTCTCCACCGTCTTCGTGGTCTACCTCGGGGTCTGCGGTCATTTATTTCCTCAGTGTAAGCGAGTTTTGTTTCCCTATTATCTTCCATTCTTTCTATATGCCCCAGCCATTGTAGTCTATTAGCCTTCATGATACCAGTGATTAGCGGGGACTTAAACAGATCATAAATGTCTTTGTTACGTCTTCTTTTCCACTCTCCACTTTGTGTATCCCTAATGGCAAAGATTGATAGATAATTAAAAAAAAATATTATAATACAAAATCGTAAAATCTTGTTAACAAATTAGTAAAAGTGTTTGCCTATATTGTAAAATATAATGTATACGTGTTTAAGTAAAATAAAATTGTAATAATGAGTTATTTATACTGTTTAATAACCTATAAATAATTCATGATTACTTATTGTGATAGGTTTCTGTAAACAAAGTGGACATAATATATATGCGGCTCTCCAATAGCTTTACATTTGTCAATGTGGCCCAACGCACAAAATGTTTGCCCACCCTGCTCTAGAGTAAACTAGGCAGACTAAGAGAGCGATCATGCTGCATGGGCGATGCAGGGGCGTCATTAAGGAGGTGCGGGGGGTGCGGGCCGCACCGGGTGACACCAACCCCAGTGACGCCACTGGGGCGATGCATAGTCTATAATTCAACCCAGGCTTTGTGGTGTGGAGAGGTTTACCTCCATACCTGGTCCCCGCTATTTGTTGTTGTTATGTCTTTTTTAAGAACAATGTGACAAACTATTGTCTGTCGAGACGGCAAGGTGCCAGTAAGTTATTCCACAAACATGAGCTAGACATTTGTGTGTGTGTGGTTTACTTGAAGACGACCTTTCCTTACGCTGTATCTACAACAAAATGGTAAAAGGTGGTTTTCTTCAGCACGAAATGATGTTATTCTTTCGCAGTAACCTTTTGCTGACAATGACGGTATTGAGTAAATTACAGAGATCTATGAAACATACTAAGAATAACCACTAACAATTACAGCTTTACAGAATTATAGAACTATATGCTAATGTGCCTCGTTGGCTGTGTACAGAAGTATACTCTTTTCCAGCCTCTTAGTCCTGTACATGACCCGCCGAGGTCCCCTTGCTTGATGTTAGTTTTTTTTTCCTTCGATTTTTCCGTTTTGTTTGGTTTTATTTTTCTATCAGTTGTTCCTTCAGCAATCCAATGTCGTCATGCGAGGCGACAATTTCGAATCGTGGTGTTGTCATATAATTGTAAATTTTTTATATTGCTTCGTGCGCTCTATAATCTGTACGTGTTTCCTATACTTCTATGCATTTTATTAACGAAGACACAAACATTAGATTGTAAATTTATTGCCTGGCATATTTTCCTGCATCTCGTCAAGTACATACTGCAGAATTGTCACAACATAAACTAAAGCAATAAGATGTCCAATGTCCACTTTGATACAAATACCCCCTTTCAGCCTTCGACTTGTTGACTTGGCTATAATTGGGGCCTTTAATGTGTAGCTTGAAGTGTGTCTTTCGTAGACTGGACTGCTTGTTGTCAGCTTCCCGGCTTCTAATGGGTTGATTGTGTTCATTCCTTCCTTGTTAGATTTTTCATGTCTGGACAGAGTCGCGCACTTGTTGAGGCCTGGAGTAATTGTGTACCCACGCCGTCATACGGTGCTGTTTCCTTCAGGGAACTTTACCAGTTGTCGTCTCTCCTGGTGTTCCACCTCTTTCCCCGTCTTAGGTTGTCTTCGATTCTTTTCGGTCTTCTTTGATTTCGTGTGTCGTGGGCAGCTCGTTAGTTCGATCCTAGTGGAGAGCGATACAAATTCTTGACCTTCCTAAACTCTTGTTGGTGGCTTGGGTAGCCGTTTTCATCTAGTTCTACTTCTTCATCTGTTGCTTCTTCTTCTGTCTGGGGCTTTGCATCTTCTGGTTCAGGTGTTTCGGTCTTGAGAAGTTCAATTATCTGTTGGAGAGTTTTTTTTTCTGTCTTTTCTTTCGATTTTTGAATTTGTGATAGCATATTTCTTCTGTCTCAGCCTTTATAGCAGCCATTCGAGCGTCATCCTGCTCAATCTTCTGCTGGAACTGCTTCATTTTGTCCAGGATGCGCTGAACGGCTGTTATCTGTGTCTCTTGCGTCTTGTCTTTTTCTTCCTCCATGCTGTTGAACTTTGATCGCAGGTCCTTCAGTTGGACTTTCAGTTGCGCTTTGTCGCTTTTTGTGAGTCGATTGGTAGCCTCGTACTGCCCCCTAGCCTCTTTATAAGGTAGGTTGGATTTGATGGCGATCTTCACGACTTCCTTGCTGTCTTGGTGGCAGGGACAGCCGAGATACCTGGCGCTGTGGTTGCTGAGGCAGTTGGCACACTTTCTGTTAGGGTTAGTCGGTCTTTGCTTGCTGGAACTGGCTGTATGGATGGGGTCCAGAGCAGTATCTGCATACCTCCACCTCACTCTTGCAGGTGGCACGGGTGTGCCAAAATTTCTGGCACTTAGAACACCGCAGCACTCTCTGTATATAGTGCTCTGAACTTGGTCTCTCTTGTCCCATCTAATGAATTGAGGGATCAGTCGGTCCTCCGATGTTACGATGACGACTGTAGAGGGGATGTTATTCTTGCCGATGATCCTCTCAGCGCTGGTGATCTTAAGTTTCTTGTTCTCCCTCGTCAGCATCTCCCTGATCTAGTCGTTGGTGAGATGGGTCTTGACTCCGTTAATGACCCATCGTTTGCTTGTGCGGTGCTGGGTGGCTTCCAATTAGATGCCGTGGTGAAGCTTGGTGTCGACCTTCTCTTCTTGTGCAATCTTCTGCATAAGTGCTGTGGTCTTTGGGTTTTTGTTGATGGAGACCACTACTCCATCAGGTGTCTTGCCCAGATGCTGTTTCTTTCCAGCTCGTTTTCCAACAGACTGATTACCTTGTCTGTTGGTAGCGCCGACAGTATGGCTTCTCCCACGCTTGTCTGCTTTAGTAGCAATTTGCCGGTGAAGTCCTCAGTTGTTGTGGTTTCATCCGATGTGGAGGTCTTTGGTAAACTGGGCTGCTTCGTCTTGGTGCTGTTGAAAACTTCACGGCTGCTGCTGGCTTCAGTTGAAGTTGTAGTCTCTGGCGTTGGTTGAGAGACGGGAGCGGCTTTATCTGCTGTAGAAGTGGTAGCTTTCTTTGAGGTTGTATTAGGTTCTGGCGTTGTGCTGCAGCTTGCAGGTAGGGGCGCAGAGGTGTTCCAGGGCACCAGGGCCAGGTTCTATACTGGCCAAGACCTACTAACACGTCATAGTCGTTCGTCCTGGGCAACAGGTCCCTTCGGGGTCCTGGCTAACATAGTAGGATCGCTGATTCTTCCGAAGTCGGAGAGTATCTGCCTGCACAGCGAGGAACCACCAGTCTGCACACAAACAAGCCAGACATGGGACAACGGATACTCATGCAAACCTCAGTCTGGTATGACATCACACTGCTGTTGGACAACAGTGTGTCTTCATCCGACATACAGGACTTCGCACTGGAGTTCACAGCCAGCGAACACAAGCAAGCAAGCTGCAGCTCGCAGGCAAATTCTCATCTTGCATCTTCTTGTCGGTGTTGGCGGCTGCTATGCTGCTGATTTTGAAATTCTGGTGTCTTCTGGAGTTACCTTGCAACTTGCCATTTTCTTCCACGCGGCAGGCTTCCGATTTGGTGACTTGTTCTCGATAATGCGATGAGTCGACTGTCTGATGATGATGAGCAATAAGATAAATCCTTGAAGCTGAAACATAACATATGTATTCCCACAGAAATTTAAACTGTCTACCACGGTTAATTTAATCTGGCTATTATGTCTCTTTGTTTGCACAAAGTTTCCAATAATTTCCTCTTTGAGTTATCCCTTATTTCACCATTTGAAGTGGTAAAAAAATTGTGTCTCAAATTTACCACGCCCAACTTAGAGTGGCCCCAGTAAATGTAACAGTAAAATTTCAGATTAAGTCAAATATCTCCTAAATTCCTTTCCAGGGTTCCCACAAGATTCTTCTGGTAATCGGTGTATTTTTCTTCTCGGTCCACCTTCGGACGTCAATATAAAGCAATAAGCTTCAAATTATTGTTACCAATCATTTCCAGAACATTTATTTCCAGATACGAGCCTGTATAATGGTGCTTTCTGAGCAATGAGAATCAACATTTCTGGGTGGATATATATAGTTCTTCGCAAGACAGCCTCTAACACAGTGGTTCTCAACCTTTTTTGGCCCATTTCCCCCTTTAGCATATGTTCAGAACGTCACCCCACCCCTGTCAAATTTCCTCCCTATAAATCCCCTCCCCCACCCTTACACAGTATACATAAAAATGGAAGCTAAATTTAATAACACATACTAGAACAAGTCTAGACATCTACATAAAACGTGATTTGCGGGTCTACTTACGTTATAAAACGAATTTCATTAGGGCGAGAAGTACAGTGCCGTAAAATTTAGAGGGAAAAACAATATTAAGTAAATGGTTCTTGTATTAATGCGATATTGAAATAATCTTAATCCCCCCCCCCCCCCCCCCCCTCCTCTGGAAACCCTAAAATTCCTCCCGGTTGGGGGGGGGGGGGGGAATTCCCCACCAGTTGAGAACCACTGCTCTAACAGCTCTAGGATTCGCTCACTTATGTGATGAAATGCTGGATATAATAACAGAATTGGATGTTGAAATGCTGTATCACTCTTCGGGTTGGAATTTGGGGATCGAACCCAAATCCCCCAAAACAATGGCCAGAGTTATTTCTAATTATGCTCAAGCATCAAAACTGCCTCGACTTGTACTCGCATTAAGAATTCGCCATTTTCCCCTGATCTATCTTAATGTGCAGAAATTCTCAGCAAAGTATGATGGATGGCATCAAAGTCACATTCCGACGCGCCACCTGAAGCATGATCTATCCAACTTAATATGACATTAATCAGCTTACTCGAGGACAGCAGAAAATTATTACGCTCAGTCAAGAATTGTTCGGATCCAGTTAAAAGTCCTTTTAGATATGGATTCCTAGTTTGAGGCGAATCAGTGGAGTTTGAATAGCTGTCGAGTTGAGTTTTACAGTTGGACATGTATTCGGGAGGTATTGTGATCCATGATACCACCTCCTATGTGATATGTGTTATCTGTTTACACGTTACTTAAAGCCATCCCCCCCCCCCCCCACACACACACAGAATGAGTATATGTACTACTAGCTGTCTTGTAGGCAAAACACAAATACAAGTAAGAGTAAGAAAACGAAACTCAAGAGTATTCAGTTTTATACCTGCAATGACATGGACAACTCAACAATCCGAGACTGAATAAGAAATGTTATCAGACAGACAGTGGGATCAACACCTTGAGCCACATTTATCGAAAGACAGAGGATCAAATGGATTGGCCATCTCATTCGCATTTAACACCATTGTAGTATACATCTTGCAAGCCGCCACGTCGCTATTTGAATTTCCCCGCACTACTCTCCAGTTAGCAATAGCGTCAACAACCACCACCACTAGAACTGAATTCAAATTTGAAAATGAAGGAGTTATATAAAACTATAGATTAAGAAGAAAGATGAAATTTATATCATACTAGACGACCCGGCCCGGCTTAGCCCAGCCCCTGACGGGGAGCGTTTCATTTAATTCATATTCGGCCCCTTCTCCCGTTCCCGTTGGTCGGTTTCTGATGATCCCGTTCCCGTTTCCAAAAATTACAAATTGATTTTAAACTAACTAACTATTTCAATTGCATCCGCGCGAGTGAGAACAACAACTGTTCATAACTAATTTCTGGTTTAATCAGAGAGTGAGTTTACTTGCAGCCAGATGGCGGGACATTTAATCGTCTGTTTCTTAAGCTCGTGCCATTTTCTTTCGTGCTGGAGGAAAAATTGTTGATTTTAAACTGAAGTCGGAGAGTGTCTGCCTGTACGGCGAGGAACCACCAGTCTGCATGCACACCAATAAGCCAGACATAGGACAACGGATACTCGCGCAAACCTCAGGTCCTGAATGACATCACACTGATGGTGAACAACAGGAGGCCTTCATCCGACATACAGGACTTCGCGTTGAGGCTCAAGCCAACGAACACAAGCAAGCATATATATATATATATATATATATATATATATATATATATATATATATATATATATATATATATATATATATATATATATATATATATATATATATATATGATAGCGCCTGACCAACGAATTTTGGTTTGGTCTATCTCGAGTTAAAAACCTGGCCACGCCGGAAACGCGACTTGAAACAAAGACCCGAGGCCATTTTTCCTTGTAGCAGCCAGCCACGTCGGTTTTGTGCTGGTGAGAGATGCGGGCAGCATGGCCTTCAGTTCAGTGCTGTTCTGTTGTTGTCAGGTGGGAACAATTCCCTGAGTTGATCTGTGTCAACTAATGTTGTGACAAAACTGAGCGGCTGACTAGTTAGTGTCAGCAGGCCTGGGTTCTTGGTGGGATAGTAAATTGTGTCACAACTCTTGTTTATGTCAGCGCTTGGGGTTTATGTTGTGTAACCTATGTTTTTGTAGTGCCTTATTGTCTGTGCAGTGTTGCTTGTGTCAAGGTTCTTTATAGTGTCAGCCTAACCAGCCATTGCTTGGAACACCTGTGTTGTGGTACTTGGTGTACCCTGTTGTCTTAAGTGATGTTGATTGGTTGGGGGTTACCCACTGTTGTTTGATATATACAGTTGTCTGTTGTATCTGTAATTGAACATCCTTATTGACATGCAATGTGCTGTTAGAAGAAATAAAGAAAGAGCTTGTTTATTGTCCTTAATTTGTTTGTTAGTCTCTTTAGTTTTACTTTTTACAGTCACTATTTCTACCACAATCTAACACCTTAATCCAATGTCTGGGTCTCAAATATGACAGAGCTATGCCTGAGGAATTGAGAACTTTATGATGTCTGGCTAAACGTCGCAACCTTTGAAATATCTAATCTCCTTTAATGGCATATGTTTAGATACGGTGGCAGCTGATACCTGTATAACACTGGTCAGTGACAGCAATATTCAAGGATACATTAGCATGTTTGAACATATCGATACGCGAGACATGTAAGAGAAGTGCTTTACTGGAGCCATGTGAATTAGTGTGACAGATAAAATAATGTCGACTTAATTTGGGGTAGCAGGTTTAACCCCTACACCGTTCAATTGGACTAAAATGTTAACTTCTCGTCCTTGGCTTGGGAACGTAAATTACGAGTACCTCGTAAGCCGCAGTTGGTCGCCCGATGGCGTGGGGACATTATTGATAGGCAAAGCAAACATCAGTCCAGTCAACTCCCCTGTAGTAGCAACTACTACTAGCAGTAGCACTGTGTAGACGAGGCTCAAATCCCAAGCCAGCGAACGAAACACAATGACATTGGTTAAGGAATATCATCATTTTTAAAAACAATTTTGCTGTTCCCTTGCAGGACGTTCCAGTCAACACCAGCATTTTTCAGCTGCTGTTGATGTACTAGGCAAGATTTTACGTTCAGTAGTTTGCCATTGCTTTCTGAACGACCGGCTCCCATACCAACACGTTATAACGCAACGCGACACAGTCTGCTGCACAAATCGGTCGCGGCTGCGTTTCGAACACCTGGTAAGCGGCTCACGAACCGCGTTCGCAAGCCTTTGGCCACGGAGGTCTGGTATATCATCATTGCCCGCGCATAATTCCCGAACCGTCACAATCTGGTCCGTTAATCACAGAAGGAGAATGTAGGCTCAGTGCACACACGCCATAGCACCGACCAGGATCCCTATGTTTATCTACTACAGGGCTGCTGGCAGTATCGAAGAGCCAGCTTGAAAGGTTGGAGCGCATACAAAATTCGGCCATGCGTGTGATTTTGAGGTGCACAAAGGACACACCAATTACATACATGAGGCATATCCTGGTGCTACCAACAATGGTGGATAGGCTTGTGTCCTTCAGGCCAAATGGTACCTGAGAATTGCTGCAGATAGGGATCACCCCCTGCATGAAGCCATAGCTATGGTAAAGGATCATAGACTGAGACGAGGCAGGTCCTGGATGGCACAGGCGGAAATATATGTACGTCAGGTTTGTGATCTAGAGAACATCAATCGTGATCAAGAGTGGATTGAAGTACCGGCAAACAGGACGGACTGGCACAGTGTAATATTAACACTGGGTCGTGAGTGCAGAGAATGGGCAGCGGGCCGCACAGAGTTTGAGGTACAATAACTGATCCAGCATAATACACAAAAGGTGACATAGTGATCTATACTGATGGGTCAGTGGTGAGAAACAGGCGGAGTGGTTGAGGTTTTATTGCGAAGGCTAATGGACGATTCTTGAAATAGGAGAGTGTGGCATATCACGCTACGACCTCCAGCGTGATAATGGAGATGGAAGCGACATTCCGTTGGCTAGAGGAGACCACTGCAACACATATTGTCTTCATCACGGACTCACGGAGTATGCTTAGTAAAGTGGAGAAAGGAATGTTTCTTATGGAATGGCTTATCTCGCTTCAGAGGTCACAGATTGTAAGAATTGATGGATTTTTTGCCCTGGCTATGCGGGAGTGCAGGGGAATGAACAAGCTGATAGACTGGCAGGGAATGCATCTCTGGTGGTCAATTACCTATGGACAAGGGAGAGGCAGTCGTGCGCCTGTGGGACCAGGTGAAGGTAGTGGAGGAACAGATTGATAACCCGTATGTGGAAAGGATGAGACTGCGGGGGATTGGCAGGGGTTCTGGTAGAATCTCAAAACTGAGAGGTAAGACCAGGAGAACTTTCAATCAAATAGCGATGGGAACGATTAGTCGTGAGACTCTTCGCCATGTGTTGAACGAGGGGACGGAGCGCATTTGGGAATGTCCTGAGTGCAGTGATGTCGGTTCTTAGCTCAACTCAACTCAGTAACTATCTACTACAATCATTCGCGCGATACATTTTTGTGCTTGGAATGTTTTCTCAGTGTAAAATTTGCCACAGAAGGTGTGTATAAATGATATCCAACGCACACTCAGGACCTGAAGTCTTTCCGCCATTATCTGAGACGCCAAAGCTTCCGACCTCACTACCCGTGGCTTCAGGGTGGAGTGAGAGAGAGAGAGAGAGAGAGAGAGAGAGAGAGAGAGAGAGAGAGAGAGAGAGAGAGAGAGAGAGAGAGAGAGAGAGGAGGGGGGTGGTGACACGGTTTAGTAAATCATAAATATAAATTGTATTCCCATTTGAGAGGTTACATCTGGTACCTGTGAATTAGACATGTATGTCTGCCTGACAATGCCCCTAGACACAATTATCTGGACGTAATGCTGGTGTTGACAGCCATGTCCTGTAATAGGACATGCGAAACAGAATGTTAGGAGAGTCGGCTCCTTGGTGAAGGCGTTACGGAAGCAGTTTGTGATCCTACATTCCCGCGTTCGAAACACAGCTGCGCGCGACTTGGCAGCAGACCGTGTTGTGTGTTTTTATTTTTTATTTTTACGAAATGGTATGGGTGCCGGTCGTTCAGAAGGCAGTGGCAAACTGAAAAAAAAAGCTAGTTGCATATCCTTTCCGGGCGTAGCAGTCAACCCCAGCAATTTTTAGCTGTTCGTGATTCCTGGGCAAGTTTACGTTCAGTAGTTTGCCATTGATTTCTGAACGACCGGCACTGTGTTTTAAACGTGGTATTCGGGGATTCCGAACTGCGTCCGTAACCTCTTCATCACAGAGCCGACGATAATGGCAAACTACTGAACGTAAAATTGCCAAGATATCACAATGGAAATGCTGGGGATGACTGCAGCGTCCTGTAAAGGATATACAACTAACTTGTAATGTTAGGAGAAGGGGCAAGCTGACGGCTTGCACAGTTAGGTTAGTGTGACATTCCTGGGCCATCTTGCATTGCTGTGATAAATTACTTCTGGCATCTCGTAGAAGTTGAACCTAATCGACACAATGACGCCATTGATTTCCTCTCAGGTTTTCACTAATCATGCTACAACTGCCTGCAGCCAGCCAATGAACCCGGGCAACGTCTCCTGGCGTTCACAAAGTCACCGCCTTCCGGAAGTGACCTGCACCTGCTGTACCCTCATTACCGTGACATTTGTTTTGTTTGGGACAATCGTGGCTGGTTCTTTAGCCGTGGGAGCTCGCAACTGTAGAGATTATGTAGAAACTTCTTGGTATTAATATAACGTTTGTAAGATCTAATCGGTCTAACCGCCTCCGTGGCCAAAGGCTTGCGGTTCGTGAGCCGGGTACCAGGCGTTCCAAGCTCAGCTGCCACCGATTTGTGCAGCAGACCGTGTCGCGTTGTGTTATAACGTGCTGGTATGGGGGCCGGTCGTTCAGAAAGCAATGGCAAACTACTGAACGTAACACTTGCCTGGTACATAACAGCAGCTGAGAAATGCTGGTGTTGACTGCAACTGTAAGGGATACGCAAAAAAAAAAAAAAAAAGATCTAATAGAAAATTGACGATAATTTTAGAAGCGCCGATGCAATAATGACGATGTTCACATTATACTGGTCACGATGATCGGGGAGAAAGAGTAATGATAATATAAAAACATGTCGTGACAATCGAGCACATATATTATAATGTTCGTATTTTCGTCTTCTTTGTCGTACACCTTCATATGTCAATTTAGTATATTAATCAGTAAATAGTAATATAATCAGATTGCTACTGGTACTATTAGTGTTGGAACTCTTCGCTGGCTGCTGAGGATGGGGACGGAGCACTTATGGGAATGCCCCGAATGCTTTGATGTCGATTCCTAAATCAATCAATCATTTAGTATATTAAAAGAAAACAGCAATCAACAGCACACATCCCAGTCTCACTCATGGATTGACTGTGAACATATCTGATATACCTTCTTGTGTTCTTACTGCATTTCGGCTCGAGTGGTACATGGCTATGATGTTTTCTAGAATTGTCCTTGTATGCCATAGTCTTCAAGGATGGTCCATAATTTGTATCTGTCTACTCTATCGAAAGCCTTTTCCTGATCTTTTTCTCTTTCATATCTTATTTACAGGACATCGCTGTCAACACCAAAATTGTACTGCTGTTGCTGATGTCTTGGTAGTTTACGTTCAGTAGTTATCCATTGCTTTCTGAACGACCGGCTCCCATACCAACAACTTGTTAAGACCCAGCGCGACGCGGTCTGCTGCCAATTCGGTCGCAGCCGTATTTCGAACACAGGTAAGCAGGTTCACGAATCGCGTCCACAAGGCCTTAGCCACGGAGCGCACACAGTATTCTGCTGGTCACTATATTCGATGGTTTTTTCTTTTCCTCCACATATTTGTCTAAGTGTGATTAGTGCATCAGTGCAACTTTTACCTTCCCGGAAACCAAAGTGTACTTTGCTTAGCTGTTTGTTGTTCAACTATGGGTCTAGTTCTTTGTTCCAATAGTTTTGCGTAAATTTCCCCTATATGGCTCAGGGGTGATATACCTCAGTATGTTTCTCATATTGCCTTCCTTTTTGTTTCTATATTGGTACTAACTACTATTATTGCCTGTTGCCAATCGTTTGGGACTTTTCTTTCTCTCTCCCCCCCCCCCCCCCCCCCTTTTTTTGGGTTCGCATATCCTTTTACTGGACATCGCTGTCAACATCAGCATCTTTCATCTGATTGTTGATTTCTTGGCAAGATTACGCTCAGTAGTTTGCCATTACTTTCTGTGCGACCGGCTCACATACCCCGTAAGTTACCGACGCGGAGAGAACCGCTACCTATTCTCGCGCAACGTCACGTTACTTACGAGATTACGGAGAAAGTCGTGTAACCTCTAGACCATGGAGACGGTCTTTCTTCCCATGCTATAATAAAAAGTCTTGTCGGCCATTTAACTCCTGCTTTCCCACAGGCCTGAATAGCTTCTGTGGTTATTCCATCTGGACCCGGTGATTTGTTTTTAGGATTTTTCTGTATAATTGATTTGACTTCTGCAGGGATGCAGTTTGGTTCTTGTTGTCCATAGCTTTTAGGCACAAAAATAAGGTTTTCTGTGTTATTATGCGTGGGGTTAAGTAGTTCTGGAAAGTATTCTGCCCCCTTGCTAGTCATGTTATGTAATTACTACAATCTTTGGCACAGTTATAAACACAGCTTGGTGTTATCTTCTTCGTCTTCTTCGTTCATCCGGATTTTTTTTTTCCGGACGTGACTGCGTTGTGCCTGTTTACAGCAGCGCTGCGTTCTTGCGCCGTTAGGCCGACACATCCGACTTCTGCGGGCATTTGTTGACCGGGTTAACCTTCCCGGAGCTTGGTGTTATATAACCACAGACATTTTAAGGGCTGAGATCATGTTATGTAGCTACTACAATAGTTGCACATTTGTGATAATTGTTATAACGGCTTGAATTTGCTAAATATGAATTGACGCTGTTCAACCACTACAGTCTTTGTTACAGTTGTAGAAGCAGTCCAGTGTTTTATAACCGCAAACATGTTCAGATTTGAGTTCATGGTGGCACGCGTATGCTCAAGGCAGTGTCTAGTGTGATGAATAGCCTATTTCATCCTCTCCAGCAGCCAGCCGCCAGGTGACCGATAAACCTACTTTCTGTATCACTCCTGTAAGCTGCTAGCACTTGTTGAAATGAAAGCATTTTAGTTCAGTTTGTGAAGGAAAGCCTTCATCTCATACCCCTATAAGTGCTGCAGTTTCCTCCCATAGGCGAATCTCAACACGGTGCACCAAGTCCGTGGCCTGTGAGGGTCCACATACACCTGCATCTCAGGACCATATTGCTGTAGTTTGTGCGTTTGTCTCTTAACTGTGAATTTTTGTTGGTTCACAAGATTTATTCGGTCTGCTGTTCATGGTTTCCAACTGCCTATGAATATTTAACGTGCTCAGTGTGACCACTAGTCCTCTTAGTTTTCCACCCTCATGCGAGAAGGCTAGATGTTGAATCTACTAGACCAGTACCAGGGAAGGTTATAACTCATCGGTGAGCTTGTATGTAGCAATAGTCAGCGTGATTATGCCCAGTCTAAAACATCCTGGTCAACTCTTCTGTCTGTTATATCTGCATATATAAGGTATTATCATTTAGATATCAGCTTGTTATTGTTTATTCGTTACCGCTTTGTTATGTAATTTGGTGCACTGATTAATATTATTATTTTTATATTGTTATCACTGTTTTAATTTTCTCTTTATGTTGCATAGCTTACACAAGTTTCATTTCCGTTCAATGTCTTTCCGTCTTCATGTCCGCTTATATGTTGCATAGCTCACAGACATGCCACTTCAATTCTGTTACTTCCAGTCATCATGTCCCTCTTAATGTTGCATAGTTCACACTTTGTTCAGTTCACTTGCATGTTATCCACACTTCCGTCTTAAAGTTTCATAGTTCACACGTTTCACTTCAGCTGAGTTCCTCCGAAGTCGGAGAGTGTCTGCCTGCACGGCGAGGAACCACCAGTCTGCACACCAATAAGTCAGATATTGGACAACGGATACTCACGCAAACCTCAGGTCCTGTATAACATCACACTGATGTTGGACAACAGGATGTCTTCATCCGACATACAGGACTTCACGCTGGAGATCACAGCCAGCGAACACAAGCAAGGAAGCAAGCAACTTCAGCTGAGTTGCTTCCCACATTCATGTCCACTTTTAATTTGCGTAGCTTAAACATGTTTCAGTTCAGATTTCATCATTACATTCCAGACATGTCTATATGTTCTCCGATTTCCGTAATAAACCCAGCAACGCGCGGCGACTTACTGTGCCGGTCAGTGTTGACCGATGACTCACTGTTTCCAGTAAACTACATATTCAGTCTCAACTGTTGCATTTGAACTGTTGATGTTGATATTTTGTAAGGGCGTTCAATCTGTCAACTTGTTCCCAATTCCAATTCCAATTTTTCCAACAAAAAAAAAAATTCCAAATTCGGTATCGTCTAACCAGCCTCCCCAGCTTTGGTTATTGTTGAGATCCGAGGTATTTGTGGGTATTTTTACACTGCTTCTTGTCTTGTGAGCTCTTACGAGTAAGTCCTATCTCGGACAGGTTATGTAAGCCCTTATGTCTGTGACGTCAGCTGGGGGATTGGTCGGCAACTGTCTTTTGTTCCCGTCTCCTCTGGTGGTTTCTTTTGTTAGTGAAGGCTCCTGGCTCGTCTGGCTTGACTGGTTGTAGTCCTTATTAGGACTTTTTATTGGGTCTTCTTGCCTCCTTTTTTGTGAATTATCTTTAGAAGCTTTTCGATGTTTTCATTTTCCTCTTTGCTTCTTTTTCACTTTTGATTTTGAGTTGTTGCCTTTCGATTTCTTCCTCTGCAGTCAGCCATGGGATCATCTCTCCGTCTTCTATATAGTACGTGTAGCCGGGTCCGTCCTCACCGTCATAGTGTCTATCTGGGTATTCTACCGGTCTCCTGAGTTTCTTGGGCTTCTTCTTTTCTTTCTCTTCCCAGCGCCTTCTGAATTCCTGGTGCCTGAGTTCCTCCAATCTTATCGATTCTAGGCACTCCTCCAGGGTAGGTGGAAATGGGTAATCTGTGCCGCTTTCAGAGATCCGGCGGGATAGTGGTTCCCTCTTGGGCGTCGTGGTTGGGCTGCTGGCCTTAGCTTGCGGTTCCAGCTCGGTCTTTTGTTGGGTTTCATCTTGCGGCTTCTCTGTGATCTTTTTCGTGGCTTCTGCTGGTTTGTTTTGGGTTAGCTCTCTTTCAGTTCTTAGCATCTCTCTTTCTGCTTTGATTGCTTGTAGGATCTCTTCATTCTTCTTTGTCGTCTGCGCCATGTGCTTCACCTCTTGTTTGATATTTTGCTGGGTCTCCTTTATTTCAGCAAGCAGTGTTTAATTGTCTCTGGTCGGTGCCGGTGTTTGAAGCAGCTTGATTTGCTTCTTTAGCTCATTTATCTGGTCTTGTAGTTGATCTCTCTCAGCTTATGAAATACCCGTGGCTGTCTCGCACCTCCACATTGCGTCCTTATATGGAGTCTTTGTGGTGATGGCGAACTTTAAGACGTCTCTGTGTCTTTGAAGGTACGGGCAGCCCAAGTATCTTGCTCCATGCTTGCCCAGGCAGTTGGCGCACTTTCTTTTGTTATTGGGTGCTCGGAAGTCCGTGTCCAGCTTGGCCAGCGGACACTCCTTGAAGGCGTGATAATCGGCGCAGTATCGGCAGATTTCCGTCTTACTACGACATGCTGCTCTGCTGTGGCCGGCCCTCTGGCATCTTGAACATTGATTGACTCTTAGGATGATACTCTCTGGCTGTTGTGTTTTCTTGTTGATTGATACTGTGGTCGGCATCTCGCTGCCCTCTGTCGTCACCACCGCCAAGGTTGTAGGAATCTTGGAGTAGGTAAGGAACCGCTCCACCTTCAAGAATCTGATGTGGAAATTCTCTTCTCATAGTTGCTTCAGGATTTCTTCGTCGGATAGCTCCACTTGGATACGCTTGACAACCCATTTGATTGTCGGTGAGTCGGTGTTTCCGACTCTGGTGTCTTTCTCCTCTCTCTGCTTCTCCGTAGGTTTGGCTCTTGTTTGTGGCGGTTTGTCGTCGTCCTTTCTCGTGGTAGCTTCGTTAGAGTTTGCTTGAGGTTCTTGTTGTTTGCTGCAGTTCGCAGGTAGATTCTCTCCGCTCGTCTTCTTGTCGGCTCCCATGCTGCACATCTTGGATGCCACGTGTCTTTTGGTGTTCTTGCAACGTGCCATTTCCCCCCGTATCAGGTTGCTTGACTTGTTCAGGCGACTTGTCTTGTTAGAGCTCGCAGTTAGCGAATGTGCACACAACTTGTTCCCTTGGTTGCCCCTCATTTATAGTAGCAGAACTAGCCAGATCTGTTCTTTCATTGCCCATTGTGTACACAAACATGCTTAAGTGTGTATATGTGATGTGTGTGTGAGTTATATATATATATATATATATATATATATATATATATATATATATATATATATATATATATATATATATATATATATATATAGTAAACTTTCATTCCCTTAATACATGCACCAGAAAGCAGCCAGTGCTATGTTGACAGTGCCTGAGTAGTAACAACCACGCTGATACCATCAGTTAGTAGGCTCCATCAAGGCTATTGAGCACGGGTAGAAATTTGTAGATGTCCCTTTACTGGAACAAAAATGGCGACAACTTTCAGAAAAGCGGATGAAAATAACATAAATTTCTTAGTTGCAAGTCTATGTAATATTAATTCATCCTTGTTAAGGATTACGGGTGCAATTCGTAATCCCGCATACCGCGTTCGAAACACATCTGCGGGCGATTAAGCAGCAGGCCACCTTGCGTTGTTTTGTTTTCAAATGATGAAATGGTATAGGTGCCGGTCGTTCAGAAAGCAACGGCAAACTACTGAACGTAAGCTTGCCCAGGAATCACGAACAGCCAACAAAACAAAATGCTGGGGTTGACTGCTACGTCTTGTAAAGGATATGCAGCTAACGTAAAAAAAAAAAATGGTGCATTGGTGGATTTTTGTTCGCCCTGAACATGTCATAATAAAATGCCCATAAATCGGCAGGTCGCGTATAACTCTTCGAAAGGGAGCAATTTGCGATTTCATGTATAAAATTACTGTCAAAAGAACACATTTGACAAGATATTAGGCAGACAGTGTATGTAGATATCTTCAACGCGGGCATATTTCTCTCAATGGGCATTACAAGTGAGATCCGACAAATGCACGTATTCTAGTATTCTGAACGTAATTAGCTTCATCACAAACTTGCAGTTCTGATGCTGGCTCATTGTTTGCTGATGCCGATCAGGTAAATCTAATATGGGAATCTTGGATTAGATTTGAGGTATTGTTAAAGACTTTTATCCCGCGTTTGATTTCTTCTGCAGACATGTGGCCCCAGGCACAGGCATTTCCTATGTTTCATGTAACAACAGTAACTCCGAGAATAGGGAAAATATTTGTAAAGATAGACATTAGAAAGCTGTAAGGAAATATGGAATGGAAATTCAATAATGTTTTATAGACGCTAGAAACAAACAGCTTAATTATTTGTGTCATATAGAAAGGAAAAGAACACAACGTTACACAGACACGTGAGCGCGCGCGCACACACACACGCACGCAAACATCCATACACGCACGCACGCGCACACCTACACACACACATAACACACACACACACACACATATATATATATACAGAGCGAACGAGCTCGATACGTGGATCATACGTAGTATCTATTATAACCTGTTTGGCCGTTTCCCCATCCTTCATGGACGTTTTCCTGTTGTTATTTTTCATGTCGTATCACTTTAAAACGCACGCCATGTCTCAGAGCCATTCCTTTCATCTTTATTTCTAATGTGAAATGGATCATGTACCCCTAAGCCACTTTTCCATGCTAGTTCTCTAGTTAGAGGCGGACATTGTTTCTCTAAGTAACTTCTCTCTGCAACTTTTCTAGGTAGAGGTGGGCATTGTATCTCTGAACTTCTCCCAGCTACTTCTTAAGTTAGAGACTGGCATTGTTGAACAAGTAAACAGGCACAGAATGTGGCTTAGATATTAACATACAAAAGACAAAAATAGTGATAATTAGCAGTGGAAAGGAAAGGTTGTCAATGAACATCATAGTAAACGGGGAAACACTAGAACAAGTAACACGTTTCTCCTATCTTGGACATATAATAACAGATGATGGCAAAAGTGAAATGGAAATCAAAAAGAGAATAGGAATGGCCAAAAGGGCTTTCAACGGCATGAAATCAATATTAACATCTAGAGAGATTAACGACGCATTAAAAATGAGAATTGTCAAATGCTACACATGCAGGTCCGCATGGCCGAATGGGTAAGAAAGCGTGTTCTTAAACACCCGGCGTGATGATGCCGAGGTAAGTAGTTCAACCCCTACACCGGACAGCTGGACTAAAATGTTGACCTGTCGTTCTTGAATTGGGGACGTAAATTACAAGTACCCCTGAAGTCGGAGTGGGTTCGCCTGTTGGCGAGGGACACTGTTAATATGAAAAGCTAATCCACACGCAAAATTCAGTCCATCACTACTGTAAATAGTGTGTATGGCCTACGCTTGAGTTCAAAGCGAGTGAGCGCCAAAAAAAAAATGTTACATATATTCAACGCTACTATATGGCGCGGAAGCCTGGACATTGAACAAGCAAATAAAAACTCGCAAAGAGGCCCTGGAGATGTGGATATATAGACGAATATGTCGTATTTCATGGAAACACAAACAATCAAATGCAGAGGTTGTAGGAAAACTGGGAATGAAGAGAGAGATGATGAAAGAAATAAAGAGGAGGCAAGTGAAATATTTCGGCTACGTTAATAGACACGATACTCTTACAAAAACCACACCGGAGGGCAAGGTTGAGGGCAAGTGTGCAAGAGGTAGACAACGATACAAGTGGGAAGATATCATCAAGAGATGGACGAACACCAGGCTGACAGAATGTAGTCATGGCGAAAGACAGTGTTGGAGATCCATTGCAGCCAACCTTCATTGTGGAGACGGCACCTGATTGATTGATTGATTGTTTCTCTACGCCATTCCTCACCAAGATCGTCTTCTAATAGTCCATGTTTGGGGTGTTGGTGATCATGTCAGCCAACATCCTTCCCAAGATAGAAAACATCAAATATCAACAGAAGTCAAACTCCATTGTCTGAAAAGGGCATGCCTGAATAAATAAAAATAGTGTGATTATTGGTCGTGTGAACGAATAGCTGGACAGTTGTACATAATTCGTACAAAATCTCCCCCCTCCTAATGTTGTGTACCTACACTGAAGAGGTAGAGGGACACAAGTTTCACTGACTTTAAGCTCAGTGCCGACGGTAGCGCAGCTGCTGGAAATGCTCTGCTATGTCGAAGAGGCCCTGGAGTAGAAACCAGGCGATGATGAGAGAGAGAGAGAGAGAGAGAGAGAGAGAGAGAGAGAGAGAGAGAGAGAGAGAGAGAGAGACCCCCCCCCCCCCCCCCCCCTTCTGCTGCCTTGTAAGTAGACTGGGGACAGTCAAAGGTTAGGGGAAACAAACCCGAAAAAAATGCTTGTCGATGTCGGATGTGCTCAGTCACGGGCTTGACGAAAGAGTGCAACGCAACTGACTGGATGATGATTATGATGATGATGATGTACTCAGCCTTGTCTGTAATACTATGACCATAGAGATTAGGCATTTCTGCTAACCAGGTGTGACATTACTTATGTCTAAGCCACTCCCCCATTCTCTTAACGCACCAAAACATCGATTAAAAATAGAATTCTCCTCCACTTTTTGAAATTGTCAACTACGGAACTCCTGCGAGATAATGAAATCTTTGACGGTCGGAAATAAAACTAGGAGTGGTACTTGTTGATTTGTGGCGTTGGAGGAGTTACCATAAGCTTATGATAATTAGATGAGCTGAGAAACGTCTGCAGGGAATTCAAATATTCGTCACAGTTGGCTGAGAACTCTCAAGGAGGAATGATGTGGTGTTCTGTTTGGAGAATTTGTGTAGATAAATTCTAAGCCCTTAAGACATAGGTAAGTTAATGATCATAATAGACTTAGAATAGTGGATAGGATAGAAAGGATATGAATCTTCAGCAGAGCTTTCTTTGTGATAACAGAAGTAGGAATAGATTTAGAGAAATGCTCAGAAGATATAAGTGATTTTTTCTTTGACATAGAAAATAGGGAATGAATCTCATGCCTGTTCAGTTCATGCACTTTTTGAAGGATAAACTCATTCACTATTCATTCAGAGTCTTCACGTGTAGCTTATGATTAGGAAAAGTACTACCATGATGCTTTTCTGATATATCACTTATATTCTTTTATGGATGATACTTTTCTGAACTATAATTTATAGTCTCTTTATATCTATGTTACCCCTCTGCCGTGCCGTCCACCTTGACGAGGTAGAGGGGCTTGAGCGTTCCAATGACCCCAAGAGCTATGCCGGCGGTAGCACAGCTACTGGTAGGGTCACCCATGTCGGACAGGTCAAGGGAGAGGGACCAGACGAAGTGACGCACAAACCTGCTGCCTTGTAGGTAGACTGGGGACAGTCAAAGGCTAGGGAAAGCATCCCGAACAAATGCTTGTCGAAATCGGATGTACTGAGCCACAGGCTTGACAAAGAAGTGCAACGTAACTTTATCATTTCATGATGCCACAGATGAAAATAAATCGTTATGGTGCTAATCCCGTGAAGTCCCATCAGGCGGTGATAGTGCCGGGCCCCCTGCCTCGAGGGGGTCCACCCATGACTACTGGTGGTCACCTTCCCCTGTGCTGTGGAGTCAAGGCACAGAGGAGTAGGTTAAGAGTTATTGACCAAACACCCCGGACACTCAACATACTACAATGGAATGCAGAAGGAGTTTATAACAAGAAAGCCTCCCTAACACAGCCTCTTCATAAAGATAGAATAGATGTGGCATGCATTCAAGAGACACACCTCAACGCCAATCGCACATTTTCAGTCAAGGGATATCAGGCCACACGTTTCGACCGCGAAGGACACAAAGGAGGAGTTCTAATACTTACACGAAATACAATACCTTGCAGCGAAGTATCTGTGATCTCTGACAACCAAACGGAAATTATAGGTGTTGATATAATGATAAAGGACGTGAAAATAAGAATTTACAATCTGTATAGCCCGGCAGATAAGGATCTTACACTCTCAAACATGGAAATAACTGACACAAATTGCATTGTTGTCGGAGACTTTAATAGCCGTTCAGAAAGATGGGGATACCCAGATACTGACAAAAGAGGAGATGAAGTGGAGGACTGGGAAATAGACTCAAATCTCCATCTACTCAACAAAGCGGATGACACACCGAGCTTTTACTCCAGAAGATGGATTACCACTTCTACTCCAGACTTAGCTTTCTGCACAGGAGACATCCTCCACAAAATCGATCGCCATGTGCTTGACCAATTAGCAGGTAGTGACCACAGACCAATCAAGCTTGTAATAAATATGGAGTATGTTCCACAGGAGCAAAAGCCTTTGCCCCGTTGGAATTACAAACGAGCAGATTGGGACAGATTTGCCATACTAACAGACACATATTGTGAAAACATAAATACACGATATGGCAACATGAAGCAAATGGTGGAAAGTCTAAACAGAGCAATAATACAGGCGGCCACTGAGTCTATTCCAAGAGGAGCGAGGAAAAATTACAAACCATACTGGACTGAAGAACTACAAATTTTGGAGGACAAAGTTGAAGATGCTAGGAAGACCGCAGAGAGAGAACAAACAACTGAAGCGAACATCTCTCTCAAAGCCATCTCAGCAAAATATAAAAGAACAGTAAATCAAACAACAAGAGATTGTTGGAGGAAAAAAACAGAAAACCTGAATTTTGACAGGGATGGAAACAAACTATGGAAACTAGTGAAAGCCATGAACAATGAAGGACCTAGAAACAAACAAATAACAATTAAACAAGGAAATGCCTTGCTTACAGGAAAAAAGGCTGCAAATGCACTAATGGAACACTATGCCAGTGCAAACCACATTGATATTACAGCCGAACAGAAGAAATGCAATCAAAGATAAACAGATACATCATAGATATACAGAGACAGCAGCAGAATATATGATGGCAAATCTAACAATGGAAGAAATGGAACAGGCAATGAATACCCTAAAAAAGAAGACATCACCAGGAAAGGATGGAATCACAAATGAAATGCTAATAGGACTAGGCACTAAGGCAAAAAAGAAACTACTAGCAGTCCTAAATTACAGCTGGAAGAGGGGAATAGTCCCACAGGCATGGAAGGAAGCTATACTAATACCAGTCCCAAAGAAAGGAAAAGACCTGGAAGAACCAAATGGCTATCGACCTATCAGTCTTCTTAGCTGTGTAGGAAAATTAATGGAACGCATTATCAATGGCAGGCTAACATGGCATCTGGAAGAAAACCAACTCTTAACACCTCACCAAGCAGGATTCAGAAAGTACAGATCCACTGAAGATCAAATAACCTATATAGCTCAGGAAATAGAGGATGCCTTCCAAGAGAAAAAGCACACACTAGCGGTCTGGATAGATTTAGAAAAAGCATTTGATAAAGTATGGAAGGAAGGACTGAAAGTAAAACTACAAAAAATGCATGTCTGTGGGAAAATGTACAAATGGATCAGCCACTACCTTGAGAACAGAACTGCCAGGACAAAAGTACAAGGACAAACCAGCAAAATGATGCTGTTGGAGCAAGGTGTCCCCCAAGGAGGAGTTCTTTCACCAACATTATTCCTAGCATATATAAACGACATCACGGAAAATTTTCCAGCCAGAGTACACACATCATCCTTTGCAGATGACCTAGCCATATGGACATCTGAAGAATATATTAGTACAGCTAACAGCAAAATACAGCAAGCCCTATTAGCGCTAGAGGACTGGTCAAAATCATGGCTAGTGAAGATAAGTGAGGAGAAAACAACATGCACAGTGTTCTCCCTCTCAACTAAAACTCAGCAACCTAAGCTGGTATTGAATGGAAAAATATTGCGCCATGAAGAAAATCCAAACTATCTAGGAGTCACCTTTGATCGTCGCCTGACATGGAAGACACAGGTTGAGAAAAATCGAACAAGAGCAAGGCAAAGAATGGCAATCATGAAAAAGCTTGCTGGTACAACGTGGGGAGCAGATGAGAAAGTTCTCAAGAAGTTATATACTGGACGGGTGAGGCCAGCACTGGAATATGGCATTGCAGCTTGGGCAACAGCAGCTAAGTCAAACTTTAACAAAATAAGTAGAGTCCAAAACCAAGGAATGCGAATCATAACTGGAAGCCTGAAGACAACGCCTATTAATGAATTAGAAAAGATAACTTGTTTACAACCAATGCAGGATAGAAGAGATAGCAGAGCCCAGCAACAAGCTGAAAAATTTAGAAGATTGACAGACCACCCTATGTATAAAAGGTTTAGTGGTTTTGGAAAGGGAAGACTGAAGCGTAGCAACTTTGTAGAAACTGCAAAACGAAAGATTAGGGCAGATCCCATACTTAACATATCAACAGTCAAACCCATTTACAATGCAGACAAGTTCCCAGCTTGGAGACAGCAGCAACTGCCTGAGATGATAGAAAACATTCCTGGTATTGAGAAAAAGAACACTCAGCATGAAACAGAAAGAAGAGAAATAACCCTAAACTACATAAAAGAACATTACCCAAGCAGCAATTGGACCCATGCATATACAGATGGATCAGCCAAAAATTCAGTAGAGAATGGAGGAGGAGGAATTCTCCTAAATTTAAAAAATGGAGTGAAAAAAAAAAAATTCAGTGGCAACTGGAAAGTTTTCAAGTAACTTCAAAGCGGAGGTAGAGGCTCTGAAAACTGCAGCAGAAATGCTTTGATGGAGGAAAATAAAGACACGCAAATAGCTATCTTTACAGATGCAAAGTCAGCTGTCTCAATACTGAAGAGCAAAAACAGCACAGAACTAGCTGACCTAAGAGCAGCACTCCATGGTCTATGCCAGAAATCCAAAAAAGTTGTAATACAGTGGATCCCATCACATTGCAGTATACCTGGAAATGAAGAGGCTGACAGACTGGCAAAAGAGGGCGGACGACTACCACAGCCTGACACAGACATAACCTATAATGAGGCAAAGAGGTTGATAAAAAGCACTTATAGAACCAAATGGGAATCAGAGCATCCAGGCCACCAGAAGGATGATGCATATTACAAACTCGACCGAAGAGAACAAGTAGCAATCTTCAGACTCCGCACAGGACATAACAGGCTGAAATACCACTTGTTCAATAAACTAAAGATAGGAGATACCGATGAATGTAATTGTAGAACTGGAAAAATGACAGCAAAACACTTGCTGCAGGATTGCCCAACGTATGCAGAACAGAGAAAGATATTTTGGCCCACACCTGCTTCATTTGAGGACAAGCTCTATGGAGATGTCAACAAGCTCAAGTTGACCGCAGCTTACTTTAACTACATTCAGGTTGACATTTAAAGGTGCATGAAGACCCAGAGGCATGAAATGGAATATTGCTTGGATAGCAAATCCATTATGTGGAAAGTCCAAATCGAAAGCTCGCTGTGTGGGCTTCATAAAAGGTGGAAAAGTGTCCTAGTGGCACGAAATGGAATATTGCTTGGCTAGCAAATCCATTACATGGAAAGTCCGAATCGAAAGCTCACTGTGTGGATGTCATCTGCAGACTGCATACTTCTGGTTTCCGGAAGAACAGCCTATGGTGAACGGAAGGCCCAATATACGGAAGTGAGGCTAAGCAGCCATGTGCAGGACGTGACGATTCCTTGGGTGAGCCCAGTACCAGAGCGCTATGTATCGGCTCTGCAAGTATGGAAGCCTCCTTGGATGGCGGGGAATGACATGGTCTGCCCCTGCCTTCCCTTGAGGGCTGACCAGGATCTTTGGCTGTTCTATATGGGCCAGCTGGGATGGGGGATAACACCACAACAGTGAGTCAAACGTCCTAAGAAACCCCCGGGAAGGTTAACCCGGTCAACAAATGCCCGCAGAAGTCGGATGTGTCGGCCTAACGGCGCAAGAACGCAGCTCTGCTGTAAACAGGCACAACGCAATCACATCCGAAAAAGAAAAAAAAAACAACTCCGGATGATCGCAGAAGAAGAAGAAGATATCTATGTTAAAAGGAGAATGGGTTTATAGACGTATTGATGTATAAAGTACATACGAATGCGTTTTTTCTATTAATGTATAAATATGATGTGGTGTTACATGGCCATTTATCCTGGAGAAGAGATTCAATGCTAGGGCTGTGTGAAGGTGTCATTCTTGCTGATAGCCACTCAGATAATCTCGGCTACTGGGCCTTGAGAAAACGAGGATGATTCATCTGCCCAGCGCAGGAGTGAAAGAGACATATCTTGCCGATATGAGAGGTGAAGGCCTACATCAGATGTTGGTGTGGGAGGATGAGTCACATCCAAGTTTGGAGTGATGGTATCCAACAGGACTTGCCCCTATGCCCCCTATCCCTTCACCTTCCCTCTTTTCTCTCTCTCTCTCCTTTTTTCTCCGCCCTTTTTTCTGTAAGTGTTGGTACATGTTTCAACAGAGGATGGTGGTCTTTTGGATTACACTGAGTTATATTCCTGAATGCTGAATATTTTCATCAGGAGGGTTAAAGTCCTCAGTGAAGGATGAGGAGATTTGCCTTGCTATTGCTGGAAGAGCGAAATTCAATTGAACAACATTGACCCCACCGATTTCAGAGCAACCCCAGCATTGTGGAAGTCAGTTAAGTACCTTATGAACATCCTCTTTGACAACATGGCCAACAACAATAGTAACAACAACGATAGTACCAACGACTTTAGTATCCTGACTGCGTGGATTCCTCTAGATTAACCTAATGGACATGTTTAATTTAGTTTGTGGTGGCCCAAAGGACATTTTAAATCTAGTTTGTGGTGACCTAATGGACATTTTAAATCTAGTTTATGGTGACCAAATGGACATTTTTAGTCTCGTATTTCGTGAAGTCAAGGACACGTTAATATTATAGGCGGTGATATAAGAAGCAGTTTAGCAACTTACTTGTGATTGAACAGTGCTAATTTAGTTTACTCACTTGTGAGGACGCAGGAAAAGTTTTAGTAATTAATGAAGATAATTAGTGGTCTTATAATGTCTTTATTTAGTTGTGTTTATTTTTAAGATGCCAGTTGAACACCCCCCCCCCCCCCCCCCCCATGTTATCCCATTATAATATCATAATTTATAGCCAGGAGTTGTTTATTTTTCTTGTTGATTTGTGTCTTGTTTTATTGTGTTAAAGGTAATATAATTGTATAATTTAACATCAACTCTTGAGAGCAGTATGTGGCAGGAAGATAACACGTGTTTCAATTTACCCAAGATTTAGTTTTCTCCTCTTTGAAAGGCGGTGACTTTCCTGGCTCTCTTGACCTTCTACGTGAAAACTTTTCTTTATATCTATTAGAACATTACCTTATAACCTGTCTCCACCCTAGGGAGTCTTACGAGCCTTTTCTGTTGTTTTTTTTTAGTAGTCGGTCTTAGCTAATAGAGATATCCATCTTCCCTGCTAAATCTATTTTACCACACCAGGTGTAGGTCAAATAACAAACACACAAACACACCTGACTGTCACGTGGCCCTAGTACCTGGTGTTTGTAAAGTCTCACTACACTTGATACTGTCAATCAATTTGTTCAACCAACAAGATTCTTTCTTCCGTTGTTAACACCATTCTGTTTGGAGTGCAAAGAATTACTCCAGCAGACGACAGCCATGCGCTGCATACTGCTTCACGATGGACTGTGGAGCACATGTTTTGATGACATCATGTACTTCATTTTTCAAATTTGTTCTACATTCAAAGTGTAGTGAGACTTTATAAACACCATGTACTATCAACATCATCAGCACAGGTGATTGTGTCCCTCCACAGCCATGTTGGTTTTATTTTATTAAGATCAACAGCTGATATACTCTGTAGCTGCATATTGTATAATACATAACATTTAAACCAGAAACATGGTTAGTTAGCTGATGCCATTGTGCTTACGAAATACACAGAAAGGTGGATCTCTGGGGACCCCGCCAAGACCGTTTAAATAACACGAGAAATAAATCCACAATTATTGATCATCACTGTCCCCCGATTCTGCTACTTCCCGTGTGTTTTCTGTGAATGGTAATCAATACATGTGAATTTATGAATCATGTTTAAACAAATAACGATGGGTTGAACATGATGTGCAGAGTTTTATATCTTTATATCTCTGGCAGGCCGCAAGCCAGATCGACTGAGCACAGCATAGATTTGTGATTAACAAGCCGGAACTTATTTCTTTCTAATACAATCCTGTTGAAAGTTTGAGAAATGAGACCGTGGTCTCATAACTCGTGGAGGAGAGATCCCAACTGTACTTCCGCGCCGTATAGGATAGGAAGTACACCTCGGTGTGACAAACCAAATTGTGGAGACCGAATGTTCCCGGGATAAGTATCATAAGTAGACACTTCTTGATGTGCCCTTAGCTTTGAAGAGTACTACAGACGAAGATGTGGAGACAAGGGACAAGTAGACACTTCTTGATGTGCCCTTAGCTTTGAGTTAGAGTACTACAAACGAAGATGTGGAGACAAGGGACAAGTAGACACTTCTTGATGTGCCCTTGGCTTTGAGTTAGAGTACTGCAAACGAAGATGTGCAGACAAGGGATAAGAAGACACTTCTTGGTGTGCCCTTAGCTTTGAGCTAGAGTACTACACATGAAGAAGTGGAGACAAGGGACAAGTAGACACTTCTTGGTGTGCCCTTAGCTTTGAGTTAGAGTACTACAAACGAAGATGTGGAGACAAGGGACAAGAAGACACTTCTTGATGTGCCCTTAGTAAAAGTACTGTGGAGACCGACTGTTCACCGGAATAAGTAGACACTTCTTGATGTGCCCTTAGTAAAAGTACTGTGGAGACCGACTGTTCACCGGAATAAGTAGACACTTCTTGGTGTGCTCTTAGCTTTGAGTTAGAGTACTACAAACGAAGATGTGGAGACAAGGGGCAAGAAGACACTTCTTGATGTGCCCTTAGCTTTGAGCTAGAGTACTACACACGAAGAAGTGGAGACAAGGGACAAGTAGACACTTCTTGGTGTGCCCTTAGCTTTGAGTTAGAGTACTACACACGAAGAAGTGGAGACAAGGGACAAGAAGACACTTCTTGATGTGCCCTTAGCTTTGAGCTAGAGTACTACAAACGAAGATGTGGAGACAAGGGACAAGAAGACACTTCTTGATGTGCCCTTAGCTTTGAGTTAGAGTACTACAAACGAAGAAGTGGAGACAAGGGACAAGTAGACACTTCTTGGTGTGCCCTTAGCTTTGAGTTAGAGTACTACAAACGAAGATGTGGAGACAAGGGACAAGTATGCCATAACCTAAACCAGGCTATGAAAGGAGAGACACAGTTTGCACAACATGAGTTGAAGAAGATTGGGAAAATGTGCAAGACGTTTTTGGTGCAAGCGCGAAAGCGACACAAAAACGTCACTTAGAGATCAGTGAGATATGGCCTGCCGTCCAGCTCGGACGAGGCATGTCTGCTGGAGCATGGCGAACGGTTTGTTACGCCGCTCTTTGTGTGCAGCTGTGTGAATGTCAGATGTCACGTATCTTATATTCCTGTCGAGCTGTTGTGTATCAGAAAGCATGGATGGATTAAAAGCAATTGTCAAGAAGAAAGTCTTCGTGAGATTGTATTCCAGTGCCTGTGTTGGTCTTCTATAAAACAAGGTATCAAGTATCATTCATATTATGTTAAACCCTAGATACATCAATGAGCCCATGTCAATGCACTACGTGACAAAGTAGACACTTCTTGGTGTGCCCTTAGCTTTGAGTTAGAGTACTACACACGAAGATGTGGAGACAAGGGACAAGTAGACACTTCTTGGTGTGTCCTTAGCTTTGCGTTAGAGTACTACACACGAAGAAGTGGAGACAAGGGACAAGTAGGCACTTCTTGGTGTGCCCTTAGCTTTGAGTTAGAGTACTACACACGAAGAAGTGGAGACAAGGGACAAGTAGACACTTCTTGATGTGCCATTAGCTTTAAGCTAGAGTACTACACACGAAGAAGTGGAGACAAGGGACAAGAAGAAACTTCTTTATGTGCCCTTAGCTTTGAGCTAGAGTACTACAAACGAAGATGTGGAGACAAGGGACAAGTAGACACTTCTTGCGGTGCCCTTAGTAAAAGTACTGTGAAGACCGACTGTTCACCGGAATAAGTAGACACTTTTGATGTGCCCTATCCTTTAACTGGAGTACTACTATACAGTAAGCTACTCCCTTACCCTGGCAACTGAAATATTGATTAAGGTTGAGGACTTAGTCAATGGGATAAAGAAGAAAATAATGATGGGAGCTTGTAATGTGAGCAGCTTATACCAAGGAAAACTTTTAAAAATCAATTTTTAACAAAAGTAGCAAGAAATGAAGAAAAAGATTTGATATACTGGAAATCTAACGACACAGATGCGTGGAACAATGTCACTTCGTGAGTCTAACAGGAGATCCATTTATATATTCAGGGAAAGATACGGGTGGACATGGTGAGTTTGGTTGCCTCTTGGTAAAGAAAGTTTCTTCAATTCTATTGGATGCTGTCCAGTCAGTGATCAGCTTCTCTAAATAGGACTTAGACAACAGACAGGAACACCACAGTTATACACGTTTAACAACTACACGAGAAGAGGGTGGGATTCTGTGTATTTACAGCAGCGTGCAATAGACGTTACAAAAGGCGACAACGAGAGACATAGTGATAATCATGGGTGATGTGAACACGGACATTACTGTTGACAGAACAGAAAAAAGAAGAAAGGCTCGAGGTCCATTCGGTATATATGATACTATACAAATGCGAGGAGAATAAACTAAATGAGAGTTTATATAGAAAAAAGATGTTCAGTCACAAACACCCTATTTAGACAAATTCCAAGAAAGCTTTACATTTGAAACTCATCTGATGGTAATTACAGGAATAAAATTGAGTACATTTTAACACAACAAAGTAGAAGGACATGTATAATATTCACAAAGAAGAAAATAAAGTACACAGTAGCAGACTGTGATATAGGTCTTGAACTACTTGTTGCAGACTTTAAGATAAAACTATAAAAAGTGATACAAGGAGCACGATTAATACGGTTCCATGTAAACAATACACTACCTGATTATTACATTGATGTAAAAATCACATTTGAGGTGTTGATGGCAGTTCAAGATATAAGAAATAAGAAATAAATGAGGAGAACCGTTGAGGCCACTAAGAGTTGGTCGTGCATCTAAGGACACTTGTTCCTGCAGCGAGGCGCCATCGTAATTTGGAGGCGACAGGTTCGATCCCGGTCGTTAACTATTATAGCTTTCAAATTTTATGGTTGTCTAGTGCGTCTTCTGATCTTTATTTCCTTCTTCTTCTTCTGTGAGCGCCAGTTCAAGATAGCATGACACCTGCTGAGATGGCTACACAGGTGAGAGACATTCTCATCTCATCAGCATAAAACATTATACCTAAAAAAGAGGTACAAGAAGCAGAAACATATCACAGATGTTTGCTTGCTTGCTTGTGTTCGCTGGCTGTGAACTCCAGCGCGAAGTCCTGTATGTCGGATGAAGACATCCTGTTGTCCGACATCAAGTGTGATGTCATACAGGACCTGATGTTTGCGTGAGTATCCGTTGTCTCATGTCTGGCTTATTGGTGTGCAGACTGGTGGTTCCTCGCCGTGCAGGCAGACACTCTCCGACTTCGGAGGAATCAACGATCCTACTGACTTTAGCCAGGACCCCGAAGGGACCTGTTGCCCAGGACGCTCGGCGAGGACGTGTCAATAGGTCTTGGCCAGTATAGAACCCAGCCCTGGTGCCTTGGAAACACCTCTGCGTCCCACATATCACAGATGAAACATTTAGACTAACAGAAGCAGAAGTATATCACATAAAACATTTAGACTAACAGAAGCAGAAGCATGTCACACATAAACCAATAATTTCAATAAGAGACCCCGAAAAAAAGGAGAAATGCAGCATACAATAATAATAATAATAATAATAATAATAATAATAATAATAATAATAATAATAATAATAATAATAATAATAAGTCTTTATTTTCAAAGGGTTAAGAATTGGGCACGCAGGCCCGTCTGACATTCTGCCCTTCTTCTCTATTTCCTCTCATACATTCTTTCATTCAACATCACTTATGAAGCAACTTTTGACAACAAAAGAACATTAAAACGCATGAAAAATAATCAATAACAAATGACTCACTGAGGCAGTGTTTAACATGGGCATTATAAATACCTAAGGAGGGTGTAACGTGCCATACATAAGGGAATGTTTTTTGGCTAGTTGTCGTTTGAGATAAGTTACCATTATTGTCTTTTTTTGTGTTATTTGTTATGGGGGAATGTAGTCTGTACTAAGGTAGTGTTCAAACAGGTTGCGAATGTATGAATCATGATTGGTGGTGTCTTTGATTTCTTGTGGAAGATTGTTCCACAACTGAGCGGCAGAGTATGCTAAGCTTGTTTTATATAAGTCTATCCTAGGTTTAGGGACATGAAGTATATTTAGTCGTTCGCTATGTCTAGCGTTATATTTAAACAATGGTCAAAGGTAGCTTGGAGCATTTTGAAATAGGATTTTGTGAATTAGTTTGGTCTTATTAAAAAGCAGGCGCTTGTGGAGTGGCAGTAACCGGAGACGTTTATATAGGTTAGAATTGTCGGTAAGCTTTTCACCATTAATTAAACGCACTGCCCTATTCTGGAGTGAATATAGGCGTTTTGTTATTGATTTGGAGCATCCATCCCAGACTGTGGAGCAGTAATCAATATGTGTTTGTATATGAGAAGTATAGAATATCTTTCTTGTGTTTTCGTCAAGGAAATTTTTAATTTTGGCAAGTTGGTATACTTTTTTGGCTATTTGTTTAACTAGAGCATGAACATGTGAGTTAAAAGTTAGATTTTGATCTATGATAACACCCAGTGTCTTGTGCTCGGTGACACTTTCTACAGGCGTGCTGCCAATGTGCAGCTGAAGAGTTCTCTGCGAGTTTAGAGTGTGAAGTCTTTGCCTGGTTCCTATTAACATAGACTTTGTTTTAGTAATGTTAATTTGCATGCGGTTTGCATGACTCCAGTTAACTACACTATTTATTTCCTGTTGCAAGGATAATAATAGCACATTACGATCAACAGCGTTCGTATATACTGTGCAGTCATCAGCAAATAGATCGCAGGACGACGACAGATTTAATGGAAGATCATTTATATAAATGGCAAATAATAGAGGGCCAAGAATAGACCCCTGAGGTACTCCAATATTAATGGTAATGGCTTGAGATAAAACTTTATTGTGTGATACTACTTGCTTTCTGTCTAATAAGAATGATTTTATTAATGTCACTATATTAAAACTTACTTTCATTGTTTCTAGTTTTTTAATTAGAATAGTATGATCTATCATATCGAATGCTTTCCTAAAGTCTATAAACACCGCTCCACATAAAGTATTGTTGTTAATATTTTGATGCCAGTTTTCTATCATGTTTGTTAGTGCCGTATGGCAAGAATATTTTGGCCGAAATCCTGACTGACTGTCAACTATCAGTTTATGGCGAACTAAGTGATCTAGTGTTGTTTTGTGGATGTGCTTTTCTAGCGGTTTGGATAATGAGGATAATATGGAAATTGGTCTATAATTACTCATGAGACGATCGTCTAGAGGACCAGCTTTTAAATGAGGATACACTTTAGCGATTTTAAAGGCTGATGGGAAGTGACCTCTGGTTATACATTGATTATATATAAAAGTTAGTGACTCGCAGATCGCCGGTGCAGCATGGCGAAGGATCCGACTACTAATTCCATCTAGTCCTGATGAGTTATTGTTTTTTAGATTACGGAGATGAGTAAATACTTCAGTTGTCGTCATTAGCGGTATGTTGGAGGAAATGTGTCCATAGCATTTGTTCTCACAGAATGATGATAATAAAGATATGTCATGAGGCGCATCTGGTATTGCAGCCTTCAGTTGGTTTATGTCGGACTGAAAGTATCTACTGAATTGATCACATGTAACCTGATTTGATGGTAATGATTGTGATGATTTGTGTTTGTTTGTGCTTTCCATATATCTTTAGTGTTGGTTTTATCTATTACTATGTTCTTAAAATAGTTTTTCTTTTCCTTCCGAATAACATATTGAACTTTGTTTCTCAGACTACGGTACATAGTTAGATCTCTATTTTTGTGAGCCCTGTCGCGATCTCTCATAAGTTCAACTACCTCCTGCGTGATCCACGGGGGCTTTGTGTGATGTTTAACACGAACTTCCTTAAATGGAACATGTTTATCAAATATACTTAGAAAGGTCTTTAGCCAGTGGTCCAGAGCATCGTCTGGGTCAGGAAGCTGGTAAACATAATCTAGAGATGAGTTGACCAAATCTTGTAAGAAGACGTCTCGATTGAAATTTTTGTAATTTCTATATTTTATGCTTATATGTTTGTGTTTGGGAGTTTTGGTGCCCCTTCTCGACCACGTGCAACATACTGGATAGTGATCGCTCATTGCATTGATAGGTACACTACATTCTGTGATGTTATCAGCACACGTAGTATAAATATGATCTATAAGTGTTGCAGATGATTTAGTGATTCTAGTGGCTTGTTTGACTAACTGTTGGAAATTATATGACTCTATTATGTTTTCCCATGTTTTGTTTGATTTGTTAGCGTCTATGTTGAAGTCACCTAGCAATATTATTTCCCTAGCATTACTAAAGACTACATCCATCAAAGAGGTGAATTTTTCATACCAGATATTTCCTGCATTGGGGTTTCGATAAAGATAGCCAACTACTAGCGGTATGCAATTTTGAAGTTTAACCTCTATCCATACACACTCAATCTCACAGGTTTCAAAGTCTAGCCTGCGGTGGGCGTTAAGCGAGTTGGAAATATAAACTGCAATACCCGTCTCTTGTTTCTGATAGGGATCTCTTCTAATGGTTTTAAAACCTCTGATAGCGATGTCATCATCTGAGATGTTGCCATTTAATCGACTTTCGCTAACGCCAAACATGTGAAAATTTTGATTAAGTATAAGTGATAGTTCGGGCAGCTTCCCTAATAGATGGCATATGTTTACATGCCCGATTCTGAGCCCATTATTCCTGAGCCAGTGTTCGTACTTATTAGACATTTCAACAATGCGTAATCACAAGTTTAAAAGCAAAACATACACACACAAAGTGAATACAACTTACGTCCCTTATTACAAAACACACTCTAAAGTACAGAGAAACAGTAATATCTCTGTAAATATATAAAAATACGTACACAGATCCGCAAGGAAGAGCAGTGAAGACCCCCTCACTCACCGTGAAAACACAATTAGAGTTATTATAAAAGCTATACAGCTAAGTACTATCAATTAATATAAAGTCAAAACCAGTCAATGTTTGTAATAACTTATAACCTAATACGTTACTAGATCAAGTTATAACCAAATATGCAGATAAACGTTTAAGGAGAGGCTCTTTCTTGTACCGAGATATTCATAGGTGTTTCAAGAGGTCTTCGACTGCGAATAGCGTCAGAATTTGTGGCTATTATCAGAGATACCGAGTTTCAGCATATTTGATCTTTGTTGTTGTTGTTGTTGTTGTTGTTGTTGCATATCCCTTACAGGACGTTGCAGTCAACATCAGCATTTCAGGTGCTGTTGATGTACTAGGCAAGATTACGCTCAGTAGTTTGCCATTGCTTTCTGAGCGACCGGCTCACATACCCCTAAGTTACCAACGCGGCGAGAACCGCTACCGATTCTCGCACAGGTTACGTTACTCACAAGAATATAGGAATTACGGAGAGAGACGTTAACTCCTAGGCCAGGGAGACCGGCTATTTGATCTACTTCATTGAAATACTAAATCGTGAACTACAAGCAGCTGTCGTAGTCGCTGGTGGAACACCAACTTGTATCAGACGCACCAGCGAGTAAGACGGGGTTGTATTCCCTCCATATATCTGTTCAACGTGTACCTAGAAAGTGTAATGACAAACTAACAATTGATGAGACCTGTGACAATTCTTCTCCACTCATAATTGGTTGAAATTCAGTTCCAGAACTCAGACATACAGATGATACTGTCTTTGCTTGTAACAATGCTAAGGAGTTATAACCGGTATTCCTGTCTGTTAAATACACATTGAAGATCAACATATGTTTCTGAACTTTGAAAAAGAGCAAAACAAAGAAAAATTATATCCACAGAAAAATCAACACGCCAACCAAAAGCTAACATCAACAATGAAGGAATTGAAAGTATGACAAACATGTAATACCTGTGCTCCATCTTTGACACCAACGAGGACTGTTGTAAACAAGTCACACGGAGACTAGCGCTAGCAATGGAGGGGTTAAACAGCTTTCAGAGCGCACGGTATAACACCAGCTATCATTTATAGCAACGTGTGACAAGATAAACATCTGCTACATGGACCATTTGGCCATCTGTAGAGAAGACAATCGTTCGATTCCGGAAAGGGAGCATGAGAAACGGCTACCACATCCAAGGAAGGCAGCAGGCGCGCAACTTATCCGCTCCCGGCACGGGGAGGTAGTGACGAAATATAACAATAAGGGGCTCTGTCGAGGCTTTCAAATGTCACTTGGGTACACTTGGAGGGCGAGTCTCAATGTCGGTCGGTCAGCCCTACCTGGCAAAGCTCGACGCTTGCCAGCAGGCGACCAGTGGATGTGACATGGTTGTAGTAGCAAACATAAAATGGTTAAGTAGGTAAAGAACCTACGACTGGTCTAGCAAACCGGTAGGGAATTTACTTGATCCTAAAATTCTGCTCAAGATTCATGGAGGAAATTGGAGGAACGGTACTAGTCACAGGCACCGGAACATCAATTACTCCACCCAACGACGCCTAACGGCATAAGTAGAAGAAAAACAAACAAACAAACAACAACAACAACAACAACAACACAACAAACAAAGAAGAAAACAAGACTTTTGAACTTACGTGTTACCCACAAATCTTAGAGTACCGTAGAGCAAGAAGAAAAATAAAATAGTACTGGCATTTTACAAAATGCGAACATCGAAGACAACTGTCTCTTGGATAACATCACGTCTGGGATACTGAGATGTTTTGGCCATATGCAACGTCACAACGGTTTGGACAGAACAGTAATTGAAGGCGTGATTCCTGGAAGGAGAGACAGGGATCGACCGGCAAACAGCTGAACACAGGATATTAGCCCAGGATTACAGATATGTTAGTCACGAGGCTGGGGAAATGGCACAGGACAGACTTGCCGACTGGCCGTGTTGAGAGCTATATTCTGTCGAGTTCTTGCTGCGCAAGCATTAACTCAGTCCCGCCTGCCTGTCTGCCTGCCTGTCTGCCTGCCTGCCTGCCTGTCTGTCTGTCTGTCTGTCTGTCTGTCTGTCTGTCTGTCTGTCTCCTGGCTCTGAAAGGGCTACGAGTAATAACTGACGGGACAGACGAAGTAAATAAAGTAATAACTGACGGAAGGTAAATGCGATGCCTTGGCTGGATCGAAGGTGGGACATATTTAGTTAATGGAACAACTGGGATAAGGTGTGTTAAAGCAGGAAGTGTCAGGACAGGAGCAGCCAGCAGTTAGAGTAGTCAGTAGTTGAGTAACTGTCTGAGACAGGAGCTGACAGCATTTAGAGTAGTCAGTAGCTGAGTAACTGTCTGAGACAGGAGCAGCAAGCATTTAGAGTATACAGTAGTTGAGTAACAGTCTGAGACAGGAGCAGCAAGCATTTAGAGTATACAGTAGTTGAGTAACAGTCTGAGACAGGAGCAGCCAGCATTTAGAGTAGTCAGTAGCTGAGTAACAGTCTGAGACAGGAGCAGCAAGCATTTAGAGTAGTCAGTAGCTGAGTAACAGTCTGAGACAGGAGCAGCCAGCATTTAGAGTAGTCAGTAGTTGAGTAACTGTCTGAGACAGGAGCTGACAGCATTTAGAGTATACAGTAGTTGAGTAACAGTCTGAGACAGGAGCAGCCAGCATTTAGAGTAGTCAGTAGCTGAGTAACAGTCTGAGACAGGAGCAGCAAGCATTTAGAGTATACAGTAGTTGAGTAACAGTCTGAGACAGGAGCAGCAAGCATTTAGAGTATACAGTAGTTGAGTAACAGTCTGAGACAGGAGCAGCCAGCATTTAGAGTAGTCAGTAGTTGAGTAACTAACTGTCTGAGACAGGAGCTGACAGCATTTAGAGTAGTCAGTAGTTGAGTAACTGTCTGAGACAGGAGTAGCAAGCATTTAGAGTATACAGTAGTTGAGTAACAGTCTGAGACAGGAGCAGCAAGCATTTAGAGTATACAGTAGTTGAGTAACAGTCTGAGACAGGAGCAGCCAGCATTTAGAGTAGTCAGTAGCTGAGTAACAGTCTGAGACAGGAGCAGCAAGCATTTAGAGTAGTCAGTAGTTGAGTAACTGTCTGAGACAGGAGCAGCAAGCATTTAGAGTAGTCAGTAGTTGAGTAACTGTTTGAGACAGGAGCAGCAAGCATTTAGAGTAGTCAGAAGCTGAGTAACAGTCTGAGACAGGAGCAGCAAGCATTTAGAGTAGTCAGTAGTTGAGTAACTGTCTGAGACAGGAGCAGCAAGCAGTTAGAGTAGTCAGTAGTTGAGTAACAGTCTGAGACAGGAGCAGCAAGCATTTAGAGTAGTCAGTAGTTGAGTAACAGTCTGAGACAGGAGCAGCAAGCATTTAGAGTAGTCAGTAGTTGAGTAACTGTCTGAGACAGGAGCAGCAAGCATTTAGAGTAGTCAGTAGTTGAGTAACTGTCTGAGACAGGAGCAGCAAGCATTTAGAGTAGTCAGTAGCTGAGTAACAGTCTGAGACAGGAGCAGCAAGCATTTAGAGTAGTCAGTAGTTGAGTAACAGTCTGAGACAGGAGCAGCAAGCATTTAGAGTAGTCAGTAGCTGAGTAACAGTCTGAGACAGGAGCAGCAAGCATTTAGAGTAGTCAGTAGTTGAGTAACTGTCTGAGACAGGAGCAGCAAGCATTTAGAGTAGTCAGTAGTTGAGTAACTGTCTGAGACAGGAGCAGCAAGCATTTAGAGTAGTCAGTAGTTGAGTAACAGTCTGAGACAGGAGCAGCAAGCATTTAGAGTAGTCAGTAGTTGAGTAACAGTCTAAGACAGGAGCAGCAAGCATTTAGAGTAGTCAGTAGTTGAGTAACTGTCTGAGACAGGAGCAGCAAGCATTTAGAGTAGTCAGTAGTTGAGTAACTGTCTGAGACAGGAGCAGCAAGCAGTTAGAATAGTCAGTAGTTGAGTAACTGTCTGAGACAGGAGCAGCAAGCATTTAGAGTAGTCACTAGTTGAGTAACTGTCTGAGACAGGAGCAGCAAGCATTTAGAGTAGTCAGTAGTTGAGTAACAGTCTGAGACAAGAGCAGCAAGCATTTAGAGTAGTCAGTAGTTGAGTAACAGTCTGAGACAAGAGCAGCGAGCATTTAGAGTAGTCAGTAGTTGAGTAACAGTCTGAGAAGGAGGAGCAAGCATTTAGAGTAGTCAGTAGTTGAGTAACTGTCTGAGACAGGAGCAGCAAGCATTTAGAGTAGTCAGTAGTTGAGTAACAGTCTGAGGCAGGAGCAGCAAGCATTTAGAGTAGTCAGTAGTTGAGTAACAGTCTGAGACAGGAGCAGCAAGCATTTAGAGTAGTCAGTAGTTGAGTAACAGTCTGAGACAGGAGCAGCAAGCATTTAGAGTAGTCAGTAGTTGAGTAACAGTCTGAGACAGGAGCTGACAGCATTTAGAGTAGTCAGTAGTTGAGTAACAGTCTGAGAAGGAGCAGCAAGCATTTAGAGTAGTCAGTAGTTGAGTAACTGTCTGAGATAGGAGCAGCAAGCATTTAGAGTAGTCAGTAGTTGAGTAACAGTCTGAGACAGGAGCAGCAAGCATTTAGAGTAGTCAGTAGTTGAGTAACAGTCTGAGAAGGAGCAGCAAGCATTTAGAGTAGTCAGTAGTTGAGTAACTGTCTGAGACAGGAGATGCCAGCAGTTAGAGTAGACAGTAGTTGAGTAACGGTCTGAGACAGGAGCAGCAAGCGGTTAAGATTGACAAGAGATTTAGTAACAAATATATGGGATTAACGCGTGTTAAGTGCCAAATATATGGGATTAACAGGTGTTAAGTAACAAATATATGGGACAGGCGCAAGTTAAATAACACATATCTGGGATAGACACACGTTACTTAACAGATGTCTGGGATATATGGAAGTTAAGTAACACATGCCTGGGAAGATGAAGATTAAGTAACAAATATCTGGGATAGGTGGAGATTAATTAAAACATTTCTAGGATAGTTGGATGTTAAATAACATATATAAGATAGATGGAAGTTAGTTAACACATTCTGAGATAGATGGAGGCTAACTAACACATTTCTGGGATAGATGGAAGTTAAGTAACACATATCTGGGAATGATAGCGGCTAAGTTACACATTTCTGGGATTGAATGAGGTTAAATAACACATCTCTGGGATAGCTTTCTTTTGCAATTAGATACACACAAAATGTTTGCTAGGATACGAAATCTGTCAAAAATATAAAAATTAAAAAAAAAATTGATTCCGTCATTGGTTTTATTTTTCTGAACATACATGTTAAGAAGATTCGTTATTTGGTTTTTACTTCTCCAGAATGAATGAGGAATTTGTTAAGACTGTTACCTGTTGTTGTTTTTAAAAAAAAAAAAGACTAATTACTAGATGCTTTTGTTATGTTTCACATTGCCATATAAATAAACTTTGTCAGAATGATATTTACGGCGTTCTTGTGAAACTACCTAATAAGGAATAAGTAAGAGTGTGTATTGGAATGACTATAGCGCTGTTTGATTCTTTTTGTTTTTTGGGTTAGTGGTTGATTGGTTGGTTGACTGATTGATTGGTTGACTAGTTGGTTCATTGATTGGTTGGTTGGTTGACTGGTTGAATGGGTAAATGATTGGCGCTTCCAAGTCATGATGCAACGACTTAGTGTATGAGAGAGAGAGAGAGAGAGAGAGATGGGGGAGATAGAGAGAGAGATGGGGGAGATAGAGAGAGATAGAGAGAGATGGAGAAAGAGAGAGGGGAAGAGAAAGAGAGAAAGAGAGAGGTAGAGAGAGAGATAGGGGAGAGAGAGAGAGAGAGAGAGAGAGAGAGAGAGAGAGAGAGAGAGAGAGAGAAAGAGATAGAGAGAGAGAGAGAGAATGTATGCATAAGTAAATTTTTATTAGTGAGTTTGTGATTGTGAGTATATGTGTATGCGAGGGAGTGTTTATTTGTGTTATTGAGTGGGAGCATAACTTCAGAGAGTTTGTGTAAATGATGTAAGTATATATGCACGTATTTATGTATGTGTTTAATCATGTGTGTATATGTCTGCCTGCCTGCCTGTCTCATAACATGGTACTATGCATTTTTTATGTTCACAATATTCATTTGACAATTTTTTTGTGTGTGGTGTAAATCTAACAAGCACAATAGATAATTGTTGTGCGAAAGATGAATGATTGGAAGGGCCGAATGTAAGACTGTGATGAATGATTGGAAGGGCCGAATGTAAGACTGTGATGAATGATTGGAAGGGCCGAATGTAAGACTGTGATGAATGATTGGAAGGGCCGAATGTAAGACTGTGATGAATGATTGGAAGGGCCGAATGTAAGACTGTGATGAATGATTGGAAGGGCCGAATGTAAGACTGTGATGAATGATTGGAAGGGCCGAATGTAAGACTGTGACCATTTGCAATTAAAGTTCCTTCTTTCTTTTCGTTCGAAGGCCTGGCACGGCCCACCACTGCGACAGTTTATATGATACTCGTATTCCTGTGAACAAAATAGCAACGTATTCGGGCTGAGAACGGCAAGGCTTTCATGCGTTTGTTTCCCGGTATGCGTCGTCAGCGTCTGGGTGGTAATCAACAATCATAGAAGACAGTGAGAAGAGTTAGCGATCGTTGTAAGTAGCCTTAGAACTTCACAAGTCAACCAAATAACATGACAAATACATACACTGGTATTGACGGGCATTCATCTAAGACAGGACAGGTGTACAGTCCATTCACATTTGGTTGCCCCAATATAAAAATCCATATCTCAGTAACCGAGGGAAAATGATAACATTTAGCATATAATCTTATCAATATGTCCACCCAACAACACCATTTTTGTTCTGGAGATTGTGCAGCAGATTTCAATGTTTGTTTATATGCGGTATATATTTTACGGGTCAGAGATGAAGTGCAAATTATAATATATAATTGTAATTGGCATCTTGCCGTCTTGACAGACGATAGTATGTTACATTGTGCTTCAAAAAGGCATAATAACTACAACCCATGGCGGAGGCGAATGTGACTGATAAGGCCGGTTCGCGCTGTCAATGTTCGTTCACTTGGGATGCATGTGAACACATGGCCATATCCACCATCATACACCATCTTACGTCTCACATGCTCGGTGTGTGACTTATCTGCAATAATTTTCTCTTTTGTCTTTATTCCATCTCTGATATTTTCCCTCCCTGCAACACGTTCAGCGGCGACCTGCTCCCTATCTGCATTATCAATGCCTGTATCAATCATGTCCCACTTACACACATCTTTGTATCGTAGTAGAGGCCGACCCTGAGATCTCTTACCCATCTGTAATTCACCAAAAAAAGATGCCCTTTGGTATTCTACCATTATCCATTACATCTTCTTCTTCTTCTTCTTCTTCTTCTTCTTCTTCTTCTTCTTCTTCTTCTTCTTCTTCTTCTTCTTCTTCTTCTTCTTCTTCTTCTTCTTCTTCTTCTTCTTCTTCTTCAGCGTTCCGAGCCATTGAGGTTCTTTGCTGCAGATACAATCCGTCTCCATTCATCTCTCTGTTTGACCTTCTCTTGCCAGTTGTTGATTCCAAGTGCTTGTAGGTCTGTATATATATTATCTCTCCACCGTCTTCTTGGTCTACCTCGGGGTCTACGGTCATTTATTTCATGAGTGTAAGCGAGTTTTGTTTCCCTATTATCTTCCATTCTTTCTATATGCCTCAGCCATTGTAGTCTATTAGCCTTCATGATACCAGTGATTAGCGGGGACTTAAACAGATCATAAATGTCATCGTTACCTCTTCTTTTCCACTCACACTTTGTGTATCCCTAATGGGTCCAAAGATGCGTATTATCCATTATATATATATATATATATATATATATATATATATATATATATATATATATATATATATATATATATATATATATATATATATATATATATATATATATATATATACTAGATGACACGGCCCGGCTTCGCCCAGGCCCTGGCGGGGATCTATCTATCTATCTGTCTGTCTGTCTGTCTGTCTGTCTGTCTGTCTGTCTGTCTGTCTGTCTGCTTGTCTGTCTGTCTGTCTGTCTGACCCGGCCCGGCTTCGCCCAGCTCCTGGTGGGGAGCATCTCATTTAATTCATCCATCCATCCATCCATCCATCCATCCATCCATCCATCCATCCATCCATCCACCCACCCACCCACCCATCCATCCATCCATCCATCCATCCATCCATCCATCCATCCATCCAATCTATCTAATCTATCTAATCTATCTATCCTTTCATGAAACGTGATTATTGTTATAAATCCTACCATTCATCGCTAAGATCTGAATGTGTGAATATTGTTTAATGAGATTAAATGTGAAATTTTGTACACTTCAAAGCATCGCTATGAAGTTGTACTCATATTTTTTTTATCAAGAAGCTGATCGCAGGAAACTATTCATATACTATTACGAATCCCGAGAAAAGAAAGCGCAATCATTGGGGTTAAGTAAACGGTCATTTTGTGATGGGTGCAGGAATCTGGAATGAAACCACCACGCAATAAGCAAATGGTAGGTAGAAAGGCAATTGTAGACAACTTTGACAAGGATGCTGGATACCAAAAAAACAGTGATTGTAACAAAACATAGGGTTTGGTTGAGAAAGAACAATAACAGAGCTATCCAAGAAAGTACAAGGTAGGTAGAAATATCATTTACGAGCAACTGCATTTAGGAGCCATGAGAAGCAAATACCTAGGTGAAATAAGGGAAATGCGCAAAGAAAATTATGACCTAGAGTATTTGGATGAAACTTGGGTCAATGCGCACCACACATATGAAAAGGAATGGCATGGCAATCAGCGGATGGAAAGATAAAGCAATATGTGCCCAATAGTAATGGACAGCGTTTGGTCATAGCCCATGCTGGTAGTATACATAATGCTGGACTCGTGTTCGTATCAAAGCATACAGACAACAGGGATTATCATAATGAGATGAATGGTACTGTATATAGAGATTGGCCCGAGAAGACAGTACTTCCATCCCTAGATAGAACGTCTTGTCTAATTATGGACAATGCATCATATCACAATGTTGCCAAAGAAGACAAAATACCTATGGCATCGAGCACAAAGGAAGCAATAAAGATATGGCTCCGAAGGGAAAACACACCATTTCCAGAAACGTATTTCAAGCTAGAATTGTTGTCCCTTGTAAAACAGACGCCAAAAAGCAAGAAATATCAAATCGGCAAGTTGATAGAAGTGCATGACCATCGGTGCTTGAGACTTCCGCCGTACCATTCTCAATTTAACCGTATATAACTTGTGTGGGCTAAAATGAAAGGACAGGTGGAAATGACAATACTATATTCAAATTGTCTGACGTCAAAATACTAACCCAGTCCGTGCTATTAAATATTGATAAAAGTTAGTGGAAAATGTGAGGACCAGTGTGTTGAAAGAGGAAGATGACTATTCGAGAAAGGATGGGTTGACTTTTATGCAACCGAGAGCATTCATCAAACTACTGGAATCGTCCGACACAGATTAAGGTCTGGGCAGATCGCAGACATGAATCCACATGCACACCTACTGGGATATTTTTGCTCCAACTATTCAGAAGAATTGCAGGCCCTTAACATTACAGCATCTACTCAAACAATACAACTTCTCAGTGGCAACAGTTTGTATTCCACAGTGAATTTTCAGTTCCGTAAGCCATCAACGGTGACAAACAACTGGCATTGAAAAAACAAACAAACACTAAACACATTGAATACCAACAGAAAAGTAATTTTGTGGTGGAAACTGACATAGTGTGGCATAACAAGAAACGTGAGAACAAACACGTTGTCAAATGAGGGGACAGCACACGAACATATAAATCAATCTACAAACTTCAATGAACAGAGGACCAACATCTTGACCGTTAAGAAGGATGCCCACTACAGAGACGTTTACGGCTATATTCGTCGTGCAAAACAGGTAATCATGTTCCGTCTCAGCAAAGTAGACATTGCACCCACTCCCATACGAATCTGGATAAACCTTGTGTCGTCACTCGAATTGACGGGCATTACTGTAAAACAAGTGGAATTCACTAGCTTTTCGCCAAAACATCAAAGAGATGTTGCCGCTTTCCATGATTTAAGTTTCCTATGGACCTATCAAAGACATATTCCTTGTGTGGGAGTAAATATAAGACGGCAGGAAACATTTCATAACGATGCAAGAGACAGTTTTCACAAAAAATTGATCGTGAATGCGGGCAATCATTTCTGAATGGACTATAAGCATGAGAGAACACGCTAGACAACAGGAACACTAAATGCTATATTCACAACGGAATCAAAACCGTTGTATCTACAAGTATTCCTGCCGCTTTGAATGCTTGCCTGTGCACTTCGAAACAAACTCTAATTAAGAGGGTAAATTGTTTATTGAATATCTCCGTTGTTTAGCGTGTCGCCTGATATGTACATTTTCATGTGTATTTATGAGTGCAAATAAATACCTATTACTCTTATTACAATGCTGTCCCCAGGAAGTCTCTACTGCTATCGATTTGTTTGTGCAGCATACCAGTAATTTCCCTTAATATGGCAAGTGGTCTCTGCCTCTCATGTCATTTCGTTTGTTAAAGTCACCGGCTAAAGATAAAATCAGCGCAGGTAAATATATTGCTGTTGGGTGCAGTCACTAAGTCACGATTTCTAAATTCATTGAGCCAAAATAACATTCAGGATATAATAAACTGCGAACAAAGAGGATCAAGCAACTGTGTACACGTAAGCAATTGGCTCATGTTCTTAGTCATGTTCGCCATCATCACTATCATCATCACCCCTGTAATTGACTCGTACACACCTGTGATGTAATTGACTCGTACACACCTGTGATGTAATTGACTCGTACACACACATGCGATGTAATTGACTCGTACACACATGTGATGTAAGTGACTCGTACACGCCTATGTGATGTAAGTGACTCGTACACGCCTATGTGATGTAAGTGACTGGTACACACCTATGTCATGTAAGTGACTCGTACACACACATGTGATGTAAGTGACTCGTACACGCCTATATGATGTAAGTGACTCGTACACACATGTGATGTAAGTGACTCGTACACGCCTATGTGATGTAAGTGACTCGTACACACACATGTGATGTAAGTGACTCGTACACGCCTATGTAATGTAAGTGACTCGTACACACACATGTGATGTTAGTGACTTGTACACACACATGTGATGTAAGTGACTCGTACACACAAATGTGATGTAAGTGGCTCGTACACGCCTATGTGATGTAAGTGACTGGTACACATCTATATAATGTAAGTGACTCGTACACGCCTATGTGATGTAAGTGACGTGTACACACCTATGTAATGTAAGTGACTCGTACATGCCTATGCTATGTAATTGACTCTGGAATATGCTCTGTTTATATTCCAGTCCACTGTAACCGTAACAATACAATATTTGTAATCATTCACATCAGACAAGACCTAGTGAGTTGCAACTTTCACGCCGCGTCGATGATATGCCTTGAGAGTTCTGCGGAATAATCTGACCACGCGGGTACACTCACATCTATATCCACTTTTACCCGACCATGTTATCCACCTATTTAAACCGCTATCTCTTGTACGCGTACCTTCCGCCTTGTTCTCAAACACGGTTTTCTTCAGGGTATTAGGTCTTTTTTGTGTGTGTCCAAAATATTCTATTTATCCAGTCTTGATTCTTTTTATAACTATTTTTTTTTCTTTAAAAAAAAAACAACATGTAAAGTTGCATATCCTTTACAGGAGGTTGCAGTCAACACCAGCATTTTACTACGGTTGTTGATGTCTTGGCAAGTTTTACGATCAATAGTTTGCCATTGCTTTCTGAACGACCGGCTCAAATGCCAACACTGTCTTAATTTGTCATTTTGTCCTTGCATGATACTGTATCCGAGTTTAAAAATAGTTAAAATATATATCTATATAATATAGGTTCACCTCTATTATCATGTGGCTTTCCTAATGGTTAGTCAATCAAGCTTTTCCACATCTCAGAATCTCCAACAGAATGTGTCGGTCGGTAACATGAAGACAGGCTATCAACAGACTTCTTTCACTGCCTTCCCCAGTCTCTATTTCCTTAAATGTGTCCAGTTATTATATCGTGTCCCAGGTGTTGCCTTCTTATAAAATGCCAAAACACGTCGAATACTTTTTGTCATGTGTTTGTGGTGTTTTTGTGTCTTAGGTTCTCTTAAAACATTTATACTCATATTGGCTGAACATTATATTGTTATAATTGTTTCGTAAAATCACATTTATGTGGGTTTACTTGATTTATTTGCTGTTTGCTAATAGCCAGAGATTGACAGCAGTATAGTATAATATGTAACATGCCAAAAAAATTTTCTCTAACTTATTATGCCACGGATTTATTGCATAAGATGTTCATTTTAAACATAAACTTTTACTACTGTGATGTTCGTCTCACTTGATATTATCCATATAATTGACATTGAATTTCCGTACTTGTCGCGAATTAGTACAGTCGACTTTAATATATAGACTTGATCCGTTTATTTGATATGACTATTCCGCCTGTCACTTATTGCTCAAGCGGAGAACTGTTGTTAACTTTCTGTAACCACTATATTGATCATTTGCGTGGACTTTTCTGATGTCTTGTTATCAGGAGATGTCATCAGCACAACGTACGTTGTTGATATTTTGCTCACTGCACTCCTTGGCGTCTGTTGTCTACATCTCATATGCTCACCACATGGCGTCAACAAGTCGGGGGAGAGTACATATCCCTATCTGACAACATTATGTTTATGTACTGAAATGTTCAACATTTTAATGGTTCTAGTAGTATTTACCGTAATATATTGCCAAGGAAATCATCGCGGCGTTGATTGCAACATCCTGCAAAGTACATGTTCAATTTGTAAGCTGGATTATTTATTTCAGCATGTTTCACACGGTCAAGCATGCTTGTGTAGTCCACAAAACATAAGCATTGATTTGAATCTACTTGCGTGGCCATTTCTGGTTATGTATATATACACAACGTAGTTTGTGTCCTCGACCTTTACAAATCCACTTATTGGTGGTCACTTTCTGGTAAAATATAGGGGTCTCCGTGGACAAGTAGTTAAACGGCGTGCCTCGCGCTCCCAAGTTTGTCACTTCTATTCCGGAATACCTCATTCGGTTAACGAGTGATTTTCTTTCCCCCCAGAGACTTCCCGGGGTGGTCGCTGGAGCTACAGAATTCGTGTTGTGTTTTCTGCGGACGCTGTTGGAGGGCCGCCCTGCTAAACGAGGCGGAGCCATATGGGGTAAAACCCAGTGCGATGTAGTCGATCTGACGTCTTTACACCCTGGTTAAATATTGTGTCTGACTGTTCTCATGATTCTTGTGGGTAACAGTTTAGTCACATGACTCATAACACTTGCTGGGTATGGTCTTCACATTTTATGGCACCTGGCGTAATATTGTATGTATCATTTTCTTCATCTTCATACACTGTAATCCATCCTCATCTTCTGCAGCAAGTAATGGTGAACCTTCACTGTGCCTTTAATATATGTATAGGTCTAGTATCACCATATAGTTTTTTGTCTGTGTGTTGTATCCATCAATTAAGTAGAATATTGTGTCATAGTAATATTTTTCTATTCTTGATTTCACATGGGGTGTGCGCCATTCCCACGATTTGTCGCAGTCTCCGTCCATTTCTCATTCAACCAGATTTTTATAGTCTTTTTGCATCTATGTATTATTTTTTAATGCGGTTCTTCCTTATCTTACATTTTATTTCTTCTTTCGTCCGTCGTATACATAATTTTATTTTTCATCTCTTCTCACACACAGAGGGCATTTCTAAAATGTTTTTCGGACTTAATCCACAGCTGTCTTCTGCCCTCTGTCCCAGATCATCAGCCCTCAACCAGCTCACGACAAGCCGTTCTATCTGTTGCTATCTTTTGCAGCTCCCCCCTCCCCCCTGCCTTCCCTGTATTATTCACCTCGACATTATTTCTCTTCTCCTGCTGCGTGTGCACGCTGGCCCGCTGACCCGGTGCTCATGTGTTCGAAACCCATCGCAGCGGATTAAAAAGATCTCCTAAGTGGGTCTGAGGAAATGTCCAGGGAAGTAATCCCGGCCTGTGTGATATCGACCACATAGCCACCCACCCAGTGCCGCTGGGTCCCCCCAGTTACAGGGCTAGCACCGTATAAACAATAGCCTCATTGCTTCTATAAGGACCCTTGGCTTTACTTTGATGTGCTATCTGTGCTGTCTTTCCCAATTCATACTCCACTTGTCAATTCCTGAGATTTTCCTCAATGAAAGGAGGTAAGACGTCGACCCAGACACCCCGAGGTTATCTCCGTATCGTGCTATACCACTTCTAGCCTATGAAACACTTTCTTCAACTAACATTCTTTTCAATTAACATTTTTTTCAATTCTCATTTTCTCTTCATTGCTTCTATTTTTCCATGCACTTGTTCCTCTCGTCCTGTCATCACCTTCTAATGTAGTCACAGGAGTTCTCCTTGACTGTATGTTGTGTTTGTGAATGTGTTTGTTTGCTGATGAAGGCTAATCGCCGCAACGTTCTGTATGTGTCTTAACTCTATTATGTAAAGCTGCACTACTTTGTGTCATTTTATATTGTTTATACCACTTCTAGAAGCGTCTCCATTAATTTCGGTTCACTGAGTTCAGACTTGTTCATGGTTGGTTGCATTTTGCAGCTAGCATTTTCCACTCGATAGGGTAGCTATTCCCAAGCCAACCTTTCCTTACTCGTCTCTTACGGCATGCATGATAGGTTATAGTGTTTTCAGTCTATTCTTTTATACCTTAAGGGTATTGGTAACACACGGACGCTAGCTGTCTTGTCTAGTTATACTATTGTTGTGTCTTTGTGGAGATCAATTAGCCCCAGTAACTGAACAGTAATATTTATAGTGTGCACATCCACCGTCTTCGTTTAGAAATATAGAGTGACACTAGTGCTATTTCATAGATTGTGTCAATTATATAATTGTAAACATCGGCAATGGCGTCCAGGTCGACGCAGCCTAAAATAGATACCAAGAAATGCCGTGGAAGGTCAGGGCGGCCGGCTTGATGCTGACCGTAGCTCTCACCGAGTGCCAATTGGTATATAACATATTGGACTATAACATATTGGTCTATAACATATTGGTCTATATAACATATTAGTCTATATAACATATTGGTCTATAACATATTGGTCTATAACATATTGGTCTATATAACATATTGGTCTATATAACATATTGGTCTATAACATATTGGTCTATAACATATTGGATTATAACATATTGGTCTATATAACATATTGGTCTATAACATATTGGTCTATATAACATATTGGTCTATATAACATATTGGACTATATAACATATTGGTCTATAACATATTGGTCTATAACATATTGGACTATAACATATTGGTCTATAACATATTGGACTATAACATATTCGTCTATATAACATATTGGTCTATAACATATTGGTCTATATAACATATTGGTCTATATAACATATTGGACTATATTACATATTGGTCTATAACATATTGGTCTATAACATATTGGTCTATATAACATATTGGTCTATATAACATATTGGACAATATAACATATTGGTCTATATAACATATTGGTCTATATAACATATTGGTCTATATAACACATTGGTCTATAACATATTGGTCTATAACATATTGGACTATAACATATTGGTCTATATAACATATTGGTCTATAACATATTGGTCTATAACATATTGGTCTATAACATATTGGTCTATATAACATATTGGTCTATATAAAATATTGGTCTGTAACATATTGGTCTATATAACATATTGGTCTATAACATATTGGACTATAACATATCGGACTATAACATATTGGACTATAACATATTGGACTATAACATATTGGTCTATAACATATTGGTCTATATAACATATTGGTCTATAACATATTGGTCTGTAACATATTGGTCTATATAACATATTGGTCTATATAACATATTGGTCTATATAACATATTGGTCTATATAACATATTGGTCTATATAACATATTGGTCTTTAACATATTGGTCTATATAACACATTGGTCTGTAACATATTGGTCTATATAACATATTGGACTATAACATATTGGACTATAACATATTGGACTATAACATATTGGTCTATATAACATATTGGTCTATAACATATTGGACTATAACATATTGGTCTATAACATATTGGTCTATATAACATATTGGTCTATAACATATTGGACTATAGCATATTGGTCTATAACATATTGGACTATTAACATATTGGTTTATAACATATTGGTCTATATAACATATCGGTCTATAACATATTGGTCTATAACATATTGGTCTATAACATATTGGTCTATAACATATTGGTCTATAACATATTGGTCTATATAACATATTGGACTATAACATATTGGTCTGTAACATATTGGTCTATATAACATATTGGACTATAACATATTGGACTATAACATATTGGACTATAACATATTGGACTATAACATATTGGTCTATAACATATTGGTCTATAACATATTGGTCTATATAACATATTGGTCTATAACATATTGGTCTAGCGCTGTCTGCCCTTGTCCCTTTAGGTTTGTACAAGAGACCTTTATTTACTTATTAATAGTTAAGTGTGAACTCTCTCTCTCTCGCTCTCTCTCTCTCCCCCTCTCTCTCCCTCTCTCCCTCTCTCTCTCTCTCTCTCTCTCTCTCTCTCTCTCTCTCTCTCACACGCGTGTGGTTTTAACTGTTATATGTTAATCCATTATATGTTGTAGTTTACGATGCTTATATAGCAATGCATTTTTATACATTAGTGATATATATATATATATATATATATATATATATATATATATATATCAATAGTAACGATTTTTTGGTGCGGTCATGACGTGAGATACACTTGGCAACAGCTGGCAAGCTTCACTGGAAAAAGGCACAGTGGAGACTGCAGACTATCCCAGCGGCGTACATTCCTTAGACAACTTATTCACTCAATCACCGGCACCTTGCCGTCTTGACAGTGGTTATTTGTTACATTGTGCTTAAAATAAAGCATAGAGTGTGTTTACTTTTGTCTGCCCCAATATAAAATTCCATATCTCAGTAACCAACTGAAGGAAAATGTTGAGATTTAGCATGTAACATTATCATTATGTCCACCCAACAAAACAATTTTTGTTCTGGAGATTTTACAGCAGATTTCAAAGTTTGTTTATATATGCGGTATGTAACTTACGGGTCAGAGATGAAGTTCATAATTTTAAATTGTATTACAACGTAGCCAGACAATCAGCGTTCAATGTTGAATATTTTACGTGTTTCACGGGATTGGCCTTATGCCAAGAACCCCGCGTTGTTTAAACTGGGACTGTTCAGAGGTGTCTCAAAATGTGGGTTATTTCATGAAACCTGATTAATATGTGTGTGTGTGTGTGTGTTTTTTTTTTAAATTTTTAAATCTTACCACTTATCGCTAACATTGAAATGTGTGAATATTTTTCAATGGGATTGAATGCGAAATTGTGTATACACTTCAAAGCATCGCATCGTTGTACACATATTTTTGTCAAGAAGCTGATCGCAGGAAACTGTTTTATACTATTACAAATTCCGAAAAAAGAACAGTGCATGCATTGGGTTTGAGTAAACGGTCATTTTGTCGATGGATGCAAGAATCTGGAATTAAACCACCAAGCAATAACCAAACGGTAGGTAGAAAGGTTATTGTAGACAGCTTTGACAAAGATGTCATAAGGCGAGCTATTATAAAAATGCTTTAAAAAGTCGCTTAAAAGTCGACAGGGTCGACTTCATTGCACCGGGTTCTATCCCATATGGCTCGGTCTCTTTCTGCAGCGCGGAAAGCATCGCACAAAGCGACGACCCACAGAAGTCTCCAAAATATTTAACTCGTGAACCGAAGGATGCGGCCCGGAATCGAACTCACAACCTTTGGAGCCCGAGTCAAAAGGCTTGACCACTTCGCCACGGAGACTTTTAAAATTATAAAAATTTTGGATTTTATATCCAGGATTATCCAGCATTATAAAAATGCTGGATGCCAAAGAAACAGTGACTGTAAGAAAACTTAGGGTTTGGTTCAGAAAGGACAATAACATAGAGCTATCCAAAACAACTTTGTGGAAAATTATAAGGACATTATCTTCACTTTTAGAAAGTACAAGGGCGGTAGAAATATTCTTTGCGAGCAACCTTATTTAGGAGCCATGAGAAGCAGATACCTACGTGAAATGAGGGAAATGCTCAAAGAAAATTATGGCATAGTGTGTTTGGATGAAATGTGGATCGATGCGCACCACACAAGTGATAAGGAATGACAATCAGGGGATGGACAGATAAAGCAATATGTGCCCAGTAGTATAGGACAGCTTTTGGTCATGGCCCGTGCTGGTAATACGCATAATGGCTTACAACAGAATGCTGGGGTGTTCTTATCAAAGCATACAGACAATAGGGATTATCATAATAAGATGAATGGTAATGTATTTAGAGATTGGCTCGAGAATACTGTGCTTCCATCCCTAGATTGACCGTCGTGTCCAATTATGGACAATGCATGATATCAATGTTGTTGCCCAAGAACACAAAATACCTACAGCATCGAGCACAAAGGGAGCAATAAAGATATGGCTCCGAATGGAAAACATACCATTTCCAGAAATGTATTTTAGCTAGAATTGTTGTCCCTTGTAAAACAGACGCCAAAATGCAAGAAATATCAAATCGACTAGTTGATAGAAGAGCATCGTCATGGGTGCTTGAGACTTCCGCCGTACGATTCTCATTTTAACCCTATAGAACTTGTGTGGGCTAAAATTGAAGGACAGGTGGCAGCCGACAATACTATATTCAAATTGTCTGACGTCAAGATACTAATCCAGTCCGTGCTATTAAATATTGATAAACGTTACTGGAAAAAATGTGAGGACCATGTGTTGAAAGAGGAAGAGGATTATTGGAGAAAGGATGGATTGAATTGTATGCAACCGAGAGCAGTCACCAACCTACTGGAATCGTCCGACACAGATTAAGGTCTGAGCAGATCAAATATTCAGAAGAATTGCAGGCCCTAAACATTACAGCATCGGCATAAACAATACAACTTGTTAATGGCAACGGTTTGTATTCCACAGTGATGAATTTTCAATTCCGTGATCCCTCAACGGTGACAAACAACTGACATTGGAAAAACAAAAAGCTCTAGACGCATCGAATACCAACCGAAGAGTAATATTGCTGTGGGAACTGACATATTGTGGCATAACAAAAACATGAGAAGAAACACGTTGTCAAATGAGGGGACAATACACTAACATACGAATCATTCTATAAACTTCAATGAAAAGAGGACCAACATCTTGACCGTTAAGAAGGAAGCCCACTACAGAGACATTCATAGGTATATTCTTCGTGCAAAACATGTAATCATGTTCTGTCTCAGTAGAGCAGACAATGCACCCACTCCCATACGAATCTGGATACGCCTTGTGTTTGTCATCCGAACTGGCGGGGGCATTGGCATTACTGTAAAACAAGTTTGTTAGGGAGAAATCACTAGTTTTTCATCAAAACATCAAAGAAATGTCGCCGCTTTTCATGATTTAAGTTGCTTGTGGACCTATCCAAGACATATTCCTTGGGTGGGGGTAAATATAAGACGGCAGGAAAAATGTGATAATGATGCATCTGACAGTTTTCAAAATAATCGATCGTGAATGACGGCATTCATTTCTGGACATACTATGGTAATTACAGCCCGTGGCGGGGACTAGGAATGGAGTTATACCTCTCTATAGCGCAAAGCCTGGACTGAATTGTAAAGACCATGTGTTGCCCATGCAGTATGTTCCCTCTACCTGCCTGCTTAGTGTACCCCAGAGGAAAGGTAACACTAATACATCTGGAACAAGACCAACTGCCAAATCAGCAACACAATGGTTCTATTGTTATACGTCGGAACTTCCATCCCAGACCAGTTGCCGACCTAAGCTTTGAACCTGATGTGCCCTGTCATGACATTAATTCTGTAGGTTGCATTTCCTCGCACTAGGATCAGGCTTGAACCTTCCCAATTGCACTCCCACGCCCGAAACCGTTAGCACAATGTGGGGTGTCGGGTTTGGTGAGAGCGCGCCCCCCCCCCCCCCCCCCCCCCCCCAACATTCGGCGCTAACAGGAAGCAGGAGGTATCGTCTACTGCTATACGGTAGCTCAGTCATATCTGACTAAGACCTGACAGACAACCTATTAGGCAACCGATAATAGAGGTTCAGTTAGCAGACATGTGAGGAATTATGTGGAGGATGCGGAGTTGTAGTTTTATAGAAGAATGATGAGATCACCGTGGAAAGAGCAGTGAAGATATTTTGAAAGAAGTGAACTCACAAAGAGAACTGGATTCCTTTGTCATGTCATAATAAAGGGACATCTTTGAGTCTGTCATCACAACGAAAACTTTAAAGGGACAGTGGCCAAAAGGACAGATCGACATCATGGCATGGAGGAACATCAGTATTAGAAATGATTGGCAGTACACGAGACAGAAGGCTGTGGACATGATCACCAACGCAACACTGTATGCACTGTAAGAGGAAAAAGAGCGGTTGGTTACGCCGAAGATGTGAACATAGTGTTTAAATGACGTCACCGCTTGGCTGTCTCACACGTGTAATGTATTCATACTCTCCATCAACAATTAGTAGGAATACATTTTTGCTGTAGGTTTCAACAGACTTAATGCTGGCCATGTAAATCGTGTCCCACGTGATTTTGTCATTGTGAAAGCATTTGTCAGAAAATGTAGATCATTGTGTAGCAGTGGTGAGAAGGACAAAAACACACAGCGCATTCATTCATCCAGTGTAAGTTGCTAGTTAGGCGCTAACTACAGCGTTGATTGCCATCTCAGCGTAATGCTAGAATAATTTGTTTATGTCACGATTCGCGCTTTTAATCGAAGTGAAGCGCTGGGCCGTACGCGAGCGTGATGCTTGAATAAACCGCGTGAATTCTCAACTGTGATGTCGTCTGTGATGTCGTCTGCTGACAGAATGTGTATGTGCTTATTGTGGGTGTAGAGAACAGAAGTACGCATCATATAGTGACCTACATATGTTGGCGATTGTGCTAGCTGACAAGCAGGCCGCTCTATGACGTTTGTTTGTTTCATAGGTGAAGAAACGGGGATTATTTTCCATGTTACGACTCTATGGATTATTGTTTACCTTGGGATTTCACGGGATTTAATTCAAAATATAGCTGTCGATTCTGATATCCGGGTAAGTGAATATATAATACTATATGTATATGTATACATATTGTAATACTAACAGGGTCAACGTCAACGCGTGTAACTGTATAGTAAATATACAGGTAAATACTGCAAACCCTCACCGTCAAGTTAAGATTAACATGTCTTCTTCAATGCCGCAAGTCCATTAAAGCGAACGTAACCTGTAGTGGCGGGCATTTGTTTCAAAATATGAATTAAAGATCTACAAAGCAATCGGCATTCGATGGGCAATGTGGTCAATATCACACAGACCACCTTTATTTCCCAAGACATTTACTGGTGCCTATTTAAAAAAAACAATCTGATCGACCCAGCATAAATATGGCTCTGGTCACCATGTGCCCAATGCTGCCTAAGGTGTGAAAGGTTCCTTAAGAAGAAGATCTGTTAAATATAATAGTGACAGAGTGTGATAAAAGGGGTTGTCTTCAATATCAGGAAATCAGAAAAGATCGTCATATGAGAGAAAGAAAATACAGCCCAAGTGTGACAGTTGATGTTGTTCTTTCCGCTGTTCACGCTCCCAGCCTGTCACTCTTCAAGGACTAGCGTTTCCCCATGCTTGTGAGTGACAAAAGTTCTCTAAAAGTGTCCATTTATTGTTACTGTTTTAATGTCAGTTATTTGCGTGTCGCCTCCCCCCTCCCCCACCCCTGACAAAACTGTGTTAACAATTTTAGTGGATATTGCTCATGGACACAGTGGGCAGCTAGGGTTAGAATTACATTGTAAGAAAACAGAAATAATGGTCGTCTTCAAGAGGAAAGGGAGCCTTGGTAGAGCGGTGGCTAGAAGCTCGCTTGTCGGCCCGGAGGTGATGGATTCGAATCCGCATCGGGACGAATTGTTAGCACTGGGCTTCCGGGTGGACCCAATCTAAAATGTGCGCCAGGATATGTCTTGGGAAGGAAAGGCCGCCGGCGTGACATCACCCACCTATTGCCTATTGGTCAAGAGGCTGTAAAGAATCCTGTACTTATTTTACTTATTTTCAAGAGGGAAGAAAAACTACAATGTAACACCCAAGTAAATGCTAAAAATCTCAAACAGGTAAATCGGTACAACTACCTTGGTCAGTCATAGCATCCGATGGAAGATACCTTGTGAACATTGCAACAAAAATCATAATGTCATAAGTTACCCTTTGCAATAAAAAGCTGTCAGTTACAACGTGCTATATAAACTAATACTGCTGTAAAAAGTGCTAAGTGCGGCAAGAGTTGAATATTGAAGAAGGTGGCTACTAAAGAAGATAAAACAAAGACAAATATTTTGGTCACTTAAAACGTCATGAAAGTTTGGAGAGAACAGTAATGGAGGGATATATGCCTGGGAGAAGAGGAAGAGGAAGGCCAAAGAGAGAGAAGGTGTGTGCAAGATGTGGCAAATGATCTCCAGATGGGTGTATCGGACGCGGCATATCTTGCTTATGACCGAGAGGTGTTTTGGAAGGTTGTAATGGGAGCAAAGTTCTGCAAAGGACATGCTACTGAACGAACGAACGAACGGATGGACGGAAGGACGGACGGACGGACATACATAGTTTATGAGAGGTTGAACTATCAACGAGGAGAGCATTTTATAGCCTGTCGGCCGTACAGGGATTCCCGAAGACTGGTCAACTCTCTATTCCACCCACACTGGTATATGATGTTCGGTTTATATTCGGTGAATAAATAAAATACAGTACATTGATTAGAACAGTTAGACTTAGTCTATATTTTTTGAGCACATTATGAGGAAAATAAACTTGATTTGTGTGAAATCTAGCTGATAGTATAACATTTTATTGGGTGAGGCTTGTTTGGTATTAGGATAGGGTTTGATACAATATGATCAGTAGGCCGCATCCCACCTTGGTATGTACTGTGAGTGGCACCTTGCAGTCTTGACAGACCAAAGTATGTGAGTTGGAATGTGGTCAATATTCCATCACAGTGCTGGCATGTACTCATTGGCACCTTTCCGTCTTGACAGACGATAGTTTGGTACATTGTGCTTCAAAAAGGCTTAATAACTACGATCCATGGCGGTGGCGAGTGTGGCTGGTAAGGCCAATTCTTGCTGCAAATGTTTGCCCACAGTAGGTGCATGTGAAAACATGGTCACTTCCACCATTTTGCACCATCTTACGTCTCTCACGCTCTGTGTGTGCTTTATCTGCAATCATTTTCTCCTTTGTCTTTATTCCATTTCTGATAGTTGCCCTCCATGCAACACGTTCAGCGGCGACGTGCTCCCAATGTGCATTATCAATGCCTGTATCAATCATGTCCCGCTTACACACATCTTTGTATCGTAGTAGAGGCCGACCCTGAGATCTCCTACCCGTCTGTAATTCACCAAAAAAGATGTCCTTTGGTATTCTACCATCATCCATCCTCCTAACGTGTCCTATCCATCTAAGTCTACGAAGACTGAGCATGGAATACACCGTCACACAACCTGATCTTTCCAATACTTCAGTATTTGTGATTTTGTCTTGCCACTTAATACCAAGTATTCTTCGCAGACACCGCATATGAAAGCTGTTTAAACGTTTCTCTTGGCGTGAGTAAGTTGTCCAGGTTTCACTGCCATAAAGAAGAGTACTAAGGACACAGGCTTGGTAGACGAGGACTTTTGTTTTGGCAGTAAGCTTCCTGTTCTCCCAGACTCTTTTTGCTAACATGTTCATTGTTGTTGCTGCCTTGCCAATCCTGATGTTGATTTCCTGATCGAGGGATAATTTGCTATTTACCTCTGATCCTAGATATGTAAAATGGTCTACTATCTCCAGTTCGGCGTCGTCAATAAAGATTGATGGTACATCATGTGCACCTTGTGACATAATCTGTGTCTTCTTTTTGTTAATTGTTAAACCAAATTCAGAACAAGCATTGGAGAATGCAGATAGTAGATGTTGTAATTCTTCCTCAGAGTGGGTCGTAATCGCAGCATCATCCGCAAAAAGCAACTCTCTGATTAGTACCCTGCCTAATTTTGGTCTTGGCCTTCAATCTCTGAGCATTATAGAGGCCACCATCTGAGCGTGAGTGAATGTATATACCATCATCCTGATCACGAAAGGCATATTTCAGTAGAAGTGAAAAGTATATTCCAAAGAGGGTGGGGGTTAGCACACAGCCTTGCTTAACTCCACTCTTGATTTCAAACTCTTCTGAAGTTGAGCCATCAAACTTGATTATACCCTTCATGCCTGTGTGGAACGATTCCACAATGGACAGAAGAGTTGGTGGGCAGCCAATCTTCTTTAGTGCTTTGAACAGACCCTCACGACTGACCAAATCGAATGCCTTTGTGAGGTCGATGAAGGCAATAAACAGTGGCTGATTTTGTTCCCGGCATTTTTCTTGCATCTGTCGCAATGAGAATATCATATCAATGGTAGACCGGTTCTGACGGAAGCCACACTGTGATTCGGGGTAGACTTGATCTCCCAGGACTTGAAGTCTGTGCAGGACAATTCTGGCAAATACTTTCCCAACAATACACAGAAGTGAGATACCCCTATAGTTGTTACAGTCACTCCGATCTCCCTTGTTCTTGTACAGCGTTATGATGTTTGAATCTTTGAAATCCTGCGGGACTTGTCCTTCTCGCCAGCATAGCTCTATTAGCTGGTGGATCTGTAGAGCGAGTGTGTCTTGCCCACTCCTGATCACCTCTATTGGAATCCCATCCTTACCTGGAGCCTTGCCAGATGCAAGCTCATTTATAGCACACTTAACTTCTGTTATAGGTGGGAAGTGTGTCCAGGTGGTCAAGAGTTGGCAGGGCCTCTATGGCGTTGAGGGCATCATCCGCTAGCTTGGTCTCACTTGAGTAAAGCTCTAAATAGTGCTCGACCCATCTATCCATCTGCTGTTTCTTATCAGTGATGATTTCTCCAGTCAAGGTTTTCAGCGGTGCACTTCTTTTGATCATTGGACCACAGGCTTTCTTTATCCCTTCATACATGCTTCTGATGTTTCCCTTATCACTTGCGATTTGAATGGACTCACATAACTTGGTCCAATAGTCATTCGCACACTGCCTGGCAGCCTTTTGTACATCCTTCCTTGCTTGCTTCAGCTCACTCAGAGTGTTACGCGTTGGTCTTTCCTTGTTTCTTAAGAGAGCTATCTTCTTTTTATCAATCAAGGGCTGCAGTATCTGGCTGTTTGCCGCAAACCAGTCCTGCCTCTTATGATCCACAGTGCCGTAAACCCCTACCGCTGTTTTATAAATAGTTTCCTTAAGTTTACTCCATTTATCATTTACTATACAATTTTCTGATGTATCATTGAAAGCGTCTTCAAGTTGCTGTTGAAATTCAAAGCACTTTCCAGGATCGTGAGTGTTAGTAATATTAATCCTGGGGCTAGACTTGTGTTTAGCTGTGTAGATTCTCTTTGGTCTCAGTCTAACCCTTGCAACAACCAAAGAATGATCTGTATCACAGTCAGCACTGTGGTAACTTCGAGTTAATGATGTATGGTTCAGATGTTGTCTCCGTGTGATAATGAAGTCCAGCTGATGCCAATGGCCGGATCTTGGATGTTTCCATGTGACCTTATGCATCTCTTTTGTTTTAAAAAAGGAGTTTGTAATACATAGGTCATTTCTAGTGCAATGCTCCAGCAGCCTTTGCCCATTATCATTCATGCGACCGATGTTGTATTTTCCAAGGCACACTGGCCATGAACTCGAGTCCTTGCCCACACGAGCATTGAAATCACCGAGCATATAAATGTAGTCGGATTTTGGAACTGCCTTGATCGCAGAGTCTAGCTGCTCATAGAACGATATCCTTCACATCATCAGAGGAAGCGAGTGTCGGTGCATATGCAGTGAGAATGGTGGCAAATCCACAGGAGGTTGCCAAGCGCAGTGATAATAATCTTTCATTACCTCCAGCTGGGATATCAATCATTCCCAGTAGCGAATTCTTCACTGCAAAGCCCACACCATGTTGCCTTTTTTCTGCCTGCCCTCTTCCCTTCCAAAAAAAGGTGTAATTGTTTTCCCTGAGTGACCCTTCCTCAGCGAGGCGAGTCTCCTGCAGGCCAGCAATATCAATGTTAAGACGATCGAGTTCAGCATCAATCACAGCCGTTTTTCTCACATCGTCAATATTTGTCAAGTCAGTGGAAAATCCTGGACACATGGTTCTCACGTTCCAGGTTGCAAGCCGTAGCTTGAGGTTTCTATTCTTTTTATTAGTACCTGGTGCATTGGTTTTACAGCCTGCGATTCAGATTTTGTCCTAGCCCCAAGCACCCATTGAAGCAGGCAGGCTGTGGCGGATCAGCACCCAATTGGCTGGGGGCTGCCCAGCTTGAGGCGGGCGGTAGCTGATCAGTGACACCTGTAGGTGTCTCCCACCGTCAGAGGCAACGCGTGGCGCCCCATGTCTACGCCAACTGACAAGGACTTATAACCCGTAACAGTTGCCTCTCGCTTTGATTCCGAGACCGGTTAAGACCAGGGATGGAGTTATTGCCTCTCCATAGCACAAAGCCTGGGCTAAAATAAAGAAACCATGTGTTGCCCATGCAGCATGATCCCTCTCTCGGCCTGCCTAGTTCACTCCAGAGGAAAGTTGACACCTATAATCTGGAACAAGACAAGCTGCAGAAGCTGCCGGATCAGCAAAGCAATGCTCTAACTGTCCGCCTGTCGGAGCTTCGATCCTAGACCAGCTGCCAACCAAGGCTTGGGGCCTGGTCTGCCCTGCCATGACTTATTTTGTCTTTGGGTTGCATTTCCTCGCACCAGGATAAGGCTAGTACCCTCCCAATTGCGCTCTTCCGCCCGAAGCCGTTGGCACAATGTGGGGTGTCGGGTTTGGTAAGCGCCGCCCAACATTCGGCGCTGACAGAAAGCAGGTAGTACCGTCTACTGTCATACGGTAGCTCAGTCATATCTGACTGAAGACCTGACTGAAAAATACCTGACTGGCATGTACTAAAACTTATGAAACAGGACGGTCTCTTAGCGCATTATCTGCATGCTTTAATCATCAGCATTTTACGAATTGCTGGTGTTTTTTTGTTTTTTTTAAAGTTAGAAATTGTAACTAATGCTGTACATATACTTCTGCTGACAACATTGGTATATTTTAATGTTCCCAAAGTGTGCCTTCTGATATGTTGTAATTTAGCTGATCATTAAATGCATTATCTTTTAATTGCTTTGTTACTTACTTTTGCCAACCCTTTTCTGTTCTACCTTTTCACTTAAGTGTCCGTTATATCCTAAGATTATTTGTGATCACATTCGTTTATTATTACACCCCCTCCCAATTTTTTCCTTGTTACTGTTTTGTAGACTAGGTCTGACTTCCACCTATATTTAGAGGTTTGATTTCTTAACGTTTGTCTTTTCCGCAGTTTCACTTTCTTCCGTGCACTATCTGTTAATTTATTTTTGGTCATTCTATAAATTGCTATTTCGTCTGTGGTTTTCATTATGTTACATTTTCGGCTTTCAGCAGCATAATTTAGAATGTGTTGATGTCCAAGATTTTCTAGTTTTCTCTTGACTCTTATCTATTCTGCTTTGACTGTAATTCTGTTTATCCCTGGCCTCTAAGTCAGAAAATGTTGAGTATAATCCCTTCCATTTATAATATTATTATGTATTTTGTATTCGCTTGTTGGTTTTGCTTCATTTATGCACTTAAGTTCCATGTTTGGTATTTCCTTTGCTCATTAGCTTTCCCTCTCAATTGACATTTGATTTTGTTTAAATTGCATGCGTGTCAGAATCTTCTCCTGGATACAAATTGGACTTCTTAACTGATTTATCTGGTATAATGTGACTACTAAATAATATGTCTGTTTGAAATCAGTAACATGGAGAACAAAAAGTTTTCAACATCCTTAGATTCCATATTTTAAAAAAAAATAAATAAATCCACATTGTGAATCATATCCCATTTTCTTGAACCAGAGAAACAGGTGCCCTGTTCGAAATTGCTGTCATTGGCTGAGGTAGAGTGAAGGATGGGCTCTCAACCGTGGCCACATACCTGCATGGCGTGTGCGCTCATCACTTTTGACAGCCAAAGTCCAACTGCCGACCTTCACGTGGCGGAATTGGTTAAACTAGTAAGAGCAGGGGCGACGTCGAGCCTCTGGCGCCGTAAAACCAAACTGCTGTCGATACTACATTCATGCGTATCTAAACCCAGTAAGACCACAGTATATCCCAGCATAATAAAGTGCTGAAGAAGGAGACAACCAACCAGTAGGCAGACCACGGCATTCAGAATGCCAGGCACACACGCAATGGAAATACGACTGTATCTGTAGAGCATTATTGTGCCCACTCTGTGATGAACTCTCAGACTGGTGCAGTGCTGGGCCCTCTGCCTTGAAATGGTCCAACCACAAATACCCGAAGCCTTTCTCAGATCTCCTGTTGGGCCAGGGAACCAAACAAAGACTCATAATAAAAATCAATCAGGCGAAGTAGGAAATTACTGGCACTAGTAAGGAATAATGTCATCGCGTGTTAGATTGAAGCATATATGGAAAGGGAAGGGCGGATGGGAAGTATCAGAACCCTACACACAAGACAGAAATTACAGATTTACATCTAATCAGTTATTTCTGCCCGAACGTTCGAACTCAGGCACAGTGGCGCTCAGTGAATTGGAGATAGCAATATCAACACTGAAAATAAAAATAAAAAATACCCACGGGTTAACGGAATATCCAATGAATGGATCAAACATCTAGGAACAGTAGTCAAAGCTTCTGCGAATCAATAATTTTTTAACCATCGGCAGAGTCCACAGGCCTGAAGTAAAGGAATCCTAATACCTGTCCTATTACCAGGAAAAGAGATTAATTGCCTCCAGCTGCAGTAAAGTGCAACATTTGATAAACCGGATGTACTAGTCACATACAAACATAATATATGAATCACTAACTCAGTCAGTATATCATCAATACCAGCACAAGATTGACCAGAACTAATTATCATTTTGCACCTCGGAACGGAGATATAACTGACTCCACAGCACCATGTATACCTCTTCTTCTTCTTCTTCTTCTTCTTCTTCTTCTTCTTCTTCTTCTTCTTCTTCTTCTTCTTCTTCTTCTTCTTCTTCTTCTTCTTCTTCTTCTTCTTCTTCTTCTTCTTCTGCGTTCATCCAGAGTTTTTTTTCCCGGATGTAATTGCGTTGTGCCTGTTTACAGCAAAGCTGCGTTCTTGCGCCGTTAGGCCGACACATCCGACTTCTGCGACAGTAAGTTTTCCGAGGAGAGGTGAGACATATACATAATCAGATTGCAGATGGTACCATTAGTATTGAGAATCTTCGTTGCTTGTTAAAGATGAGGAAGGGTCTGTATGGGAATGTCCCAAGTGTTAAAGATGAGGAAGGGTCTGTATGGGAATGTCCCAAGTGTTAAAGATGAGGAAGGGTCTGTATGGGAATGTCCCAAGTGTTAAAGATGAGGAAGGGTCTGTATGGGAATGTCCCAAGTGTTAAAGATGAGGAAGGGTCTGTATGGGAATGTCCCAAGTGTTAAAGATGAGGAAGGGTCTGTATGGGAATGTCCCAAGGGCTGTGATGCCGGTTCGTTCTTGACTGAGCTCAACTCAGCTCATTCTTGCTGATGCGACATACCAGTAACTTATATCTTGTGAATGTGAACCTGGTGCACACATTCAAGCGTATATGTTATGTTCATATGCACGGATTGATTTGTTAACGCAATAATTGTTTCCCACCAAACACATGTGGGTCAGAAGTTCAGTGTAAGCTGACTTGTCTAATGTGAAGCGGGGGCGTGTGAAGGACACAATGGCGCGAGGTCAGTGCTCTGGGTTCAGCTGAGGTCCATACACACGTAGATGCACTGTGTTCGTTTGCTGTTACAGTTCGAGTAACCATGACCTCTGTTGGCGCTACCTCAAGCTTGTTTCACGGATTCACTGCCGAAGGATATTATATCGTCAAATGTGACCTCCCATTTGGACAGAAAGGTGATATATCGCGATAATAGTAAAGTCGTGTTGTTTTGTTTCGTGGTAGCTTCCGCAATTTTAATGCTCAGTGAATGGACATTTACTGTATAATTCTTGTTCATTTGATTGTGTACAGTGTTTGGTCCAAATCTACATTTTAGTCCAAACCTACATTTTGCTTGGCACCGAATCAGTCAACTAAAACTAAGTGTGAATGAGAAGACTCGGAGTATGTCAGAATTTATATTGACAGATTTTAAGTGTGCAGGAGAGCAGATAATCACCCCACCTTCGTCATCATCAAGTCATGTGTGGGTAATTGCATTCAGCTATGAATGTAATTGTTGCATTCACAAATGTAAAAATAGAACAAAAAAAAAACACTCACACATACTCACACACATAAACACACACGTATATATATATATATATATATATATATATATATATATATATATATATATATATATATATATATATATATATATATATATATATATATATATAGACATAGACAAGGGGCTTCTCATAAGTCTTTAGCCTGACCATGAAGGAGTAAGCGGAGAAAATTGAAATTTGGCACATGTTTAGCTCATTCAATTTGTAAGGGATATATGAATTATGAATTTCCCTCCCTAACTGGTCTTCCCGATATGATGCATGGCACAACACACCCTAATGACCAGATTTGCACATCCAACGGTTTGTCAGAATAATCGAGAAATCAGACGCCAGGACTGTAATACAATTCTTGATGTTACAGGGAAAAACACCTACAGAAATATACAGGGAAATGGAGCCAGTGTTTGGGGAAGTCTGTCCTTCGTATGCTTCTGTGAAAAAATGGTGTTTGCAGTTTAAGTGTGGCCGTTCCCAAGTTGCAGATCTGCCAAGATCAGGACAACCGTCCTCAGAGTCCAATGATGCAAACGTGAAGAAAATCATAGACCAGGATAGGAAAATGATAATTGCAGAGATATCGGGTTCAGCAAAACTGAGTAAGAGTACAGTTTTTAGAAATTTGCACAACAGACTGAACATGAGAAAAGTGTGTGCCCGCTGGGTCCCGTGCCTGCTAACATGTGGACAGAAACAAACACGGATTGACTGATGTGGCCAGTTGGTCAACATGTGGCGGGCCGAAAAACATGTTGACGACCATAGTGACGGTACATGAGACCATGAATCACCATTATGATCCATAATCCAAAATTGCCAGCATGCAGTGGAAAACCCCGGGCTCGCCAACACATGTCAAGCCAAGAGCACAAAACTCTGCAAGAAAAGTGATGCTGACTGTTTTTTGGGACGTCAAAGGTGTCATATTGAAAGATTACATACTTCATGACAACACTGTTAATGGGCAGTACTATGCAGATCTCCTTATCAAAATAAGAAAGGCTGTGACCAGAAAACGAGGGATAGCGCGTACGCATATTCTGCTTTTGCTTCAAGACAACGCGCTCTCCCATAAAGCACGGCTTGTGCTGCAAACTGCCAACGATTTGAATATTGACATTCTTCCACACCCACCATATTCTCCAGATGTGGCTCCATCAGACATTTTTCTTTTCCAAAATCTTAAAAAATAGCTGAAAGGAAATCGTTTTGACAGTGACGAAGATGTCATACTGGCTTGTGATAACTGGATCAGTTTAAAAAAAAAATAGGTTGTTTTATTCTGAAGGTCTTTTCAAGGTCACACAGAGATGGCAGAAATGCATAACTTCAGGTGGTGACTACATTGAGAAGGAATAAGCACTGTGCCAAATTTCAATTTTCTCCGCCCACTCCTTCATGGTCAGGCTAAAGACTTATTAGAAGCCCCTTGTGTGTGTGTGTGTGTGTGTGTGTGTGTGTGTGTGTGTGTGTGGAGAGAGAGAAAGAGAGAGAAAGAGAGAGAGCGAGAGAGAGGGAGAGAGAGAGAGAGAGAGAGAGAGAGAGAGAGAGAGAGAGAGAGAGAGAGAGAGAGAGAGAGAGAGAGAGAGTATGTGTGCACCTAGTAAATACGCATTGTTTTGTACGAAATAACAGTTTAAAAAATGAATAAATAAATACATTTTTAAAAGAATGTAATGATAGGGGTAAAAATGTCTCCTGAAGTCAAGAGCTTGTGCCCGATTAAATTGGTGATTCTTAAAATTATGCCACACACACACATGCACATGAACGCACATACACACACATGGTTGCTCATTCTGGCATCTTCTATTGATTGATTGGTTTGGTGTATGTAAACGATCGCTTTCATTTCGCCGTCGGATAACTGAAGTGCTGCAGTCGTCTGCTATAGATCACACAGGTAAGTAGGTTGTCAACACAGCACGTGACTCTGTATCACATGCCAGCATCCAGATGTATGTGTGTATCAGAGCTACACATTCTCTCTCTCTCTCTCTCTCTCTCTCTCTCTCTCTCTATATATATATATATATATATATATATATATATATATATATATATATATATATATATATATATATATATATGCCGCCTCCGTGGCGAAGGTGTTGCGTAGGCAGTTCGTAATCCTGCATAACGTGTTCGAAACAGTTTCGGGCGATTTGGCAGCAGACCGCCTTACGTTGATGTTTTACAAAATGGTATGGGTGCCGGTCGTTCAGAAAGCAATGGCAGACTACTGAACGTAAACTTGCCAATAGATCACGAACAGCAAAAAAAAAAAAAAAGGACATGCAACCGCCTACTCGGCTTACCGTTTTCAATTTCAAAATTGCAAACTGCCAGGGAAAGTTTAACATATGCAATGTGCACTCTCAATCTCTCATTATCCCGTCCTTTTTTCGAGAAGACAAGACGTGCAATCCACTATTGCAGGTGTAGAAGGAAGTACCTTATCTTCGGGTTCCGTATGTTGTAAACATCCACACCCTGACTCACACCTGGATTTCCCATTTGGAGCGAACCCGTCGCATCCGTGATCTGTCTCTCTCGGCAGATGCTTGGTTGAAGGAATGCTGATTCTTTCCCTCGCACGCTGACAGTGAATGCGATTACGTCGTCCCCAGTCTGTGATCAGGACTGCTAGTGATGTAAGTGATGGCAAAGTAAAGTCCGAGTCGGAGAGGTAATCGCATCTCTCTATCCGCCGGTTATATGGAACGAACGAACGAACGAACGAACGAACGAACAAACTTTATTTTCAAAGGGCTAAGAATTGGGCACGCAGGCCTGTCTGACATTCTGCCCTTCTTCTTTAATTCCTCTCATACATTTCATTCGACATCACTTATGAAGCTAATCTTAGACAACAAAAGAACAATAAGCATTGATACGCGTGCAATATAATCAGTAATGCATGACTCACTGAGGCAATGTTTACCATGGGCATGATAAATACCTAAGGGAGATGTAACGTGCCATACAAATGGGAATGTTTATTAACTAGTTGTCGTTTGAGCTAATTTACCATTATTATTTTTAGGAGGGGGGGGGGGGGAGGGGCATGTAGTCTGTACTGAGGTAGTGTTCACACAGATTGCGACTGTATGTATACTGATTGGTGGCGTCTTTGATGTCTTGTGGAAGATTGTTCCACAACTGAGTGGCAGAGTATGCTAAGCTTGTTTTATATAAGTCTATCCTAAGTTTAGGGAAATGAAGTATATTTAGTCGTTAGCCATGTCTTGCGTTGTATGTAAACAATGGCCAAAGGTAGCTTGGAGCATTTTGAAATAGGATTTTGTGAATTAGTTTAGCCTTATTAAAAAGTAGGCGTTTGTGGAGTGGCAGTAACTGAAGACGTTTATGTAGGTTAGAATTGTCTGTAAGCTTATCACCATTGATAATACCACTGCCCTTTTGTGGAGTGAATAAAGGCGTTTTGTTATTGATTTAGAGCACCCATCCCAAATTGTGAGCAATAATCAATATGTGTTTGTATGTGGGAAGTATAGAATATCTTTCTTGTGTTTTCGTCGAGGAAATTTTTAATTTTGGCAAGTTGGTATACTTTTTAGGCTATTTATTTAACTAGAGCATGAACATGGGAATTAAATATTAGATTTTAATCTGTGATAAGACCCAGTGCCTTGTGCTCGGTTACACTTTCTATAGGTGTGCTACCAATGTGCAGCTGAAGTGTTCTCTGCGAGTTTAGAGTGTGAAGTCTTTGTCTGGTTCCTATTAATATAGATTTTGTTTTAGACTCCAGTTAACTACACTATTTATTTCCTGTTGCAAGGATAATTCTAGCGTTTGTATATACTGTGCAATCGTCTGCAAATAGATCGCAGGACGATGACAGATATAAGGGAAGATCGTTTATATAAATGGCAAATAACAGAGGGCTAAGTATAGAACCCTGAGGTACTCCAATATTAATGGTAATGGCTTGAGATAAAGATTTATTGTGTGATACTACTTGTTTTCTGTCTAATAAAAATGATTTGATTAATGTCACTATATTAAAGCTTACTTTCATTGTTTCTAGTTTTTTTTAAAAATTAGAATAGTATGATCTGTCATATCAAATGCTTTTCTAAAGTCTATAAACACCGCTTCCACATAGAGTATTGTTGTTAATATTTTGATGCCAGTTTTCTATCATGTTTGTTAGGTCCGTATAACAAGAATATTTTGGCCGAAATCCTCACTGACTGTCAACTATTAGTTTGTGGCGAACTAAGTGCTCTAGTGTTGTTTTGGGGATGTGCTTTCCTAGCGGTTTGGATAGTGAGGTTAATATGGAAATTGGCTTATAATTACTCATGAGACGATCATCTAACGAACCAGCTTTTAAATGAGGATACACTTTAGCGATTTTAAAGGTTGATGGAAAGTGACCTTTGGTGAGACATTGATTATATATAAAAGTTAGTGACTCATAGATCGCCGGTGCAGCGTAGCGAAGGATCCGATTACTGATTCCATCTAGTCCTGATGAGTTATTGTTGTCTAGGTTACTGAGATGAGTAAATACTTCAGTGGTCGTCATTGGCGGTATGTTGGAGAGAATGTCTCCATAGCATTTGTTCTCACAGAATGATGATAATAAAGATATTTCATGAGGCGCATCTGGTATTGCAGCCTTCAGTTGGTTTATGTCGGACTGAAAGAATCTACTGAATTGATCACATGTAACCTGATTTGATGGTAATGGACACGTTATGAGGAGAGATACATTTAAGAATCTAGTGACAGCTACAAAATTGATGGGACAAGGCCAAGGGAAAGCAAAGAGATCCATGCTTGGCCTCGTGGCATAACCGGGACAAGACCACAGACCTGACCCAAGGCTCCGGTGAGCATGTGAGATAGCGAACGTTGACCTACTGGTGTATCGGCATGGCACATGATGTTGATCTGTGCCGAGTATTCCTTATCTTGTGTTCATCCTCATCCGCCCCCTCCCGCCATAATCGACATGGCACATGATGTTGATCTGTGCCGAGTATTCCTTGTCTTGTGTTCATCCTCAGCCGCCCCCCCCCCCCCCCCCCCCCCCCCCCCCCCCCCCCCCCATAATCGGCATGGCACATGATGTTGATCTGTGCCGAGTATTCCTTATCTTGTGTTCATCCTCATCCGCCCCCTCCCGCCATAATCGACATGGCACATGATGTTGATCTGTGCCGAGTATTCCTTGTCTTGTGTTCATCCTGAAGGCCGCCCCCCCCCCCCATAATTGATACCGCTGATGTCAGCACACTGTCTTTATTTATTGCCATTTATAGTGTAAAACATATACTTGTATGTTCTGTTATGATAACAGGGGCGAGTGAATTATATCCTGTCAAAGTTCCACTCTGACTCAAACACTGACATAGATGCCGGCAGGTTGTGTTTATTTATTACACGTGTGAGTTCACGCAATTACATACCAACGCCGAGACGACGTGGCGAGATCAGAGACTCGGTGTATACTTTCTTCTAGGAACACAGGCCAGTCAATTAGCTCTTGTCACCTTCTGCTCGCAGCTATCGATTTCTGCTCAACTTTCCGCCTGTATTCTTATCATAACCAACTATTTTCACGGCCGTTATTAGGTCTATGTTGCAGCAGAACCGCAATGTTTGTTTATTTCCTCTGCAACTCTAGAATAACCGAGAATAATCCATACACAGAAGACCTGTCGTCTGCTAGGCACCAGTTTTTGTGAGGACGACGTCGTGTGTCGATATCTCTACATGATGCTGATGATTAAGACTGCGTAGGGAAAAAAAAAACAATGGTTGGGGTGGAGCTGGGGCGTAAATCTTAAGGGTGTCTTTAATAAAGTAAACAAGTGGTGGGAGAAATGATGAGACATCGTAGACAGGAAAAATCTATGAATGCGTCAGAGACAGGTATGTTGATACAAGCAGCACTGGCGGGTTATTCTTTTCTGATATTGTTACAGGGCACTGGTTTTAAGTCAAACATATTGCAGAACGGTGCGTTACACCCGCGTTGATGTTCTGGGCAATTATATGTTCAGTAGCTTGCCATTGCTTTCTGAACGAGAGCCAACATTGAAGACCTTAATGCCGATGTGGGGAAGTTTAAAAGTGGGCGCTCTTATAATTTCACCACGTTAACGTCTGACTCATGGGTTGAGAACTAGGGGCCACTGATCCCCAGCGGCTCCCTGAGTGGGGTTCAATCTAGTACATGGAAAACATGCCTGCCTTTTTTTTTCCAGTGAAATTCGAGCACCCATAAAGTATAAAAGAAGACATCGCATCGCAGAAGTATACCATTTCCATAACATATGTTTCCTTCTGTACGTTAGGGTAGAGTCTGTTGGTAATGTTTCCTTCTGTACGTTAGGATAGAGTCTGTTGGTAATGTTTCCTTCTGTACGTTAGGATAGAGTCTGTTGGTAATGTTTCCTTCTGTACGTTAGGATAGAGTCTGTTGGTAATGTTTCCTTCTGTACGTTAGGATGGAGTCTGTTGGTAATGTTTCCTTCTGTACGTTAGGATAGAGTCTGTTGGTAATGTTTCCTTCTGTACGTTAGGATAGAGTCTGTTGGTAATGTTTCCTTGTGGACATTAGGATGGAGTCTATTGGTAATGTTTCCTTCTGTACGTTAGGATAGAGTCTATTGGTAGTCGCTAGTCCGCATGTGTAGTGCTAAGTTATGACCTGGTTACATCTGAATATTCGTCTCCGCAGGTATGAAGTTCCAATACCAGTGTTGCACACCCCGTGTTTTCTGGGATTGGAGAGGGGAAGCAGAGCTCTGCAACACAATCCCATGGAGATTTTACTTTGATACCGTGGCAGCAGAAAATTCTCGACACCAATATCGATCCCATTACATACAAACCTCTTTCAGAGCTGGGATAACCTGAACGCTAGTACACAGGACTTAGAAATCCGCGGTGCAGACCCCAAGGTTTTACACACAACAACTAAACCAACCAGTCATACCCTCAGTGAGGTGAGATTTGTCCTTGACCTCATGACTCCGGTGTCAACTGTTTCACAATATGCATACCATACATCTGTAAGGGAAGAAGGGCAGTCGGCTTTATACTGACCACGCCACTCACGGAGTGTTGTTTTAAGGCGGCCGGTGTTACACTGACCGCATCGTTCATCGAGCATGGTTTGGTCAAAACAATGGGCATTGGACAGATAAAAGTTCTATTTGGAAATAATAAACAAACAGCAGTATGTTCTCCATTACTCTTGCCTCCATGTGATGTACAGTGTAACAACTTGGCCAAACCCAGCTTCTGTCATAGGGAGAAGAGAGGGACCTGCGACGGATTATCCATTGTCCAGAAGACGTGTATATCTCTGGGTACTAGATTGAAGCCTGTTGACCATGGAATATTTAAAATCCACGGAGGAAACTATCAACTTTGGCCTATTCCGGTGCTGAATCAACACCTTAAATCGTCTCACCGCAACTGTGAAATTCCTGGATCAATCTTGCACACTGCGCTCGTTTGGGAGCTTGGAGAGAGTTCGGAGAGTCTTGCAACACAGTCCGCGTTTCGAGGGAAGGCACTGTAATACCGGGTCGGAAGGAAAGTCACAACACCAACTCCATTCCGACAGATGCGTGGCCTTTTCAAGGCCCAGGCCAGCTCAGCGCCAATGCAACGGGCTTAGTTACATAACAGTCATCAACTGATTCACAACAACAGCGAAAAAAGAGTTATAACTCTTTTTGAGAACGAATATACAAAGTAGAAGAAGAAGAAGGAGTGACTCTCGTATTTGTAAAGAAAGCCATTAAATTCACCATAGTACGAAAGAGATCAATGTCACATGGACAATTCAGAACCCATCTATCAAATGAATTGCTTATTGTACGTGAAGCATCTTGGTCTCTTGTTCCTGTTTTTCCACTTTTGTAATTCGATGCCTTTCATTCGACACTTCAAAAAACAAATTCGTCGTTTGATAAATCTATAGACGCTTCCATCCTGCCACAGAGATTAGTGGTCACGTGGAAGGGGGAAATCCCCGGACTGAGAACAAATGCTGTTTATTCAGCAGTTTGTATGTATGTCAGATATGTTTGTTGTGCGTGCGTGTGCGCGCGTGCTGCATGCGTGCGTGCTTGCGCGCGCGTGTATGTGTGTGTGTGTTTGCTATTCGTCTACCCCACTGCTGACAGCTTTACTTCGTTGAGCCTGTGGATGCTTCGTGGCAGACACTTCAAGTTTGCGCGTTCTTGGTTTACGTCATATTTAGAAATGCCCATGTCTGGAGAGTCTGTGAGGCTATGTAAACGACACTAGAAATATAACACTTATATTGATTGGCATTCGTACAAAGAATGCACAGAAAGGGAGTAGAATTTCTCGTAATCTCAGTTGATGCGCTTGTAGCTGCATTGGAAACACATATTATGGATCATCATCATCATCATCATCATCATCATCATCATCATCATCATCATCATCATCAAGTGCCTTACCGATTCTCATAGACAATCAAGCGTCTCCACACCTTGCTACCCCCAACAGCAGGTATCATTTCGGGCACCAACACCCTTCCGTGCCATGACACAAGATTGTCGGTACTTTTCTATCGCTGTCTTCCTTAATTTATTTTGGCTGTCAATGAATTTCTAGAATACTTCTGTAAAACCACATCTCTGAAGCTTCTAACGATTATTTTGACTGTCAATGAATTTCCAGCATACTTCTGTAAAACAACATCTCTGAAGCTTCTAAGGATTTTGTGCGTGGTTTATTTACTAATTAACCAGGAATCACAACCGCGTGTTAAAACTGGTTCTGTATAATATGCAAGAATTCGTTTTCTATCCTCCATTGACATTGAATATAAAATTTCAGCTACCTAAACCGCGGGAGTTGGAGCAGAGACTAGCACGCTGCCTACCAGCCCAATGATGATTTGTTCCAATCCCCAACAAGAGGGAGATATACAGTATATAAACTTGGCGTGGGGTCATCCATGGGAACTCAGCCTAACTTGTGTACTATGACATGTACTGAGAAGTAAAGGCTGCCGGTATGACGTTGACCACACCAGCGAGAGTGTTGACTGATCTATAGAAATATGGGGCCTCCAGCCAGAGAGTGTTGACTGGTCTATAGAAATATGGGGCCACCAGCCAGAGAGTGTTGACTGGTCTATAGAAATATGGGGCCACCAGCCAGAGAGTGTTGACTGGTCTATAGAAATATGGGGCCACCAGCCAGAGAGTGTTGACTGGTCTATAGAAATATGGGGCCACCAGCCAGAGAGTGTTGACTGGTCTATAGAAATATGGGGCCACCAGCCAGAGAGTGTTGACTGATCTATAGAAATATGGGGCCACCAGCCAGAGAGTGTTGACTGGTCTATAGAAATATGGGGTCACCAGCCAGAGAGTGTTGACTGGTCTATAGAAATATGGGGCCACCAGCCAGAGTGTTGACTGGTCTATAGAAATATGGGGCCACCAGCCAGAGAGTGTTGACTGATCTATAGAAATATGGGGCCACCCGCCAGAGAGTGTTGACTGGTCTATAGAAATATGGGGCCACCAGCCAGCGAGTGTTGACTGGTCTATAGAAATATGGGGCCACCAGTCAGAGGGTGTTGACTGGTCTATAGAAATATGGGGCCACCAGCCAGAGGGTGTTGACTGGTCTATAGAAATATGGGGCCACCAGCCAGAGAGTGTTGACTGGTCTATAGAAATATGGGGCCACCAGCCAGAGAGTGTTGACTGGTCTATAGAAATATGGGGCTACCAGCCAGCGAGTGTTGACTGGTCTATAGACATATGGGGCCACCAGCCAGAGAGTGTTGACTGGTCTATAGAAATATGGGGCCACCAGCTAGAGAGTGTTGACTGGTCTATAGAAATATGCGACTAGTACTGTATATAGGCTTCCATGAGTGGAACGGGTTCATTGACTTATTGTGTTTGCAAAATCATGCTTTGTTGTATGTATACATTATATAGTACCCAGAGAACTAAATGCGTATTATCACATCAGGTGTATGAAGTACATGCTTAAATTAGCTGGACATGTTCTGTTTAAATGAGAATTCGTGTATAACACTCACCATAAGTTTTTCAAGGTTGTAATTTATGAAATTGGTTAACGGGGTAGGGGTATCCCCCATCAAAGGAGATGTAAGACGCTTTATTTCCTCCGGTAGTCTACGGGACACCCTTGGGCAAGGTGGAGTACCCGTTTAGCCTCCCCATCAGGATTGTTGTTGTAAAGTCACTGCCCAGAAGCAAAGCAACGGCAACCATGAAAGAAAACATAATAAGAAAGAGATCTCTTGGTGAGACCCCCAGATCAGGCATAACAGATAAAATTGGGAAAGAGTGTGACACAGAAGCCAGTCCTAGAAATCGTGATTTCTCTCTCTCTCTCTCTCTCTCTCTCTCTCTCTCTCTCTCTCTCTCTCTCTCTCTCTCTCTCTCTCTCTCTCTCTCTCTCTCTCTCTCTATCTATCTATCTATATATATATATATATATATATATATATATATATATATATATATGACATCAAACAAGGAGTCCATCAGGGATGTGTGCTGTCCCCCTATTTGTTTAACCTGTACGCCGAAAATATAATGAGAAATGTAAGAGATGATATAATCAGGGAGCTATATGATGCCCTAAATATCGGTGGTAATGACATACCAGAGATTCGGTATGCTGATGATACAGTATTGCTATCCACAACACAGAATGGTATAGAACGAACGAACGAACGAATTTTATTTTAAAAGGGTAACAAATTGGGCACACAGGCCCGTCTTACATTCGGCCCTTTCGATCACTCATCTTTCATTCATCAAATGTGCATGTTACATTTACATAGGGAAAAAAAACCCATTGTCAAATTGATTTTGTAAGCATAAACAATGCATATTGCGCATGGTACATTCACATGGGGTAAAAACATTGTCAAATGAAAGTTGTAAACATAAACAGTGTATATTGCAATGTTGTGAGACACATCCCCCATCCACCCTCACACCCCGCAGCCACCTACACATCCCTCAGACACCCACACATCCCCCACCCACCCAAACATACCTCCACGCACTCACACAGACTCAGGAAAACATACATGCCGCAACCCACCCACCATCCCCCACCCACACACATTTCCCCACCCACACATACATCCCCCACCCATCCCATAACCGACACGCATACACCAACCCACATATTCTCCACCACCCACCCACACACCCGCAACCACCCAGCAAAACACACATCACAAAACCATACACACATACCCCCGTCAACCCACACATACCGCACCAATCCATACATACATCCTGCACCCTCACAATTTTCCCCACCCACCCACACACACCAGCCAACCTACACCCACTCACCCACCCAATATCCGCCAGCTCTCAGAAAACCAAATAGCCTCAACCAAATTTAATCGTGAAAATCACAACTTATATCTTAACATAGCAAAAACAAAGATAATGCATATATATATATATATATATATATATATATATATATATATATATATATATATATATATATATATATATATATATATATATATATGAAAATGGTTAACGGGGTAGGGGTATATATATATATATATATATATATATATATATATATATATATATATATATATATATATATATATATATATATATATATATATATATATATTGTGGGATGTGGATTTTAATTCCTGAGAATAATTCGTTAAAATGTCTAGGGGGTTTTCTTGATTCTCTGGTCACTGGTTAGAATGCAGGGTGATCAGGGATATTTACCACAAATCCCAGGAGAAAAGAGTTCAATCCTTGAAACCTTGGCCTCTGTGTGTAGGTTTCCCTTCCCACTTCATCACCCTTTACATTTTCTATGGTGCTAGAAGGATATTGATTGCTCACAACATATAAACAACCACTTGTTGGACACCACATTTACTTGATGTACACAACACTTTTGGACAAACAGTTCAGGTATTAACTCAAGATCTGCAGTTACATATATAGATGTGTAATAAACACTATGCATTTTCAGACAGGCATGGGAATGATGTGCAGTATTACAACATAATACCCAGTGACCCCAGAAAAAACAAGGTTATTACAAACAACACAACAACCACAAATTGGTTCTGCTAACTTGACTCATTGTACCTAGATAAAATCACATTGGTCTAGGTGCAGAAACCCAACATACATACATTTATTTCTGACACCATGTACAATTCTCATATTTAAAAATAATGAGTGGGTGTCAAAATATTATACATATATGTCATAACATAACTCTTTAGTTGTACACCATTACCATGTAAATCACGCTTTACCATTTTCCTGTCATAGAAGAAAACCACACTCATGAAAACAGTTGATACTAATAATTAAATTAATTAATTATAGTGTTCATTTAGGCGTTGCGGATGGGTATTCTTCTCCAGTGCAAAGCAGTTAATGTCCATAATTATCCGTGCAGAATTATACTCACAGTCATTTTCTACTCACAGCATGTCCACCGAAGTTGGCTGGCGAATGTTTCTAATCCATAATCCAAGAATAGAATTATACATAAGCACATATTCTCTCCATGAGACTGAATTTAAGAATACTCGGTTGCCATTTGGGTTGTGTTCCAATTGAAATTGATGCCTAGGTCTGTCATACTTTCGGGAGATGCAACTTAAGCTCTGCAGAAGGTTCTTCCCTATATCATCTTATCGATGAAAAGATGACGACTGTCCAACAGCTAGGTTTATGTTAACCGTTTCCCAATTTAGTTCAAACGGCTTTGTCACACACCTGGTTCATGTTGATAGGCCATCCCACACTTGATGATGGGCAGTTAGGCTGACATGGGACCAGCATAGAGTTCTGATTCATTCCATTTCTGTGTAGAACATACAGTGGTGAGTCATTCATTTGGTTTCATCTGAAGATTCTGCTGCAGGCATGTAACTGAAGAATATTACTCCACCACATATCCAGGTTTGCAAGCCATCAGGTGATTCCTTTGGTTGCAGGCGTAAAGGCATTTACTCATCTAGCTGCTTTCATATGGTTCTTTTGATGGTGTTCAGGTTTTGGACCTTGAGGTAATCTGGTGTAGTTATGGTTAAGATGTTCTGAAGTTGGTACATTTGTTTGTATTGGCTATAATGTTGTTTCAGTGTCTCTTCCCATTTGGTTGAGTTGGTGTCTAGTATTCTAGACTTTGGTGTTGCATAGCTGGAACCTTATTTTTGACTGTTGCAGCTGTGTGGTGTTCTTTCGAAGACTTATCCATTGTGGATATTAACTTGGTAATCCAACCAACAGTTGAAGGTTACTCACTGTTGTTAGTTTTAGTAACTTGCTAGAAGGATTGTCCCAGTTTCACTGACTTGGTTGAATGATGAGGCCATAGGTGATACTTCTCAGAAGTAAAGCAGACGATACACTGTTGTCAGTACTCTGTTGATCTTCATCTTTGTAGATTATTAGATCTTGAAGTCCATCCTGGATATTCCTACTAAAATAGGACTTAATTACTCACCCAGTCAGTTGTCTTCTAATTTATCTGTTGCTCACTATGGAGTATGGAGCTATTGAGCGCAGCAGTCCATGGGTATTTCTAGATGCAGACTATGGTTAGGACATTCACTTTCTGGCTGTTGACCCAGGATCCAGGTTAAGTGATATAGTCCCACCACATTCAACCACCACCTGCTTCTCTTCTATAGAAAAGGGATGACAAGAATACAACACTAGCATTAACCTACTGTGTTATGATAAAAGGTTTACAACACAATTACAAACACAAATACAAAACAAGGGGAGAAGGGGAAAGGAGTGGGTGTCCACGTTCCACTGTCCCTCATTGCTGAGTAGAGCCATTCTGACTCTTAATAGTGAGTAAGGTATTTTCTCACATTATTTTATGTTCTGTTGTTACTGGGACTATTAGATGAGTGAAGTCATTCTGTCCATCCAATATGTTGATATTGTCTCTCTCATTACTTGAAGAGAATAGCCTATACAGAATCTCTGTGGTTTCTAATGCTGCGTCTTCCCAAGGCTATTCAACATTGGCTTTTTAAGTACTGTCGTGCACAAGGATTCTTACATCAACATCCTCTAATCCCAAGGTGCAACATTAAAATGTATATTCCCACAGTAAAAAGTAACAATCAGAACAGGGAAAATTCTCATACCAGAAAAAAAAACATACATGTCCATTTTTCTGATATCAAGTACCTGATAATCCTACATAATAATTAATCATAATGCTGATGCAGGGAGCCTTTGTTTTTGGATTTTCTCAGGGGTTAATCCATAACTAAAACATACATTGTTTCCCCCACTGCATACAGCAGATGAGGATAGTAGTCGCTGTGATATATTTTGTCATGGACTGCTATTATTCAAGCAATTTATTCACATCAATCTTCGCTTCTGTTCCTACTACAGTGAGGTGATGCGGATTGAAGGTATCCGAATATGCATTTAAATCACGCGTTTACTTTAATTGTTCATGAATTTATATTCAAACATGGCATCCCTAGCAATATTTTATGAAATTATTACATGTCCCTCCTCATATGGAGTGGTTACTAATCTGTTAACAAAAGGATGGTACTAAAATTTAGCACTATAGTTCCAAGTTACAGATTATGATGTGGCGAAGTATTTTATCCCCTGACTAAGAGTCAGGAATACGCGTAATCATTTGTATGTCCCCGCATGGATAAAACAAGTTCAGAGACATCCTTACCAGTGCATTTACACTACATAGGATATTTGAAAGTGGCAGACACCAGTTCTCTACTTGTGCAGTATGAAATCAAGAGTCTGCTCCTACATTGAGAAAATGTTTCTTTAAAGTCCAATCTCTACAGTACATAGATTATTTGCAGATTTCTAAGCATTGATAGGGATATATAGTTCCATTGCATAGAAGTTATTGTTCATAGGACTATGAAATTGGCAGAAACTAGTTTTCTTCTTTGAAGTATGAATCAGAAGTCTTTCCTAAATGGAAAAGAGTTTCTGACATGAGAGTTGATACTCTATAGTACACATAATATTCGTAGATTATAAACACTACTAGTTAGATATAAGTTCATAATGCCTATAAAAGATATTAACATAAGGATTTGAAATTGTAAGACATAGGAAAAATTACAGCGTGGCGCCCACATGTGTTTCCTTAGTAAACATCATCAGCCTGGTTTAAGAGAATTGTAACTAATTCTTAATTAAACATACTGGTCTATGTAATACATAAATATATCTTAATAATGTAGATAACATACCAATAGCTTGAAGAGAATCATGTTTTTAAGGCAAAATACCTTCTCCCCGAAGGGAAAGGTCGACTTTCTTGTGTGTTCTCTTGACTAGAAATGGCCGCTTCAGTCTTTGTTTTCCCCCTCGCCAGGATTGGCCAGGTACGTGAAAAAATTAAAGCCAAATAGATTTAAGCTGCCACGGTCAGTCTATCGCTGTTTTATTTTCTCCTACATTAAGTAAGTTACTTAAACAGTAATTGAAAGGGTTTGTTTATTTTTAAGGGAGTCAATAAATAGGAAAGGGTAGGGACGTTTATATATATATATATATATATATATATATATATATATATATATATATATATATATATATATATATATATATAGTAGAGAAATATCATAAGAATGGACGAGGTTACGAAGTGTTCAAAGAAATGAAGTTATTGACAAGAAATGGTTAACCTGAACGATGTGTTATCTGGGACAAGTTGGTACATACCCTAACAGAATCTAGAAAAATTCTAGGAGTACTGCAGTGGAATGTATCATATGAATGACTGTAACGATATGAATGAGATACATTAACCAGTGACAGCAGGGACAGAACCTGAACCCTCGTTAGATGAAATTGTTTGAGCAATAAAGAATCTGAAGAACGGTAAATCACCCGGATGTGATGAGATACCAGTTGAAATAATTAAAGCCGGAGGGGAAGAAAGCATACCAATCTATCACGCATTATGTAAAGAGATATGGACATGTGGTATATGACCAACAAATTGAAAGAGAACTATCTTCATTGCAATAAAAAAAAAATGGCAATCTAAAATTATGCACCAACTATAGAACTGTTGCCCTGATCAGTCATGCGAGTAAAATTCTACTAAAAATCATAATGGGAAGACTAAAAAAAATGGAAGAAGAAATTAACGTGGCTCAAGCTGGATTTAGACAAGGAAGAGGAACAAGCTATCACATACTCAACATGCGCTTAATAATAGAGGGGTGTAGAGAAGTTAATGTTAACCTATTCTCATGTTTTGTGGATAATTCAAAGACAATTGACTGTGTACAACATCAGAAACTTTGGGAAATCATGACAAAATGGGCTTTCCATCTCATGTAATACAACTCATAAAAATGCTATATCTAGACCAACAAGCAGCGGTTAGAATAGATAGCGAGACATCAGATTGGTTTGACATCAAGCAAGGATTCCGGCAGCGTTGTGTGCTGTCTCCTTATTTGTTTTACTTTTAGGCCGAAAATATAATGAGAAATGTCAGAGATGATATAACCAAGGAGCAATATGATACCCTAAATATCGTTGGTCTTGAAATACTAGAGATTCAGTATGCTGATGATACATTATTACTATCCACATTATAGAACAGTATATAAAAACTAATAACCTCAAACCAGAAAAATTGTGAAAATCACAACTTATATCTTAAACTTTCGAAAACAAAGATAATGCATGCAGTTAAAACTAATATGGAGAAATATTCCTCCGAAGCCGGAGAGTATCTGCCTGCATGGCGAGGAACCACCAGTCTGCACACCAATAAGCCAGACATGGGACAACGGATACTCACGCAAACCTCAGGTCCTGTATGACATCACACTGATGTTGGACAACAGGATGTATTCATCCGAAGCAAGCAAGCATGGAGACAGAAATATTTGTTAGTAAAAAAAAAAAAATGAAGATGATAGAAAATTTCGAAAATCTTGGGTCGTTAATTACCAACAATGGTGACACAATGAGGAAAATAAAAAACCTAATATTTATTGTTCTTCAGAAACTATAACGAGTGAATAAATTGTGAAGTGGAACAGATAGAACTACAAAAATTATATTTTTAAAAGCATGCCGCTTTCCCATTGCAACATAAACCTGTGAGACCTGGACACTTACTAAACAAGCTGAATAGCGCATAAACGCCTTTGCATATAAATGCCATAGTCGGGATCTAAGAATATCTTGGATACAGAATCGAGCAAATGCATCAATAAGACAAAAACTTAATATTGAAGTAGATTGGGTACTAAAGAGATAAAACAAAGAAAACTGAAATAGTTTGGTCACTTGAAATTTCATGAAAGTTTGGAGAGAACAATAATGGAGGGGTGTATGCCCAGGAAGAGAAGAAGAGGAAGGCCAAAGAGAAGATGGGTGTAGGATGTGGGAGACGGTCTCCAGATGGGTGTATCGGACGCGGGACATCTTGCTTATGACCGAGAAGTTTTCCAGAATGTTGTTATGTGAGCGAGGTTTTGCAAGGGACATGCAAATGAATGAATGAAGTTATGAAAAAATGTATTTAAAAAAGCAGGTGTGAAAAAGAAATGAAATCAGGTATTCAAAACTTAAGTTTTAGATTTCCATGTCATCATATTCACTGGAAAGACGCCCATCTGGTGTTGTCGAGTCAATACATTTATTGATGCCATCATTATAAATATCGCCATCACTTTCATCCGATGACACCTGCTGTTTCTCTGACTTAACGTCTACACCGCCAAGAAGGTTATTCGAAATACAACATTTGTGAAAGCTTTGTTGAATGCTAGTCTTGTCTAACTCCTTACTGGCAGCAAGTGCTCCCCGTGTGACACCCGTGAGCTTCGGCTGACGCACTCGGCCGGCCGCAAATAGTACATGTGTGAGAACCACTTAAACGACTCATGGCATCTCTCATCCACGTAGTAGCAGCGACGAGGCGGGCCAGGCCGCCTCGAATTTTAACATCAGATTTAATTGTCTCATTTTCCGCCTGGAGAGAAGGCATCTAGTGTAACCGAAACTAGTCGAGTACCAACATGGAAGATTGTTTTCTGGGAGCATTTGGATCTCTAGCCCAAACACGGTTTAACCAGTCAATGAGCAATGCTTCACCCATCCATCCTTTACCATGAACACGGATATGTACACTTTTCGGAAATTGTACTTCTTTTGGTAGTCTTTCTCATAAAATTTAAGACAGGCGGCAACTTTTCCCCATCTGCAATTCAAACTAACATAACAGTGAAGTGAGACTTCTCGTGACGTTTTGTACGTAAAGAGACAGCTGTTTGCCTGCCGTGTTTGCAGTCTTGTCGTGATGCAGAAGGAGACCGAGAGAGAAGATGCTGGATAGTTTGACATTATGACATGGAGGAACATCTATGTCAGAAATTATTGGCAGTTCACGAGACAGAAGGCTGCGGACAAATATGATCACCAACGCCACAGGCATGGGCTATAAGACGAAACAAGGCCACAGACACGCTTTCTCTAAGTGAATACGAACTATAGACATTGCAGAAGCTTTTCATTGGTTGCCTGAAAGATGCTGTGTGGCTGAACTTCTTCGACGAACTGAAAAACCATGTTTGTTTAATAAGACAACATGCCCTTAATTGCTGTTGTGTCCGTTCCAGATGTTTTACCTTCAGTACACGAAACACCGCTGCCTTGTAGCCTTCTAATCCACTGTCCACTTCAGGAACGTTGTTTTCTAGGTCTGAAAGATCTGACAGTGAGCCACAGTTCTCCCTTTCGTACTCAACACTCCAGGTGCCTCGTTGTTTTCGCCATAATCGAATGTTGCACTCCTTGATGGAAAATAATAGCTATTTGCTGCTCGATTGTCGTTAGATTTTGCGTATTTAACTACTGGGAGAGGTTTTCTGCTGTAGTTGAACATTTTCTCGAATTCATTCAGAAGGCTCAAAATAATAAAATGATAAACTTCACAAACAAACCTGCTATGAAGACATACTGAAGAACCAGAGTGGCAAATACATTTTGCAACAGTGCTTGACACATGCGGAAAACCATGTCGCAATCAATCTCTCGCCATTTTCACTGTCAAATTGTGGCCAAAGCTGGACCCTGACGGGCTTGCCAAAGTAGATTACCTTCAATATATAACAATGACATATTTGTTGTACTCGTGTATGCCTTGCATCCGAGTTTAGCGAGCACACATGAGTAAAGTTGCACACATTATGCGCCAGATTGTTCAGTATGTATCTGGTTACGGGGGTTGAACGTACTGCATAAGGACGAAAATACCGAATGTTAAGCACGATAAGGGAAGTGTCGTGGCGAAGTGGTCAAGCCGTTTAACTCGGGCTCCGCAGGTTGTGGTTTCGATTCCGGGCCGCGTCCTTCGGTTCACGAGTTAAAATTTTTCGTAGACTCCATGGGTCATCGCTAGAGCTACGGAGTTCGTGCTTTGTGCGACGCTTTCCGCGATGCGGAAAGAGACCGAGACGTATGGGATAAAACCCGGTGCAATGCAGTCGACCATGTCCACTTTTAAGCGACTTTTTTTTATTATTAAAGAGACTAGATGGCTGTGAGATTTTACTGCGTCATAAGCACCATTGAAGCAAACAAGACTGTCCGTTAATATCAAGAAACAGAAACAATAATACAAGAAAACAGAAACAATGGTTATAAAAAACGATAACACAAAAAAGTGGTGATATGGTTGAGGGGAAAATGCTTAATCAGGCTAATAAATCCAAATACTCGGGAGTAATGATATTAGATTGAAGATGCCTGGTAGAGATTACGAGCAAAATAGTTCAAGCACAAGCTGCATGTCAGAAGATAAAAAAAAACCCATAATGTAATAAATTACTTTTATTGAATTCCAGAAAGGGAGTATTGAAATGTTCTATGGAATATGTTCTGCTGTATGGCATTGAATCTTGGAATGTGAACGATAAATCGACAAATAGAACAGATAGATAGACAGGCCATGAGTTCCACGTAGCTCCATCTATATATCTACTCTGGTTTCTATTCCCTAGCGGGCATTGACGCGTGTTCCACATTGTTAGAAAAGGGGGCGTGGAATTCGCCATCCCAGAAGAGCTAAGATCTGTATAAATATAATGCTGTGGCATTGGCAGGTACAACATTAGGATTTACACCAAGTGTCTCGGCCTGGTATAGAAACAACTGAAGGATATAGTGAAGATATATATCGCCTGCCTCACGAACTCCACCTGTGAGCATTGGGTTGGAGGTTTTGACAATACAATCTTCTTCTTTTGTCATACTTCTTTTGTCCTATTGCCGTGAAGCGTAGCAGAGAGGAGGTGGGTGTAAATGTATGTTTACCACATTTCTTGTAGCTTGTGCTAACGCAGTATTTTATTTATTAAGTGACTCATTTACTCCATATAGTCATTTCTTCCTGGCTCTTCCTTTCGCCTTCATCCCGATGTTCTCATGTAGAACGCTCTATCCGCTGTTTCATCTTGTTCTGCTCTAGCTAAATATCCATCCATCCATCCATCCATCCATCCATCCTGTGCCATCCGGTAAGCGTGGACGGTCATGTTCTGCCATCTCACTCGATCATTTAATTATTTACTGTTCTATGAAGTCAGTAAAAGGTGTTATCCCCATACTTGCCCTTAGCTACTTATTTGTCTTTCTATCTTTTCCTATTTTTCCAGTTGCGTTTCTTATGCATCTCACCTCACATGATGCCATTTCACGCCCGTGTGTTTGTAGGACTCAATTGATAACACAACGCTGTGACGAATAAAACATCTATCAGCTTCTTTTTATACACTTGTTGATATTTGATATTCGGATACGCTTGGGGAAGTGTTATTTGATAGTTGATGTTATTGGCTTTCTGTATTCTTGTTTCTATTTCTCTATCCAGCCTTCGGGCGCAGTAACAAAACTTAGCAGAACCGTCTTTGGACACATTGCCAAGATACTTGTACTCTCTAACTTGTTTGAATTGTTTCCCAATTAACTCTATTTATATTGCACCGGTGCCCGCCACATTGTCATACATTCTGTCCTTTCCATGTTAATCTTCATATCATGACAGCCACATTGTCATACATTCTGTCTTTTTCATGTTAATATTCATATCATGACAGCCACATTGTCATACATTCTGTCCTTTCCATGTTAATCTTCATATCATGACAGCCACATTGTCATACATTCTGTCTTTTCCATGTTAATCTTCATATCATGACAGCCACATTGTCATACATTCTGTCTTTTCCATGTTAATCTTCATATCATGACAGCCACATTGTCATACATTCTGTATTTTCCATGTTAATCTTCATATCATGACAACCACATTGTCATACATTCTGTCTTTTCCATGTTAATCTTCATATCATGACAGCCACATTGTCATACATTCTGTCTTTTCCATGTTAATCTTCATATCATGACAGCCACATTGTCATACATTGTCTTTTCCATGTTAATCTTCATATCATGACAGCCACATTGTCATACATTCTGTCTTTTCCATGTTAATCTTCATATCATGACAGCCACATTGTCATACATTCTGTCCTTACCATGTTAATCTTCATATCATGACAGCCACATTGTCATACATTCTGTCCTTACCATGTTAATCTTCATATCATGACAGCCACATTGTCATACATTCTGTCTTTTCCATGTTAATCTTCATATCATGACAGCCACATTGTCATACATTCTGTCCTTACCATGTTAATCTTCATATCATGACAGCATTGTCAAGGTAGTGTATGAGCTATTAGAGACCCACATTGTTCGTATACAGTAAACTGGTCGTCTGTAAACAGCAGCTCATTTAAACTCGTTGGTTGTGGATTTGCTTTTAAAACAAAATCATCATACCCATATAAGTGATGAACAGAAGTGGTGATAAAACACTTCTTTGTCTAAAGCAGGGGTGGCCAACCTTTTCAGCAGGCGGGCCAAATTTCAGAAATAATATTTCCTGTCGGGCCACGCACCTAATTTTTTTTGTTAAATTAAAGTAAACAAGCAAGCTTGCTACAGCTTTGACCACATCGTCGTTTCCCACTCTACGGGCCGCAACATGAATACCGGCGGGCCGCACGCGGCCCGCGGGCCTCGTGTTGGCCACCCCTGGTCTAAAGCCTGATTCTTCTTGGAACCACTTTGTCACACCTGCGGTTGTACCGCTCATTCACTGATGTTATCCAACAGCTGCGCAGTCACACCTTATTTTTAGGGACACTTTCCACAGCTTATTCATGTTTACTCGGTCAAAGGCATTTTCTTGATCTACTTGAACCCCGCTTTTTTCCTTGTTATATACTATAGGTTTTTCACTCATCTGCCACAAAGCACAAATGGCATCGGCGCACCCTCTTCTTGTTCTCAAACCAAACTGCACACAACTTAGATATGGTTTTATCTTGTTCTTTGTTCTAACATGGTTTGCATAAACTTTTTTCTTACATGACTAAGTAGAGATATGCCTCTGGATGCATTACATTTTTGTTTGCTGCCCTTTTTCTTCCATAAAGGTACAATCACAGATCTCTGCCAATCCCGTGTTACTCTTCTCTATTGCCATGCCTGGTTAAATATTTTTGTTAACAGTTTTATCGTGTCCTCCTGCATTGCTTTCATGGCTTCTGCTGGGATAATATTAATGTCTGTAGCTTTGTTGTTGGGGGAGTTTTAAAATTTCGTCTCTCGCTTCCTGTCCTAAGATACTTGGTTACTTCTGTTCTACATAGGAACAATTGAATGAAAACGGCACTGCATTTGTTGTGTTTGGATTTAATAGCTCTTTAAAATGTGTCCCCATTCTTGATTACCAGTAAGTATTCGTTTCCCATGCAGTAAATACGTGGTGGAAACATCAATGTAGGCCGAATCCCATAGCAATAAATACGTGGGGGAAACATCAACTTAGGCCGAATCTCATGGCAATAAATACGTGGTTGAAACATCAACTTAGGCTTAATCCCATGGCAATAAATACGTTGTGGAAACATCAGCTTAGATCGAATACCGTGGCAATAAATACGTGGTGGAAATATCAACATAGGCCGAATACCATGGCAACAAATACGTGGTAGAAACATCAACTTAGGCCGAATCCCGTGGCAATAAATACGTGGTGGAAACATCGACTTAGGCCGAATACCATGGCAATAAATACGTGGTGGAAACATCGACTTAGGCCGAATACCATGGCAATAAATACGTGGTGGAAACAATAACTTAGGCCGAATCCATGCCAACCAGTCCGTGTGTGCTATGCTGAATCACGATATGGTTACACCCTACAATTCTCCTCAGCAGGTGGGAACTACCTGTACCTGTCTTGCACACGTCGGTGGTTTGTGAGCTTGGAGAGGGGAATGAGAGATCTACTACACGGTTTCCGTGGGGATGGTATTCTGGTGCCGGGTCGTAAGAACAGTCTGTACACCTACTTCACCCCGATAGACGCAAGCCCTTTTGAGTGCTTATGACTGTGAACCCCGGTGCATCGAAGTTAACGTCTTGACAAGGATACACCAAATCAGCTAACCAACACGCAACCCAATCACAGTGCAGAGCCGCCAGCCAGTCAGTCGGCAGCCACCCACTCACGTCGGTCAGCCACCAATCGAACGAACTAAACGAATGGACCCACCAACCAACCAGCCAGCTAGCCACCAGCCAGCCGAGCCAGCCAGCAGCCAAGCAAAACTTAATAGCTGTTTGTTGTATATGAGTTTTTGTTGGAATATATATATATATAAATATATATATATATATATTATATATATATATATATATAAATATTTATATATATTATATATCCTAATATATCAGTATATGTCATATATTTTTGAAGGGAGTGGGAGATCACTGTAGTGCATGCCCATCTCTAACAAAGAGTAAGCCCATCCTCTTCTATCTTCAATAACCCCAAATATGAACCTTGGAGTTATCTGCAGGCCTAGTTTTGTTAGTATTGTCTAGGAGATCTAGATTATGGCCTGGTAAGAATGGTAATTTACTAATGGGGAATCTGCCCCTCTCAATGATATCTTTAGCTCTGGAGCCCCCGTTTTGTTTATCAAATCTGAGGAAGTCAGGAGAATTTTTCTCAGCCCTGATTTAGATGAAGAAAAACATTGATGTTGAGCAGTTATAGGTATAGAGTCTTTTTATTTCCCCCTTTAGTACGTCATTATGAGTTAATTTACTTTTAACAATCAAAGCACATAATCAATCACATTAGATTTTGACAACATGATGCCACAAAGAGTTGTTTGACTAAGATAGGTTTGAAACTGACAAATTAACAGAAGGTCAATTTCATGTTAATCATTTTGACTGGCCTGATCCTTCTGGTCAGTACATACATCTCTATTGTGATTTACACAAAGTAATAGAACCGTTGCACATTGGACCATTGTCCAGACAATCAATAACAAGCATAATATATGAAATGTCAACAAGTGTGAAAACATAGTAAACATTTTGAGTTGTACATATAAGTATGATAGTGGGTGTCTCACCCATAACTATTCAGTGGTCCTGTAATTGGGGTGTGGTTCTACCTATGAGAAAGTAACCTGGATGACTGGAGGATTAGGTAAGCCAGGGTCCATTGACTGATGGATCCACTCAGGTCTGCCCGTATAGCTCTCTGCCCTCCCCATGCTCTGCTCATAGCGAAGTCATCCTCCTCTCATTGTGGTTCATCTCCTCTCTCGGCTTCCCTCTCTCAGGTCTGATTTGGTGGTTAGTTTGCTGATGTTGGGTTTAGTTTGCTGATGTGTGGGTGGTGTTGGTATGTAGCCACCAAGATCACTGATGAGTATTCACATAAATATATACAATCTACCAATACAATATATGAAGTAGGTCGGAAGAAACCAAATTCCTGAAGTAGGAACTAGTTCCCCTCCCCCTCTTTTTTCTCTCTAATCTAGTGTTGGGTTAATTTGGGGTGGTCAGAGTTTTATCACACTGTGTACGCCTTGTATCAACTTGTTCCTGCTGTATGTAATCTTCATTTGAACTGGGTCAGTGAACGTGTACAGTGAGACAATGACAAGAGTGAGAAGGTGTCAAGATGCATGTAAATAAATGACATACATTTATAACATTTCTTCTACTCAATGGTGTTCACAATGTGTATAAATATTCTCTGTGTTTTCCCAATTAACTACTTCTTCTTTCTTGTGTCTAATAACTCTCCTTCCATTACTGTGTTGTTGTTGTGATGGTTGAGTGTTGTGTTGTGTGGTGATGAGTGGTGTTGTGTTTTAAGTTATGTTTGAGTAATGAGTTAAGTTCACTTCTCGCGTGATGGTGTTCCGCGAAGCACAACTTTCTCATGTATTGCAGTTCCTAAGTGCTCTTATCTAATTAAATTTGACATAAATATAAATATTTATTTCGCCAAACCCTATTATTTCTATAGACAAAGGAGAAAGGAAAGATTGATTTCACTTTCAGCTTTCTAGATTGTAAATAGGCATAGATAAGTCTGTTTTAGAAAAGGCACTTGTTCTAGTACACGAACTGTCCATTTCCCTGTAGATAGTGATAGCATCTGTTACATGTTTCTGGTGAAATGCACAAGATTGCTTTCGAATCATCACTTCTCACAGTTGTTTAGAATAGAATGTAATAGTGTAATGCACTTCTTAAAGTTAATAATTATCTTAAGAATATCAGAGGTGGCAGTTTTCATCGAAGAGAATATTCTGGCCCGGGAATGGCTTTGCGTCATTAGAATCTACAGTCGAGCATTTTTACATTTCTGAGGTTTTAATTAATAATCATACATTTCAATTGACACAAACATGGTTTACGTTACTTGACACTTGATACATCGGGTTCTTAGTCTAATCAAGGGCTAACAAACGTACCTCGGATCCAGACTTTTGCCTTGTCCATTGAATTTTTGATCACAACAATCTTCTCACATCCGTCCATGGAGCGAGTTCAGACAAAAGTGCGGGCTGATTAACATTTCTGATGAAATGGGGATATATGTTAATTATGCACTGGCGCGAAGCGGGTCATGTGGTTTTCTCATCCAATGATTTTCCGAGCTTGGTCTGATGAAATCCTTCTAAGAATCCACGTCATTTGTCACTTGTTCAGTTCCAGTTTCGATGTAAGTTTTACGTCCCAATCTCCAATTGCGTTTGTGAAGTCAATTTCTTTTAATGTTGTTTCCTCTTTTTTGCGGCGTTTGTTGATAAGATGAATAATGTTGGCTGCGTTATGCCACATGGCCCCACTCCAGATTGTTCTATGGTATGGAACTATGTTTCCAACATTTTCAGTTATCAAGCTGTTCCCATTTGTCCTCCCCTGTATTCTCTTCTGCATTCTGATTGACCTGGTTCATCAGGCACTGGTGTCGACTCAGGAAGTCCGCTCCCACATTCATTTTCCCAGGAACATATTCAACCTGGAACGAGTAAGGTTGAAGAAGCAGCGACCATCTCATAAGTCGGGCATTCAGAGTCTTAGATGCTGCCAGAAACATGAGTGGTTGATGGTCACATTGCACTGTGAAATGTTTTGCCATATAGGTATGCTTGAAATTTCTGTACACTCCATACGAGCGCAAGACATTCTCTCTCGATAGTACTGTAATTTCTCTCTGCTGCATTCAATTTTCCTGCTAGCAATAGGCCACAGGGAATAGCTCTGATGTTACATCTCCCTTTCTCTGCAACAGCGTTGCCCCAATTCCTATGTTACTGGCATCGGTGCGCAGCACGAATGGTTGGTCGAGGTCTGGTAGATGTAAGACTGGATGAGCAGTTAATGCCTGCTTTAGTGCTGTGAAAGCTCTCTCACAGTCAGCTGACCAATGGACTTTCTCTGGTTTCCCCTTTTTGGTAAGATCCGTTAAAGGTGCTGACAGAGTATTGAAGTCCTTGATGTATTTTTGATAGAATACACATAAGGATACAAATGATCTTACATCCTTCTTTGTTTTTGGACGAGGTGCTCTCTTTAGTTTGTCCACATTTCCCTCTTGTGGAGTTATCAGTCCATGAGATATCTTATGACCTAGAAAGTCCAATTCTTGGAATCCTATCTGACACTTCTTTGGTCTAGCCGTCAATCCAGTTTCTCTGAGGCGCCTGAACAAAAGATGCAGGGTTTCTACATGCTCTTCAAATGTTTCAGTTGCGATCAGGATGTCATCCATGAAGTGACTGATGTCTGGATGCTGTAGTGGGTCAAGTAATTTTCTCATCATACGTGTAAAGACGCTGGGAGCATTACTTAATCCGAATGGAAGAACGTTGAACTCATAGTGTCCTCCAGGCGTGCTGAAAGCTAACCATGGTCTAACTTCCGGTTTTACAGGAATCTGGTAATATCCCTTACTGAGATCAATCCTAGTAAAGTACTTAGCTCGGTTGAGTGCTGTGAAGAGTTTATTCTGATCCGGCAGAGGTTCTGCTTGGAATTCAGTTATAGCATTGAGCTGTCGATAATCGATGCACAATCTATGTTCTCCGCTTGGCTTTCTCAATAAGACGACGCTAGCACTGTAGGTGATTCAGATGGTGAGATTATTCCTGCGGTGAGCAGCTGTTGTATTTCTTCCTCTAAAGTCTTTTGCTTTGCATAAGGAACTGGGTAAGTCTTGACTCGCACAGGCACTGTGTCATTTAACTTCATGTCAAATTCCTCCAAATCAGTTCTTCCTGGCTTATCCGTAAGTACTTCTGCATATTTTGCCATAAGTTCCCTAATCTGCTTTTGCTGATCCTTTGTTAAGTTGGGATTGATTTCCACATCCTTAAAGGTCTCTTTGGCTTGCAGTTGGCACTCGACTCCCATTGTTGATCCTTCTTCGACTTCAGTAGCCACACTCATGGCCATCAGATGTGCAGGTTCGGTGGTTGAGGGTCTTTCATGATATTTCTTCAAGAGGTTTATGTGAAATACTTTCATCTTGCCTTTGACTGAAATTCTGTAGTTGGTACGTGAGATCTTCTCCGTCACTACATAAGGTCCTCTCCATCCGATTTGCAGCTTATTCTGACTGGTTGGAAGCAGCAACATCACCTTCTCTCCTACCTCTAACTCTCTATCCTTTGCCTTGCGGTTGAAGTTACGAGCAATTCTTCGTCTGGCTTGACGTAGATTGACATTCGCTTGTTTCCAACTGTGTTGTAAACGATTTTTCAACTCGGCAACATATGTTGATGCAGTCACGACTGTATCATCTGTAGTATTATCAGTCCACGTTCGGAGTAACGCCTCCAGTGGTCCCTTGATTGGTCGTCCAAACAACAGTGTGGCTGGAGCAAAACCTGTTGAGTGATGGGGTACTTCCCTGTAAGCGAATAAAGCTGCGGGTAAATACAAGTCCCAATCCTCTGTTTTCTCCTGGGCAATTTTGCGCAGGATACTAATCAATGTCCCGTTCCACCTTTCCACAAGTCCATTTGACTGAGGGTGATATGGTGAACTGAAGATATGGCGTGCATGAAAAAGTCTGAAGGTCTCTTCCATGAGTTTACCACGAAACTGTGAACCGTTGTCCGTCAAGATCCTTTGTGGGAATCCTAGACGTGTGAATATTCCTAATAATGCATCAGCGACGTGTTTGGAGTCACAGCTGGGCATAGGAACTGCTTCGGCCCACATGGTTGTTGTGTCCACAAGCGTTAGTATGAATCGGTTTCGCCTCTTCGTTGCTGAAAGAGGTCCGATTATGTCTACTGCCACTTTCTCAAATGGAATTCCAGTGATTGGCGATTCACCCAACATTGCCGGTGGTGTCCGGTGTTTTGGTGATACTTTCTGACACTGTGGGCATGATTTTACAAACCGTTGTATGTCTGAGTTCATCCCTGGCCAAAAGTAGTGAGTGGTAATCCGCTGTGTAGTAGCGTTGATACCCATGTGCCCACTGAATGGTAGACTGTGACCCATCTCTAAGATCTGAGTCCTGTATTGAGTCGGTACAACAAGTTGATTAAACTCTTGTCCAGCTCGTCCTGCTTTTCTGTAAAGAAGTGCTGACTTCATAAACAGATCACCTTTACGTAGAGGTAAATGTGATTTTGGCAGTTTTCTGAAACAGGGTTCCAAGGTGCTGTCGGCTTCTTGTGCCCTCTTCAGTTCCTCCGTTCGAGGGATCGGCGTAGTTGATTCTGGAGTTTTTGTTGCCTGTGATCGAGTGGTCATGGTCGCCATCGCCACAGGTTGAACAGGTTCTCCTAGAACGATAAATCTACACCCGAGGATTACAGGATATATCGGATCGTCCAAGATTGCTGCCTTGATCGTCCCGGTGACATACCGCGAGGCTATGTTCACTTTTGCCACTGGAAGAGACATATTTGTTGAACTCTTCAGTGGTCCCTGCAATTAAACTATTTCCTCTGTCACCTGTTCAGGGTGAACCAAGGATGATGAAACAACACAGTCATATGATAATCCAGTATCATATAAACAGGTCGTTTGGAATCCATTTAGCAAGATGGATTCTACAACCGGAATACGAGATGATGTGTCTTGATGAGGTGTCTGTTTGGACGTTTCACCAGTGCTCACTTTTCTCTCTTTTCGGTTGGTCAAACATGCCGCTGTGTGTGGAGGTGGCTTCTTTCTGCAACTCTGAAATGTGTGACCTTTAATTTTGCAATGGGTACAGAATGGTTTGTCCTCCTTCGGCGCTGTTTGGACTGAGTGTTGAGTGTTTTTCGGGGATTTCCCCTTTTTCCCGGTGGCTACAGTGTTTTCACCCTCTTTTGGCTGTGGAGTTTTGTTTTGAGAGGGGGTGTTGTTCGAACGTCCCTTTCCTCCCATCTCCTTCTGAGATTTCTCAAATCTCTCTGCCAGGATGATTATAGTTTCCAGGCTGTCAGCCCCGTTTTGGGTTAGGAATGCCTTCATTTCGTTCTGCATTTTCCCCTTGATCTGATCAATGATAATCATTTCACGGAGTCCTTCATAATTTTCCTCAAATCCTCCCAAGCAGGTCCATCTTTGTATGTATGACTTCAGTCTTTCGACTAGCTGTGCGTAGCTCTCACCCGGTTCCTTCCTTGCGGCTTTGAACCTGAGTTTATAAGATTCGGCGTCCACTTCGAATCGGCTTAAGAGTGCCGTCTTGAGTGTTGTGTAGTTCTGTTGTTCCTCTCTAGTGAGTCTTGAGAACACTTCATACGCCGTGGATCTTAAGGCTTGCGCTAACTTCGTCGCCCATCTACTCTCTTCAAGCCCACAGCTGACAGCCATGGCCTCGAAGCGTGATAAAAATCCTTCGATGTGGTCAGTCTGTTCATTAAAGGGGTCCAGAGGAAATGACATAGCTCCTGAATTAAGTTGAGAGACGTGAGGTGGTTCTGTCACTGGCGATCCTGATGAGGTTGAGGGTGTAGGACCACTCCCTTTCTCTATTCTCCGGATCTCCACTTCAATCTCCATTCTCCTCAACTCCAGTTGGTGTTGACGCTCTCTCTCCTTATCTTCCATTTCAGCCTGTAGTCGTTTCTCTTTCTCCTCCAATTCTGCTTGAAATCGTTTTTCCCTCTCAGCCAATTCAGCCTGAAGCTGTTTTTCTTTCTCAGCCAATTCAGCCTGAAGCTGTTTTTCTTTGAGAGCCAATTCAGCTTGCAGTCTTTCCCTTTTGTCAAATGCATCCGAAACATAGTTAGCTAGCTCAAGGCCATCTAACCCGCATTCCCTACCTGTTTCTGTTATTTGGGCTCTAAACTTTGCAGTTTCCGCCATGTCTATATTTTATTGCTGTGCTCTGATTAACAATATAATTGCAGCTAGTCTGATCCGCGTACGCTTGTCAGTCCCTGATCTGCAAAGATACAACAGAGCATGTGCAATATTAAAAACACCCTATGTTATGTCTGTCTGTCAATGCTGGAAAAGCCAAAGGCAGCAGGCACTGAAGTAACCACAATTAATTCCTAGTAAAGAAAAGAATCTGAAATTAGACAGAGGTTTCCCAACGGATAAGATTTTCCGGTGGTTGATGAAATGCTGTTAAGTTCAGACTTCACAGGAATAGAACACCTTCTCTGGAAGAGAAGTAGTGTTGGTAGAGTAGATACACACTATATATTTCACCTGGAGCACCTCTTTCTGAAGTAGAAGCAATATATGAACATGGCTCCTTCTCCAGGAGTAAAGATCAGTCACCTCTTCTTATTTATCTATAAATGTCATTCATATCATGTGGCTGTCAATCAATACCCCACATGGTATCTGTTAAACATTCTAGAAAATGACAATGTTCAAAATCTAAAGATAACTGTGTTCATGTATTTTTAGGTGATTGTTGAAAGGTTAATATATGGGAACCATCCAGGACTTAGCCCACAATATGTCATATATTTTTGAAGGGAGTGGGAGATCACTGTAGTGCATGCCCCATCTCTAACAAAAGATGTAGAGCCCCATCCTCTTCTATCTTCAATAACCCCAGAATATGAACCTTGAGTTATCTGCAGGCCTCGTTTTGTTAAGTATTGTCTAGGAGATATAGATTATGGCCCTGGTAAGAATGGTAATTTACTAATTGGGAATCTGCCCCTTCTCCAATGATTCTTTAGCTCTGGAGCCCCCTTTTTGTTTATCAAATCTGAGGAAAGTCAGGAGAATTTTCTCAGCCTGATTTAGATGAAGAAAACATGGATGTTGAGCAGTTTATAGGTATAGAGTCTTTTATTTCCCCCTTTAGTAAGTCATTATGAGTTAATTTATCTTTTAACAATCAAACACATAATCAATCACATTAGATTTTGACAACATGATGCACAAAGAAGTTGTTGACAGATAGGTTTGAACTTGACAAATTAACAGAAGGTCAATTCATGTTAATCATTTATTGACTGGCCTGAGCCTTCTGGTCAGTACATACATCTCTATTGTGATTTACACAAAGTAATAGAACCGTTGCACATTGGACCATTGTCCCAGACAATCAATAACAAGCATCAATATATGAAATGTCAACAAGTGTGAAAACATAGTAAACATTTTGATGTTGTACATATTAAGTATGATAGTGGTGTCTCAACCATAACATATCAGTGGTCCTGTAATTGGGTGTGGTTTCTACCTATGAGAAAAGTAACCTGGTGACTGGAGGATTAGGTAAGCCAGGGTCCATTGACTGATGGATCCACTTCAGGTCTGCCCGTATAGCTCCACTGAAGGCCTCCCCATGCTCTGCTCATAGCGAAGTCATCCTCCCTCTCACTTGTGGTTCATCTCCTCTCTCGGCTTCCCTCTCTCAGGTCTGATTTAGGTGGTTAGTTTGCTGATGTGTTGGGTGGTTGTTGGTATGTAGCCACCAAGATCACTGATGAGTATTCACATAAATATATACAATCCTACCAATACAATAATAAGAAGTAGGTCGGAAGAAATCCAAATTCCTGAAGTAGGAACTAGTTCCCCTCCCCCTCTTTTTCTCTCTAAGCTAGTGTTGGGTTAATTTGGGGTGGTCAGAGTTTATCACACTGTGTACGCCTTGGATCAACTTGTTCCTGCTGTATGTAAATCTTCATTTGACCTGGGGTCAGTGAACGTGTACAGTGAGACAATGACAAGAGTGAGAAGGTGTCAAGATGCATGTAAATAAATGACATACATTTATAACATTTCTTCTACTCAATGGTGTTCACAATGTGTATAAATAATTCTCTGTGTTTTCCCAATTAACTACTTCTTCTTCTTGTGTCTAATAACTCTCTTCCATTACCTGTTGTTGTTGTTGTGATGTTGAGTGTTGTGTTGTGTGGTGATGAGTGGTGTTGTGTTTTAAGTTATGTTGAGTAATGAGTTAAGTTCACTTCGCGTGATGGTGTTCCGCGAAGCACAACTTTCTCATGTATTGCAGTTCCTAAGTGCTCTTATCTAATTAAATTTGACATAAATATAAATATTTATTTCGCCAAACCCTATTATTTCTATAGACAAAGGAGAAAGGAAAGATTGATTTCACTTTCAGCTTTCTAGATTGTAAATAGGCATAGATAAGTCTGTTTTAGAACAAGGCACTTGTTCTAGTACACGAACTGTCATTTCAGCTGTAGACCGTGATAGCATCTTTTACAATGTTTCTGGTGAAATGCACAAGATTGCTTTCGAATCATCACCTCTCACAGTTGTTTAGAATAGAATGTAATAGTGTAAGGCACTTCTTAAAGTTAATAATTATCTTTAAGAATATCAGAGGTGGCAGTTTCATCGAAGAGAATATTCTGGCCGGGAATGGCTTTGCGTCATTAGAATCTACAGTCGAGCATTTTTACATTTCTGAGGTTTTAATTAATAATCATACATTTCAATTGACATCACAAACATGGGTTTACGTTACTTGACACTTGATACATCGGGTTCTTAGTCTAATCAAGGGCTAACAAACGTACCTCGGATCCAGACTTTTGCCTTGTCCATTGAATTTTTGATCACACAATCTTCTCACATCCGTCCATGGAGCGAGTTCAGACAAAAGTGCGGGCTGATTAACATTTCTGATGAAATGGGGATATATGTTAATTATGCACTGGCGCGAAGGCGGGTCAGGTGGTTTTCTCATCCAATGATTTTCCGAGCTTGGTCTGATGAAATCCTTCTAAGAATCCACGTCATTTGTCACTTGTTCAGTTCCAGTTTCGATGTTAAGTTTTACGTCCCAATCTCCAATTGCGTTTGTGAAGTCAATTTCTTTTAATGTTGTTTCCTCTTTTTGCGGCATTTGTTGATAAGATGAATAATGTTGGCTGCGTTATGCCACAATATATATATATATATATATATATATATATATATATATATATATATATATATATATATATATATATATATATATATAATATATATATATATATGATTATATCCAACAACTGCTAGCCCTGACATATCTTGAATGATGTCATGTCTATGTCGCTGTACAAAGTGAACAGACCGTGTGATCTTGTGATCATACATGACTCTGTCTGATACCTTGTTCAGTGTGTTGACAAGTCGCCACTAGGTTGTCAGTTCCTATGTCTGCTGTTTGTTGCAAGTGTGTTGTTTGGTTTTAAATGATTCCCAGATAATTACCGTCAGTGTTTAATTTATTTTCAACATGTTAATTATTTTTGCATGTTTCACCTTATCAAATGCATTAGTGTATCCAGTAAAACACAAACATAAATCTACCCTCATGTCAGTAGTCAGGTCAGCATGGCCGAATGGATAAGGGCCCTCGCTCTTAAACTTCCGGTGTGCTGATACCGAGATAGCTGGTTCAACCCTTTCACCGGTCAGTTGGATTACACTTCTAGCCCGTGACTTGGGGACGTAAATTACAAGTACTTCAGAAGTCGGAGTGGTTTTGCCTGATGGCGAGGGACACTGGTAATAGGAACCACATGAGAAGCTCCTGGACTTGTTTTCACGGACAGTAAGGTGTTTCAAAATCGATTCCGTATAAGTATGTTTACATTTGTGAAAATTGTGTCATGGGCTTCTCCATGTCCGGAGTCATCTAGGATGTTGTTGAGCGTAAGTGTGTCTTGTCACGTACCCATAATATTTCATTTTCCTCTGTTATTTGTATTCATAATCAACCATCTTCAGTGTTGAGTTCTTGTTGATAGATCTGTTTGTTCTCTCTGCCGTCCATGGGATGTTTAGCGCTCTTGTTCACAAGCGCGTATGTTCTTTTCAGCTCATTAGTTAAATGTCCCAGCTTCACACACGTTTGTTGCCACAGGAAATATACTTGCTGTCAGTGCTCTGGCTGTTGTGGGTTTGTCTAATCTAGTCCAGAATGGTTGCAATGCTTTAGTTGTTCGCAGACGAATGTTTATTCTTTTAGTTTCAAATGATCACAACTCGATATTTCATCCTCCTTATGGCCATTACTACTAATCGAAGACTGAATATGTTTGCTTGTACAGCTAAACAATAATTGCTCATAACTGTTAAAACACGAGGCATAGTAATTAGCCAGAAACATTCAGTTATCACAAAGAAGCAGGTCAGTTTGTTAATGGAAACATTACTTGAAGAGTAACATGTATATGCAAGCACAGGTCCACACACGACTTACCGAAAAAGACATAGAAATTCTTGATTACAACAATCTATAGATTGGGTTAAGTATACAACTGTAGAGACGCAACCAGTGGAGCCACTGCCATGGCAGTTAATGATTTGTGAACGTGTGTTGTGTCACGTGATGAATGTTGAGAATTACCAGTGTTTTATGGCTGTTTGTTAAGGGTTTTTCCTGTGAAATTAGATTGTGAATACGTAGACTGGTATAGTATTGTTATTTAACTTCACCATATATCGAACTTGGTGGCATAAACATATTATTGCTAAGTGTTGTTGTTATTCATCCAACGGTGCTTGGACTCCTGTCCCACTGCCATGTAGTCATACCTGACTGTTTTAATCATCTGTTGCTTAGTTTAGTTTAGTTTAGTTTAGTTAGTTTAGTCGACGGATCAACATCATGGCACACGGTGTAACCCATAAGTGCCCCGTTCTACTCCTAACTCAAGCCTGAGTCCGGAGAATCTCAGTTCAGTGCACGAACTCCGTAGCACCGGCGAGGATCCTGACATATTTTGGGAAAAAATTATAACTCGAAATTTTGCCCGGGCAGCGCCGTTAGGCTACTCTATTTCGATTTCCAACTGCCAGGGGTTGTTTTCGTGACGTGCGCGAGAATCGGTAGCGGTTCTCTCCGCGTCGGTAACTTAGGGTTATATGAGCCGGTCGCTCATAAAGCAATGGCAAACTACTGAGCGTAATCTTGTCAAGAAATCAACAATCAGCTGAAAGATGCTGATATTGAAAGCGATGTCCTGTAAAGGATATGAGACAAAAATGGAGGGGAGGTGGGGGTGGTTGTTTTACGTGCGCAACAATACTCGCGGGCGTCCAATATCATTACCAAGAGACCAGGGGAAATTTTGTTACTCGAAGTCCATGTGAAAAAATCCCGGTCCTCATTCGGGCTTGAACCCGGGACCTCCAGCACTCGAGGCGGACACCATACCCCGAGACCACGCAGCCTTCACGCCCCTCCCTCCCCCCTTCCCTCATCTGGTGCTTTATTCCATACATAGTGTTCATTTTATTTGGTTTTGATAACATTGTGATATTGATTGTGAAATTAGAATACTCTTGTCTTACATCTCCAACTAGTTATGACTATATTGTAAATAATGTCTAGCCGATAGCTTTTCTGATGTTATATGTTTTGCCATGGCAGTGAAGATTACGGGGCTACTTGTTAAGATTTTCACTGTCCATGGATATTTAACGTTCGCAGCACATGCATACTATTCCTTGTTGCTTCCTTGTTTACTAACTCTGGATCGGGAAGTAGTATAACCGCCGGGGGGTGGGGGGTTCCCTTGTCTTAACATCTTTCATAACTAGGCAGGGCTCAGTCATTTCTCAATTTAACTAGAATAAGGCAGTGTCATAATAACACTGGGTCGTGAGTGTAGAGAATGGGCAGCGGGCCGCACTGAGTTTGAAGTGCAACAGCTGATCCAGAGCAACACACATCAGGGTGACATAGTCATCTACACAGATGGGTCAGTGGTGAGAAACAGACGTAGTGGCTGGGGCTTTATTGCAAAGGCTAATGGGCGAGTCTTGAAAAAGGAGAGTCTGGCATATGAGACAACGACCTCCAGTATGAGAATGGAGGTGGAGGCAGTAACAGCGGCATTCCGGTGGCTAGAGGAGACCACTGCAACACACATTGTATTCATTACGGATTCAAAGAGTATGCTTAGCAAGGCGGAGAAAGGAATGTTTCGTGTGGAATGGCTCTCGTCGCTTCAGAGGTCACAGATTGTGAGAGTGTGAGGTTTTTTGTGGGTTTATAGAGAATTACAGAAGTTCCAATGAGTGAAGTTCTATAAAGTATATCTCTCTATAAAAGATACAGGTTAGTAACAGCAAGTGTTGTCTAGAGGTATTGATATTTATTCTCGCATAACCCTTGTAGAGAAACCATTCAGAATTTTGGCTCATCGAGTACCCCCACTGTGAGAAATTAGACCTAAGTTAAGTTCTACACAGAATTATTTATAGATGATTTCTCTTCTAGGCCATATATATATAGAGATCTTGGCAGTTAGCCACAGTAACCAATGAAAGCAGTTCTCTCATCTTCCAGCTGACTGTGCTCTGGTCGCCAACCTCATGTTTGATCTCTTTAATATTATTTCAAGTGACACAAGACACTTGGACAAATGATCACATTGACAATTGTACCATTGTAGTGAACATAACAACAACTGTATTTTACACTGGTTGAACAAGACAACATGAGAAGATCTTGACAACAGTTGGACAAACATTCACAAAGGAATGATCACACCAACAGATTAGACAAGTCATACATCATGGAAGATACTTGACAACAACCACACAGAACTTTCACAATCTCTGTAACCAACCACAACAGTAGAGTAACAGTCACCATGAAGATGCTTGACACCAGTTGGACAAGACAACCACAGGGACATATATCTCAAAACTGTTCTCTTACAACTAATCTTGTATTAATGTCTGATGAGGTCAAGTGAAGACTCAGGCCTCATATTCTGCCAACAATTTACATCTCAAATATAAGTTTATATGCAAATTATAGTGACATTATCTATGAAAACCCAAACACATCACTCAATATCCCCACAGAAACATTAATCTAAAACAAACCCTCCTCCTTCACATCTCTACACCATAGGTTATCCTACACCACAACACTGTAATCATGCTATCACTTTTCCAACCGTCAAATGAGGAAAACACATGATAAACCTATAGCCGGGCACAAGTATAGGGAGACACTGCTATACTGATCCGTGTACCGTCTTTTAGCACCAATGAAGATGTTGGGAATGTCTCAGGTTTCAGTTTCCCCCATAATGTTTCTCCAGTTCAGGCTATTCCCCACTTTGACTAGTCCGAAGCAAGTGACAAACATGTCCTTCCGAAGGGTGAGTAGACTGTTCGCAAAGTTGATAGTTTGGGATTAGTTTTACTTTTCAGTAGATGAAGATCTAAAAACTATTATGTCCCATCATTCTTCTCTGCCAGTCTATCTCCCACAAAAGGTTCTGATGTAACTAAATCACCACATCTAATTATCACTAATCCATTTTGAGAATTTGCTCTATTTATTAACTTCTGCTCCTTTAGCTTTCAGCCAATATTAATAATAAGCTGTGATATGGTCTGCTCCAAGTGCACCTTTAATGTCCACTCTTAGCCAGTAGTGACATGCTGAAGACCAGGTAATCTCTCCTCTTAAGGTTTCTTCTTGAATTTATCTTGAAGATATAGCCTGGGGCTTTTACAAAATTGGAGAGTATCCCTGTTTTAGGCTTTTAATCAAGACTTTTCTTCAGTGCCATCTGTATAGGCCAGAATTAGTGGATTCAGGCTGACCATTTGCAACCTGTTGTTCATGTGGTACTTTATGGAGTCTTATTTTTCAGCTGGAGTTGAAGCTAGAGCTCAGGACTTCCCTGGAGTTGTCCTGGTAATTGAAAGGCCTCCCCCATCTTCCTCATTCTCTGGAGTGCAGATGACCACATCCCAGAGAATGCTTTTGGGCAAGTTTTACCACTGCATCGTGAACACGTTCTTACGGGATGGAATCAAGGCTTCGACTGGCGGGCTAATTATGTATTAAGGAGCGTTACCAGCCCAAGGGTTACCCAATGAAATTGAGTCCCCACCATTCATCTACCCTCTCTCGATCTAGAATCTACGATTCTATTTTTAGATAAGGTATCACGACGGCTTACGTGGTTAACTACTAAGTATTGAGAAAGGTAAAATGGACTGGGGATGCGAACGTCTGAAGACATCATGCTACAGAGAGTTGTATGGATATTTTGCTCTGGCCATGCGAGTGTACGGGGGAATGAACAGGCTGATAGTCTAGCAGGGAATGCACCTCTTGGTGATAGTTTGCCTATGGACAAGGGGTAGGTGGTCATGCGCTTGTGGGACCAGGTGGAGAAGTCGGAGGAGCAGATTGAGAACCCATATGTGGAAAGAATGAGATTGCGGGGGATCGGCAGGAGTTCTGGAAGAATCTCAAAACTGGCAGGGAAGACCAGGAGAACTTTTAATCAGATAGCGGTGGATACGATTAGCTGGCTTCGCTGGCTGCTTGAACGAGGGGACGGAGCACGTATGAGAATGTCCTGAGTGCAGTGATGTCGGTTCTTAACTCAACTCAACTCAACTCAACTAGAATAAGGCAGCCTGTAAAGACACGTGGAGCAGAGTTCATCATGAGAAAAAAAACAAACAAAAAAAACTAACATAAGTATTTGAAGTAAGAAGATGGATCTTCACGGGGATGAGTATTTATCAGTAGGAAAAACTAACGGAAACATTTGAAGTAAGAACGTGGATCTTCACGAAAAATCCGAGGGATGAAATACTTGATGATTACAATAGGAAAGTGAAAAGTATAACACAATACTTCTGTGTGAAGAACTTGGGGATGTTATACCTCTACATGGACATGTGGCGGCACCTCTTCGCCACCGCGACTTCAGTATTTTTCCAAACGGTAAACCAAACTTCATGGCGCAGACAATCACCCCAATGGGGTCCCGAGGATTAAACAAATTACGGGAACCGCTGGTTGAGATCACTAGGTCAGTATGAAACACTGTGTTTGGGCTTTCGTTAGTGCGTGTGTGCTACATCCTGATGAATTATACACTCTGGTCTTCACTATGTAGAAATAGGATACAGACAACCAGTACACCTTTCCTTTTTACAAGCGGTCTTGAAGATTTTTATGAGAACCCCCTTAATGTCTGAAAAAAAAATGCTGAGGAAACACACTAACTGTCATTCAGATGCAAAGTACAATCAACACTTACGCGCGGTGTATCCACTTGATTGCAAACGCGCATTGCTTATTTGGAGAAGTCCCGTGAATCCCCAGGGATCCGTAGATCGACACAATGAGAACCACTGAACACAAACGCTCGCCTCAAAAGCTCATAGACTCGGGAGTCACGATTTTGACCTGGATTTTTGTTGTTGTTGTTGGTGTAGGCATGGTGGGTGTGCGTGTGTGTATGTGTGTGAGTGTGTGCGTGCATGCGTGTGTGTGGGTGGGGGGGGGGGGGAGGGGAGGGGAAGGGGATTTAGGCGACTAGCTTCGATGTATTTAGGTTGTATTATCAACTACTGTCAACTAGAGAAACGTTAAGATGTGTCGCATGTTGTGATGGTACATTGCACTGCTAGAAGTGACAGCATCGGTTAAAATTGGCGAAGCTAACATATAACATATTCCTTAATAACATATGTAAATCATCGCAATGAACCACAGATAGCGGAACCATGTTAAATGTGATAGGACTTGATTTTTGGTTCGCATATCCTTCACAGGGCATCGCTGTCAACATCAGCATCTTTCAGCTGATTGTTGATTTCTTCGCAAGATTACGCTCAGTAGTTTGCCATTGCTTTCTGAGCGACCGGCTCATATACCCCGTAAGTTACTGACGCGAAGAGAACCGCTACCAATTCTCGCGCACGACACGTTACTTACGAGAGTATACGGGATTATGGAGAAAGTCGTGTAACGCCTAGACCAGGGAGCGCGGCGAGCATTGTGTAACTCTAGGAATAAAGCTTCCTGGCTGGTGTGGTTTCTTGTCCATCGTCATTTTGGACTTTGACAGGCATCTGGCCCCCCTCAGTTGTCAGCACTGCTACAGTCTGTCCAGAAATGAATGCCTTCATTTACGATCAATTATTTTGAAAACTGTCTGTTGCATCGTTTTGAAATTTGTCCTGCCGTCTTATATTTACCCCCGCCCAAGGAATACGTCTTTGATAGGTCCAAAAGCAACTTAAATCATGGAAAGCAGCGACATTTCTTTGATGTTTTGGTGAGAAACTAGTAATTTCTCGCTAACAAACTTGTTTTACAGTAATGCCCCGTTCCACTACGCTATGCTCTTGTCATAAGACCAATCCCACGTCCCACGAGAAAATTAATTATTCAACGCTAATGTTTCCGTGTGAAGACGTAATACATTTAATAATGTGCACTTCATCTCTGACCCGTAAATTATTTACCGCATATAAACAAACTTTGAAATCTGCCGTATAATCTCCAGAACAAAATTTTCTTTGATGGGTGGACATAATGATAAAGTTATATGCTAAATCTCATCATTTTCCCTCAGTTGGTTACTGAGATATGGAATTTTATATTGGGGCAGACAAAAGTAAACAGACTATAGTGTTGTTGGGATCTTGGCTTATGTGAATAACCGATCCGCCTTTATGACTCAAATATAAGGGTTCTCCTGCTGCAGCTCTGTATCTTGTCCTCTGTTAGCTACACTTTGACCACACATCTGATCGTCTGCCGCACGTCGGTTAGTTCAACTATTGTTTCTTTCTCCTCAATCTGCTTCTGGATAGTCTTGGATCTTGTTTGCGGCGGGTTGTCATCATTTCTGCTATTGGTCACTTGTGGCTACTGGAAGTTGTCCTTTCGGCTGCGGTGGTGGTGCTTTTGTACAGCTAGACAGGCTCTTATCATCGGCGGGGACGACGGAGAAGCATTCACAATCATTGGGGTAGGGAACAATCAGCAACCGTATACCGTCTGTTGTGAGAGACAGTGCACGTATGAATGTCTTCTGTGTGCAGGAACGTTCATTCTGTCTCTGCTGATCACACTGGGTATTCTTCTCATATATTTCATCCATGCCACGTATACGTGAGAAGGGCTCTTCAAATAGTAACATTTTGCGTACTGAATAAGTTAAATAATTACCTTTTTTTCTACTCGTTTGCTATATTTTTCGTGCAGGGAACCGAGAATAGAGTTTCTTAGTAAAGTGAAACAGTTAACGTGATGAAGATAACTTGTCTACAGTAGTATGCGTACCTATAGATATACTTATCTACGAAAGTATACGTAAGTATACATACATTTATCCACGGCAGTATACGTAAGTATAGATACACTAATAGGCGGCAGTATACCTAACTATTGATAATTTATCTTCTGCAGTATGTGTGTATATACATAAACTTATCTACGGCGTTATACGTAACTATCGGTACACTTATCTACGACAGTATAGGTAAGTTTATCTACGATCTCCGACAGCATACGTAGTTATAGGTAAGTTTATCTGCGAAAATATGCATGTATTTAGTTAAAACTTATCTACGAAAGTATATTTTTTATTTATACTTGTTTACATATGTGTAGATAAATTTAACTACGAAAATATACGTATGTATAGACATTTATCAAAGACAATATGGGTATACGTAGAAACAATTATCTAGGAAAATAGACGTATGTATTGATAATCTTCACTTCGAAAGTATAAGCTAGTATGGGTACAATTACCTACGAATAGTGTTGTTTGTCCATCAAGAATGATGATGACCATTCATTCATCCAGTGGAGTTGAAAGTATAGAGCCGTGAGTTCCAAGATGGCTGATAAGGCCTATTTTGGCTCGAAATGTTCTTTGACAATGTGGGAAAAGAATGCTTGACGTTCCAGGAGGAGGGTCTCCTGCAGTGGTTTTTCTGTCCAGCCTTTTCTTCACAGCTCTTGCGGCCCTACGAATAGTACTTGTACGTATATCTAGATACACTTCTCTAAGCAAGTATATGTATATATAAATAAAACTATCTACGAAAGTATACGTTGAGCTAAACTGAGTCAAGCGCTGACATCACAGCACTCGGGACATTTCTATACGTGCCCTGTCCTCATCTGCAACAGCCAGCGAAGATCCCGGTACTAATGGTGCAAGTAGTAGTCTGATTGATTATATGTCCGTCTGGCATTTATTCGGAGATTTGAGTGCCGACCAGACCCCCTCTGGCCACGAAAATATACCTATGTAAAGATACTATTCTTGCCGAGACTCACAATTCTTGCCGAGACTCACAATTCTTCCCGAGAATCACAATTCTTGCCTAGACTCACAATTCTTGCCGAGACTCACAATTCTTGCCGAGACTCAATTCTTGCCGCTTACTACGTTCATCTGGTGCCCAAAGAATTGGGCTTGCCGTCGTCCTCCACCATTGTTGTGGTTTCTAATCCTCGGTAAGCGAGAGGCATCCATATATCGCAGGTGAGATAATAATCCAAGCCGGTACACTGCATGGCGACTGCTTGGGTAGACGGTCTGTATACTTCAGCTCTCCAAACCCTCAGGACGACTATTATCTGTGGTATAATTACGGTAAAGAAAGCTCTGTTGTTAAGTGAGTATATGAACATCTCGGCGTGATACTCAGCATATCACCCACCCAAGTGCACTATAACAATATGGGTCTGGCACCATGTGCACAGAGCACCTTAAGATTTCGAAATGGGCTGTTACTTTAAATCGATGTGAACAAGGCGTATACTGTCAGCAACCTACATTTGCGACTAATATGCTAAAGTGGTTGAACATTTCACTAAAACACATTAGCTCAATGAATATCTAAAGCGATTTCCTGTTAATTCGTTTTCTCAAAAGCGAGTGGATTAATCATCATCATATAATGCCTGGCGTGGGCGGCCATGCCTTCCCACATTCCCTGTTCTCAAGCACTGTTTATCAACGCAGGTTCTGGCAGCTGAAGCAGGACTGAAGTAATTATGGCAATTTATTATTTAGCATTCACATTACTTGTTGTTTGTCCATCGTTGCTATAGAGACCGTAATATCAACTGTCAGGCCGACATGGGGATTCTGAATGGCGTGTGGTCATTGATTGTGCTCAGAGTCCTTGCACTTGGGGCATTGTCGATTTACGGCGTCAGTGAGAAACCTACGGTGACGTAACTCGGTTGTGCACTTCCATGAATATACAAGGAATCCGAATAAACACAGCGCGTGCGTTGGTGTAATGGTTAAGATGTTGTGCTGTAACTTGAGCGAAGTCGGATGCAAGTTCGATATTAGGTGTAGTCGTTCGCTAAGGGAGAGAAAGACCGCCCACTTATTCCTCCGGGCAGTCAGGTCAAAAAATGTAATGGTCCGAATACTTCACCTTCCCACGGTAGGTTCCTGTCAGGGGGCTTTTTATGACCAGGAAGCTCGAGGAAGGAAAAGCACACACACAGTGCGATGTGCGGGTAGCTGTTTGTGTGAGGTTAACCATGGTAAGCTTGTGAAGAAGTCGGCTTGGGTTATCTGACTCAATATATTGCTTGTCAGTTGTACAATCCACGCAAACGGCTTGTGATGTGTACAGTTGCATTACAGCTATAGATTCTATATTTTTTGCCTACGCATGTGTACGTACGTACGTATCTCCTACCTACCTACCTATCCACCCACCTAAATACCCTACCTACCTACCTACATACTTACCCTACCTACCTCCCACCCACCCTCCTGCCCGACCTACCTACCTACCTATCTACCTACCTACCTACCTACTACCCACCCACCTAAATACTCTACCTACCTACCTACCTACATACTTACCCTACCTACCTACCCACCCACCCTCCTACTCGATCTACCTACCTACCTACCTACCTAACCACCTACCTACTTATCTACCTACCTGCCTATCTACCTACCTACCTACATGTATGAATGAAATAACGTATGAGAAAAAAAAGAGATGAAGGGCAGAATGTCAGACGGGCCTGTGTGCCCAATACTTAACCCTGTGATTTAGATGGACCCATCGGTGACAGAACGCGACATGGACCTGAGTGCTCAGTTCTTAATCCTTTGACAGAGAAGTTCATTGTGTGGATCGTGTTCTCTCTCTCTCTCCCTCCCTCCCTCTCTCTCTCTCTCTCCCTCTCTCTCTCTCTCTCTCTCTCTCTCTCTCTCTCTCTCTCTCTCTCTGTCTGTCTCTGTCTGTCTGGGCGTTGTCTTTGCGCTCAGCCCGGTCTTAGAATTCAGAATGATGAATACAGTGAAGGATTGAAGGATAAATCATGCGTCATGCCAGGAGTGTTAAGTTAACACATAATCATGACTAGAGAAACGCACAGCTCAAGCGATAAGGGGCTTCTGTCTGGTTATATGAAACTGTTGACAACATTGATGTGTGTTGGGACTTTAGCACAAGTCCAATCCAGTTAGTCTTATGGTCATTTATCTGTTCCCCTATGATTCCAGACCAAGAAGATTTTATTTATGCAAAACTTGTATGGTGTCGATGATGTTCTCTTGGGGTTCGTTTTGTATCAACTTCTTCCATGAGTGTCTAACCGGTCTCATCCGCTTTGTTTCAGAATCGAATAGAGCGTCTGCCGCTTACAAGACGGGATTTTGCCGTAGCTTATTTCAGCTGTACTTGATTTTCTTTGAGAATATAGTTTCTTCTTTGGTTTTTAAGGACCGCTTCATTTGTTGGTGTAGTGATCCCAAGATAATGAACTCTGTATCCGGTGTAGCCCATTGGCATGCTTATGGTAGCACTGGCTGCTGCATACACCGAGGTGGATAGGTTTAACCGTGGTTAAACTGTGGATGTAACATGAATTGCAGTTGAAACATGGCGCGGAGACGGCCACCTTCATAGTAACAATAACACGATCACAAATAACAAAGGGTAATTCGGCGACACGCCTTCGTCATCAATCACACCAGCAAAGACAACTAGGACGCAGTATATTAACTACAATAAGGTGTAATAATAACACCTGCATATATACATTTGGGAATAACAAGATGAAATTAATTGTGAGATACATATCTGAATACAAGGTTATGTTGCAGATTCTGGTTGCTGGTGAACGCTTATCGCTACAACGATCTCCAATATTTATGATTCCTTTCTTTTAAGGTTGACCTGTCCACTGCAGGGTTGTCCATTTAACTGGGCCAAAGGCCACTTTAGAGGAGATTCCCTGACGCTCGAAGTGTCAAGGTTGAGTTTAGTTGAGTTAAGAACCGACATCACTGCACTCAGAACATTCCCATACGTGCTCCTGTACCCTCGTTCAACAGCCAGCGAAGAGTCATACTACTAATTGTTCCCACCGCTATCTAATTAAACGTTCTCCTGGTCTTCCCTCTCAGTTTTGAGATTCTTCCAGAACCCCTGTCAAGGTAGTTCGTAGTTGTGGAATCCAAGGGAAAAGGAAATAGAGAAAGACCTAAAACATACGGAGAAGAGAAGTAAACACGGAAATGAATAATATAGGGAGTATATGGACGGAGCTGCATGTATAGTTGAAGATAGGAGGGCTTGGGATGAAGTGGTCGATGACCTAATCCCCGATGGGAGATACATGGTGAAAGAGGAAGTTCCATCGCAGATATTACCGTTGGAATGTGAAGTGTTAGGCCATCACATATTCCATGCTACGACAAAAGAGCTGGACTTTGTCAGTTTCCTTCCTCATGGCATTCCATTCCCAGACAATTCACATAAAGTTGTGAAAATTCTCCAGCACTAATGTTTATGAAGCTGGGCCGCCCCTAGAGTGTACTGGTGGGACAAAATAAGCCCGTCTGTGTCGGAGATTGATCTGTTTTGGCAGGTTATTGTCACTAACCTCAATACCAACATGACCCCTTGTTTAGTTCTACAGTGACATAGGAACCACAGAAACAATGTAGTTCCCCAGCCCTGTCTTAGAACTACAGTGACATAGGAACCGCAGAAACAATGTAGTTCCCCAGCCCTGTCTTAGAACTACAGTGGCACAGGCTGTAGTTAAAACCTCTGCCTCAATCGCTGCTACATCTTGTAATTAATAATATATCATTTTATTACTTCTTGGATTTCGTTCGTTGTTCCGTGTGTTTACGTACATTTGAGGCAACGGTCAAGGCAAATAATATAGCTGCATCTCCAGCATATTTACAATCCTGTTATTCCAACACAGGGACGGAAAGATACTTGGTATTTCTTCCGAACGTAGCTAATACACACACACACACACACACACACACGCACGCACACACGCACGCACGCGCGCGCACGCACGCACGCACGCACACACACACTTACTTTTTTGTGGGGTAGGGGTATTCCCTATCAAAGGAGATGTAAGATGCCTCCTTTCCTCCGTTAGTCTATGGGACACTCTTGGGCCAGGTGGAGTACCCGTTTAGCCCCCCCCCCCCCCCCCCTGCCACCTCCCCAGTCAGGGTTACGTGAAGCCATGAAAGCAGGTGGTAGATGGAGTGTGAGAGCAGCCGACAGATTGTTGTTGGTTATGGTCTTACCAAAAAATCAGATAGATTATATTGTAATACAAAGAAGATGGAGATCAAGCATAACATCTGCAAAAACCCTACGAACTGCAGACTGTGATACAGATCATCAGTTATTAGAAGCAGATCTGAAATTAAAACTCAAAAAGCTTACCGGAGGACCAAGGCCACTTCGTTTTGGTCTCACAAAAATACCAGATGCATACAACGTAGAAGTGAAGAATCGTTTTGGGGCCTTGATGTCTATACTGGAGGAATTGACACCTGATGAATTGGCAGTACAAGCTAGAGATATCTTGATAACTGCAGCCAAAGATTTAATTCCTACCAAGAAAAAGCAACATAAGCCATGGATTACAACAGACACATTAGAATTAATAAAACAACGAAGGGAACTGAAACAGAAAGGAGGCGAATCCGATAACAGCAGGATGAATTATAAATCTTTAACTCGAGAAATAAAAAAGAATACAATTAAGGACAAAAAGCAATATATACAAGATTGCTGTACCAGAATAGAACAATATCATAAGACTGGAAGAGATTACAAAATGTTCAAAGAAATGAAGTTATTGACAAGAAATGTTCAACCTCAATTGAATGTTATCTGTGACAAGATGTTTGTTTGGATATCCTTTACAGGACATCGCTGTCAACATAAGCATCTTTCAGCTGATTGTTGATTTCTTGGCAAGATTACGCTCAGTAGTTTGCCATTGTTTCTGAGCGGCCGGCTTACATACTCTTTAAGTTACCGACGCGATTCGAACCACTGCTGATTCTCACCGTCGTTACGTCGCTTACGAGAGTATACGAGATTACGGAGAAAAGTTGCTAACCTCTAGGCCAGGAAACCGGCGTGACAAGATGGGAAATACCTTAACAGAACCTAGACACATTCTAGAAATATTGCAGGAGTACTGCAGTGGAATGTATGATATGAGTGACAGTGAGGATATGAATGAGATACATGAACCAATGACAGCAGATACACAACCTGAACCCTCATTAGTTGAAATTGCATGGGCAATAAAGAACCTGAAGAATGGTAAATCACCTGGATGTGATGAGATACCAGCTGAGCTAATTAAAACGGGTGGAGTAGAAAGCATACCAATTTATCACGCATTATGTAAAAAGATATGGAAATATGGTATATGGCCAACAGATTGGAATAGAATTATCTTCATTCCAATATCAAAAAACGGCAACCTGAAATTATACCCCAACTATAGAACTGTTGCCCTGATCAGTCATGCAAGTAAAATTCTACTAAAAATCATAATGGGAAGACTTAGTAAGAAAATGGAAGAAGAAATTAACGTGGTTCAAGTTGGATTTAGACAAGGAAGAGGAACCAGAGATCACATTCTCAACATACGTTTAATAATAAAGAAGTGCAGAGAATTTAATGTAAACCTATTCTCATGTTTTGTGGATTATTCAAAGGCATTTGACTGTGTAAAAAATCAGATACTATGGGAAATCATGAGGAATATGGGCTTTCCATCACATGTGATACAACTCATAAAAATGCTCTATCTAGACCAACAAGCAGCGGTTAGAATAGATGGCGAGACATCAGATTGGTTTGACATCAAGCAAGGAGTCCGTCAGGGCTGTGTTTGTGTTTGTTTAACCTGTACGCCGAAAATATATTGAGAAATGTCAGAGATGATATAAACCTGGAGCTATTTGATACCCTAAATATCGGTGGTCATGACATACCAGAGATTCGGTGTGCTGATGATACAGTATTGCTATCCACAACACAGACAGGTAAAGAAAACCTAATAGCCTCAACCCAGTTGAATAATGAAAATCACAACTTATATCTTAACATAGCAAAAACAAAGATAATACATACAGATAAAACTACTATGGGGAAAGAAATATATGTTAATGAGCAAAAATTAGAAATGGTGGAAAATTTTGAATATCTTGGGTCATTGATTACCAACAACGGTGACGCAATGAAAGAAATTAAACGATGACTATCAATTGCTCTTCAAAGACTAAAACAACTGAATAAATTATGGAGTGGGACAGACAGAACTACAAAAATTATATTTTTAAAAGCATGCATCTTTTGCATTGCAACATACGCCTATGAGATCTGGAGGCCTACTAAACAAGCTGAACAGCGCATAAATGCCTTTGAATATAAATATTATAGCCGGGATCTAAGAATATCTTGGGTAGAGAAAAGAACAATTGCATCCATACTTCAAGAGCTGATTATTAAAGAAGGTTGGCTATTAAAGACTATAAAACAAAGAAAACTGAAATATTTTGGTCACCTGTAACGTCACGAAAGTTTGGAGAAAACGATAATGGAGGGATATATGCCTGGGAAGAGAGGAAGAGGAAGGCCAAAGAGAAGATGGGTGCAGGTTGTGGCGGATGATTTCCAGATGGGTGTATCGGACGCAGGACATCTTGCTTATGATGGAGCAGTTTTCCGAAAGGTTGTTATGAAAGCGAGGTTCTGCAAAGGACACGCTACTGAATGAATGAATATATGTATATAATGGTCACTCACAGATTTTCTATACACTTATTACATAACAACTTATATAATTATTCTAAACACGTATAATGCAACACTCACAGGTTAAGCATAATCAATGGAAGTGTTAATGACACACCTGTTTTCACCAGACATTGTCCATGTGGTCTCTGTGTGCTACCAATTGTTAGCTGTCTTATTACTTCTCACGGCTCTTGCCTTGTTTATAATTCCTTCGATAAGTCTGTATTCTTATTATAACTTTTTTATAACTCCCTCTGTAAGTCTCTATTCTAATTATATCTTGTTTATAGCTCCTTCTATAAATATGTATTCTAATTATAACTTGTGATAACGCCTTCTATAAGCCTGTATTCTAATTATAATTTGTTTATAACTCATTCTATAAGTCTCTATTCTAATTATAACTTGTTATAACTCCTTCTATAAGTCTCTATTCTAATTATAACTTGTTCCCAGACACTATAACTTGTGTCCCAGACAGTATAACATGTGTCCCTGACACTATAACATATGTCCCAGACAGTATAACTTGTGTCCCAGACAGTATAACTTATGTCCCAGACAGTATAACTTGTGTCCCAGACAGTATAACTTGTGTCCCAGACAGTATAACTTGTGTCCCAGACAGTATAACTTGTGATTCAGACAGTATAACATATGTCACAGATACTATTACTTGTGTCTCAGACAGTATAACTTGTGTCCCAGACACTATAACTTGTGATTCAGACAGTATAACATATGTCACAGATACTATTACTTGTGTCTCAGACAGTATAACTTGTGTCCCAGACACTATAACTTGTGATTCAGACAGTATAACATATGTCACAGATACTATTACTTGTGTCTCAGACAGTATAACTTGTGTCCCAAACACTATAACTTGTGATTCAGACAGTATAACATATGTCACATATACTATTACTTGTGTCCCAGACACTATAACTTGTGTCCCAGACACTATAACTTGTGTCCCAGACACTATAACTTGTGTCCCAGACACTATAACTTGTGTCCCAGACACTATAACTTGTGTCCCAGACACTATAACTTGTGTCCCAGACACTACAACTTGTTCCTAGACACTATAACTTGTGTCCCAGACACTATAACTTGTGTCCCAGACACTATAACTTGTGTCCCAGACAGTATAACACGTGTCCCAGACAGTATAACTTGTGTCCCAGACAGTATAACTTGTGTCCCAGACACTATAACTTGTGTCCCAGACAGTATAACATGTGATTCAGACAGTATAACATATGTCACAGATACTATTACTTGTGTCTCAGGACAGTATAAACTTGTGTCCCAGACACTATAACTTGTGTCCCAGACACTATAACTTGTGTCCCAGACACTATAACATGTGTCCCAGACCACTATAACTTGTGTCCAGACACTATAACTTGTTCCTAGACACTATAACTTGTGTCCCAGGACATTATAACTTGTGTCCCAGACACTATAACTTGTTCCCAGACACTATAACTTGTGTCCCATGACACTATAACTTGTGTCCCAGACACTACAACTTGTTCCTAGACACTATAACTTGTGTCCCAGACACTATAACTTGTGTCCCAGACACTATAACTTATGTCCCAGACAGTATAACTTGTGTCCCAGACACTATAACTTGTTCCCAGACACTATAACTTGTGTCCCAGACACTATAACTTGTGTCCCAGACACTACAACTTGTTCCTAGAAACTATAACTTGTGTCCCAGACACTATAACTTGTGTCCCAGACACTATAACTTGTTCCCAGACACTATAACTTGTGTCCCAGACACTATAACTTGTGTCCCAGACACTACAACTTGTTCCTAGACACTATAACTTGTGTCCCAGACACTATAACTTGTGTCCCACACACTATAACTTGTGTCCCAGACACTATAACTTATGTCCCAGACAGTATAACTTGTGTCCCAGACAGTATAACATGTGTCCCAGACAGTATAACTTGTGTCCCAGACAGTATAACTTGTGTCCCAGACACTATAACTTGTGTCCCAGACAGTATAACATGTGATTCAGACAGTATAACATATGTCACAGATACTATTACTTGTGTCTCAGACAGTATAACTTGTGTCCCAGACACTATAACTTGTGTCCCAGACACTATAACTTGTGTCCCAGACACTATAACATGTGTCCCAGACACTATAACTTGTGTCCCAGACACTATAACTTGTTCCTAGACACTATAACTTGTGTCCCAGACATTATAACTTGTGTCCCAGACACTATAACTTGTGTCCCAGACACTATAACTTGTGTCCCAGACACTATAACTTGTGTCCCAGACACTATAACTTATGTCCCAGACAGTATAACTTATGTCCCAGACAGTATAACTTGTGTCCCAGACAGTATAACTTGTGTTTCAGACACTATAACTTGTGTCCCAGACAGTATAACTTGTGATTCAGACAGTATAACATATGTCCCAGATACTATTACTTGTGTCCTCAGACAGTATAACTTGTGTCCCAGACACTATAACTTATGTCCCAGACACTATAACTTGTGTCCCAGACACTATAACTTGTGTCCCAGACACTATAACTTGTGTCCCAGACACTATAACTTGTGTCCCAGACACTATAACTTATGTCCCAGAGAGTATAACTTATGTCCCAGACAGTATAACTTGTGTCCCAGACAGTATAACTTGTGTCTCAGACACTATACCTTGTTATGTCCCAGGCACTATAACTTGTGTCCCAGACACTATAACTTGTGATTCAGACAGTATAACTTGTCCCAGACACTATAACTTGTGATTCAGACAGTATAACCTGTGTCCCAGACATTATAACTTATGTCCCAGACAGTATAAATTGTGTCCCTGACACTATAACTTGTGATTCAGACAGTATAACTTGTGTTCCAGACAGTATAACTTATGTCCCAGACAGTATAAATTGTGTCCCAGACACTATAACTTGTGTTCCAGACACTATAACTTGTGATTAAGACAGTATAACTTGTGTCCCAGACACTATAACTTATGTCCCAGACAGTATAACTTATGTCCCAGACAATATAACTTGTGTCCCAGACAGTATAACTTGTGTCTCAGACACTATACCTTGTTGTGTCCCAGACACTTTAACTTGTGTCCCAGACAGTGTCCCAGACAGTATAACTTGTGTCCCAGACAGTATAACTTGTGTCCCAGACACTATAACTTGTGATTCAGACAGTATAACTTGTGTCCCAGACAGTATAACTTGTGATTCAGACACTATAACTTGTGTCCCAGACAGTATAACTTGTGTCCCAGACAGTATAACTTGTGTCCCAGACAGTATAACTTGTGATTCAGACACTATAACTTGTGTCCCAGACAGTATAACTTGTGTCCCAGACAGTATAATTTGTGTCCAAGATAGTATAACATGTGTCCCAGACAGTATAACTTGTGTCGCAGACAGTTTAACATGTGTCCCAGACAGGTTAACATGTGTCCCAGACACTATAACTTGTGTCCCAGACAGTATAACTTGTGTTTCAGACACTATAACTTGTGTCCCAGACAGTATAACTTGTGATTCAGACAGTATAACATATGTCCCAGATACTATTACTTGTGTCTCAGACAGTATAACTTGTGTCCCAGACACTATAACTTATGTCCCAGACACTATAACTTGTGTCCCAGACACTATAACTTGTGTCCCAGACACTATAACTTGTGTCCCAGACACTATAACTTGTGTCCCAGACACTATAACTTATGTCCCAGACAGTATAACTTGTGTCCCAGACAGTATAACTTGTGTCTCAGACACTATACCTTGTTGTGTCCCAGGCACTATAACTTGTGTCCCAGACACTGTAACTTGTGATTCAGACAGTATAACTTGTCCCAGACACTATAACTTGTGATTCAGACAGTATAACTTGTCCCAGACACTATAACTTGTGATTCAGACAGTATAACTTGTGTCCCAGACACTATAACTTATGTCCCAGACAGTATAAATTGTGTCCCTGACACTATAACTTGTGATTCAGACAGTATAACTTGTGTTCCAGACAGTATAACTTATGTCCCAGACAGTATAAATTGTGTCCCAGACACTATAACTTGTGTTCCAGACACTATAACTTGTGATTAAGACAGTATAACTTGTGTCCCAGACACTAACTTATGTCCCAGACAGTATAACTTATGTCCCAGACAATATAACTTGTGTCCCAGACAGTATAACTTGTGTCTCAGACACTATACCTTGTTGTGTCCCAGACACTTTAACTTGTGTCCCAGACAGTGTCCCAGACAGTATAACTTGTGTCCCAGACAGTATAACTTGTGTCCCAGACGCTATAACTTGTGATTCAGACAGTATAACATATGTCCCAGATACTATTACTTGTGTCTCAGACAGTATAACTTGTGTCCCAGACACTATAACTTATGTCCCAGACACTATAACTTGTGTCCCAGACACTATAACTTGTGTCCCAGACACTATAACTTGTGTCCCAGACACTATAACTTGTGTCCCAGAGAGTATAACTTATGTCCCAGACAGTATAACTTGTGTCCCAGACAGTATAACTTGTGTCTCAGACACTATACCTTGTTGTGTCCCAGGCACTATAACGTGTGTCCCAGACACTATAACTTGTGATTCAGACAGTATAACTTGTCCCAGACACTATAACTTGTGATTCAGAAAGTATAACTTGTCCCAGACACTATAACTTGTGATTCAGACAGTATAACTTGTGTCCCAGACACTATAACTTATGTCCCAGACAGTATAAATTGTGTCCCTGACACTATAACTTGTGATTCAGACAGTATAACTTGTGTTCCAGACAGTATAACTTATGTCCCAGACAGTATAAATTGTGTCCCAGACACTATAACTTGTGTTCCAGACACTATAACTTGTGATTAAGACAGTATAACTTGTGTCCCAGACACTATAACTTATGTCCCAGACAGTATAACTTATGTCCCAGACAATATAACTTGTGTCCCAGACAGTATAACTTGTGTCTCAGACACTATACCTTGTTGTGTCCCAGACACTTTAACTTGTGTCCCAGACAGTGTCCCAGACAGTATAACTTGTGTCCCAGACACTATAACTTGTGATTCAGACAGTATAACTTGTGTCCCAGACAGTATAACTTGTGATTCAGACACTATAACTTGTGTCCCAGACAGTATAACTTGTGTCCCAGACAGTATAACTTGTGATTCAGACACTATAACTTGTGTCCCAGACAGTATAACTTGTGTCCCAGACAGTATAATTTGTGTCCAAGATAGTATAACATGTGTCCCAGACAGTATAACTTGTGTCGCAGACAGTTTAACATGTGTCCCAGACAGGTTAACATGTGTCCCAGACACTATAACTTGTGTCCCAGACACTATAACTTGTGTCCAAGACACTATAACAAGTGTCCCAGACAGTATAACTTGTGTCCCAGACACTATAACTTGTGTCCCAGACACTATAACACGTGTCCCAGACACTATAACTTGTGTCCCAGACACTATAACTTGTGTCCCAAACACTATAACTTGTGTCCCAGACAGCATAACATGTGTCTCAGACACTATAACATATGTCCCAGACAGAATAACATGTGTTCCAGACAGTATAACTTGTGTCCCAGACACTATAACACGTGTCCCAGACACTATAACTTGTGTCCCAGACACTATAACTTGTGTCCCAGACAGTATAACATGTGTCCCAGACACTATAACATATGTCCCAGACAGAATAACATGTGTTCCAGACAGTATAACTTGTGTCCCAGACAGTATAACTTGTGTCCCACACTAACACGTAGACACCCGCTGCCTTTAACCACTCTATTAACTCTTCCAGTTCAAAGCCCCACTGTAGCAAGACATATGTGCTATATGAAACATGCCGTGTTTATAGACTAGGGGAGCCGCGGTAGCGGTGCGGCTAGTCGCTTGACTGTCGTACCGATGGTCTTGGGTTCGATCCGCTTTGAACGGTTACGAATGTTTAATATTGACGTGGGCTGCCAGTTGGACGCAGCCTATAATGGACACCAGGAGCTGTTTGGGGAAGTAAAGGCGGCAGGCGGGATACCGAGAACATCAGCCACTGAGTGTCGTGTATTTCAAGATATGGATCTAGCTCCGTGTCCCCAGTGCGCCTTTAGTGGTGTAAAGGGACTTTACTTACATGTTATTATTCATACAATAGAAGCGCCTTCTGTGTGTAAAAGAGACTTACATGTTATTAGACACACAATAGCAGCGCTCTCTGTGTGTAAAAGAGACCTTTACTTACATGTTATTAGACACACAATAGCAGCGCCCTCTGTGTGTAAAAGAGACCTTTACTTACATGTTATTAGACACACAATATCAGCGCCCTCTGTGTGTAAAAGAGACCTTTACTTACATGTTATTAGACACACAATAGCAGCGCCCTCTGTGTGTAAAAGAGACCTTTACTTACATGTTATTAGACACACAATATCAGCGCTCTCTGTGTGTAAAAGAGACCTTTACTTACATGTTATTAGACACACAATAGCAGCGCTCTCTGTGTGTAAAAGAGACCTTTACTTACATGTTATTAGACACACAATAGCAGCGCCCTCTGTGTGTAAAAGAGACCTTTACTTACATGTTATTAGACACACAATAGCAGCGCCCTCTGTGTGTAAAAGAGACCTTTACTTACATGTTATTAGACACACAATAGCAGCGCCCTCTGTGTGTAAAAGAGACCTTTACTTACATGTTATTAGACACACAAATATCAGCGCCCTCTGTGTGTAAAAGAGACCTTTACTTACATGTTATTAGACACACAATAGCAGCGCCCTCTGTGTGTAAAAGAGACCTTATCAGTTACATGCGTTATTAGACACACATATAGCTCAGCGCCCTCTGTGTGTAAAAGAGACCTTTACTTACATGTTATTAGACACACAATAGCAGCGCCCTCTGTGTGTAAAAGAGACCTTTACTTACATGTTATTAGACACACAATAGCAGCGCCCTCTGTGTGTAAAAGAGGCCTTTACTTACATGTTATTAGACACACAATAGCAGCGCCCTCTGTGTGTAAAAGAGGCCTTTACTTACATGTTATTAGACACACAATAGCAGCGCCCTCTGTGTGTAAAATGATGGCCCTTTACTTACATGTTATTAGACACACAATAGCAGCGCCCTCTGTGTGTAAAAGAGACCTTTACTTACATGTTATTAGACACACATGAGCAGCGCCCCTCTGTGTGTATAAGACTAAAGAGACCTTACTTACATGTTATAGACACTACAATCGCAGCGCCCATCCCCATGTGTGTAAAAGAGACCCTTTAATCTTACATGTATCATAGACTACCAATAGCAGCGCCACCGTTCTGTGTGTAAGAGACTTTATACTTACGACAATGTGTATTAGACACACGAATAGCAGCGCTATCTCTGTGTGTAAAAGAGTACGACTGATATCTACTATGTGTATATAGACACACAGAGCCGGCGCCTCGTGTGTAAAAGAGACCTATACATTACATTTTACATGACACACAATAGCCGACGCGCTCTGCGTGAGTAAAGAGACCTTACTACATGTATTAGACACACAATTGAGCAGCGCCCTCGTGTGTGTAAATAGAGACCTTTACCTACGCTATGTATGTAGACACTACAATATAGTCAGCGGACCACTCTGTGTGTAAAGAGACGCTTTTGAGTTACTTACATGTTATTAGACACACAATAGCCCGATGCGCCCGCTGTGTGTAAAAGAGACCTTTACTTACATGTTATTAGACACACACATATTAGCAGCGCTCCTCTAGTGTGTAAAAGAGACACTTAACTTACATAGTATTAGCACACACACTATAGCGCGCCCTACTGCTAGTGTAAAGAGAGACCCGTTATCTTACATGTTATTAGACACACAATAGCAGCGCCCTCTGTGGTGTAAAAGAGACAGCTACTACATGGTATTAGTACACACAATATAGTAGCGCCTCGCTGTGCTGTAAAGATGATCTATACGTACATTCGTATAGTATCTATACACTACAATCGCAGACACCCGCATGCGTGTAAAAGAGACCTTTAACTACATGTTATCTATTGTCTTACACTAGCAGCACGCGCGTAGCTGTGTAGATACTCGCAGGTTAGCGCTTCACATCATGCTTGCATACACTAGCGGTACTCTTCTGTGTGTATCCATCCACCTTGTGGTGGTAGAGGGGCTTGCGTGTTCAGATGACCCCAAGAATCATACTGACGGTAGCTCAGCTAATAGTAGAGTCTTCCATGTCGGACATGTCAAGGGATGGGGACCTGCCAATGAGAGACAAACCTGCTGCCTTATAGGAATAGACTGAGGACAGTTGAAAGCTAGATAAAGCACACTCCAATAAAATGCTAGTCGAAGGCGGATGGATGTACTGAGCAACAGGCTTGACGAAACATCGCAATTCAATTCACCGGATATTCATCACTGTAATTTCTAGGCAAACAAGTTAATATCCCGTCAGCTTCGCGTTGAGCAGAGTACATGAACATAAACGATTTTACTGCGTATTTACAAAATTCAAGATTGGTGACTCAGCCATGTGCACATGTGGTTTGGCATCGCAGACAGCAGAGCACATACTCCAGGATTGCCCAAACTACAACAATATCCAGGCGAACCTTCTGGCCTAGAGAGACAACAGTGGAAGATAACTCTATGGAACCGCTGAATGAACTAAAAAAGACTGTTAGATTCATACAAGAGACGACATTGCAGTTGTAGACATGTTTCAAGCGAACGAAAGAAGGAGAAGAACTGCGTATTTTCAAAAAAAAAAAAAAAATGTACAGTGTGGTATTTATAGTCTTAAAAAGGGGGAGGGGTGTGGCTGGAAGGAGGGGGTGGCCTTGCAATGATGACTAGGGCAGAGAAGTTTCTAGAAGACATGTTTCGCTTACTCTGTAATACTGAAATAAACTACTGACTACCAGGAGTTACGCAGTTAGTTACACGATAGATGGCATACAATAAAGCAGCAACTAGAAGATCAGAAGAATTGTGCTAGGGCGTCGTTTATTCCAGTGTTACTGTCAGAGCGTCGTTTATTACAATGTTACTGATTAGGGCGACGTTTATCCCAATGTTACAGCCAGGACATCATTTATCCCAATGTTACTGTCAGGGCGTCGTTTATCCCAATGTTACTGTCAGGGCGTCGTTTATCCCAATATTACTGTCAGGGCGTCGTTTATCCCAATATTACTGTCAGGGTTTCGTTGATTCCAATGTTACTGTCAGGGCGTCGTTTATCCCAATGTTACTGTCAGGGCGATCGTTTACCACACAGTGTACTTGTCAGTGCGTCGTTAGATCCTCACAGGTGATACTGTCATGCGCGTACGTTATCCCAGTGTACTGTCAGAGGCGTCGAGTTTATCCCTAGTGTACTCTGTCAGGGCGTCGTTATCACCAATGTTACTGTCAGGGCGTCGTTATCTCACATATGTTACTGCAGAGGCGTCGTGTTTATCCCAATGTATTGTAACGTCAGGGCGTCGTTTATCCAGTGGTACTGTCAGGGTTTCGTGATTCCTAATTGTTACTGTCAGGGCGTCGTTCGTATGTCCAATGTTGTTACGTGGCAGGGCGTCGTTTATCCTAGTGTTACTGTCAGGGCGTCAGTTTATCCAATATACTGTCAGTGGTTTCGTTATGCCAATGTCACTGTTATTAGGGCTGCGTCGTTGAATGTGCCATGTTACTATGAGGGTATGTTTGTCCCAATGATACTGCAGACGTCGATTATCCCTATGTGGTTATCTATTAGGAAGCGTCATTTATATCCACATCTGTTAATGTCCAGAGACGGTCGTTATCCCACAGTGTTTACTTATTAGGACGTCATTATCCCATGTGTAGTAGCTGCACTCAGTACGGTCGTTTATCCCAGTGTACTGTTGCAGGGCGTGCCGTTATTATCCCAATATTACGTGTGCAGGGTTCGTTATCCAGTGTCACTGTTAGGGCAGGCGTTAATTCCAATGTGACGTATGAGGTTATGGTTCAGTACCCTAATGATACTGCCAGGACGTCGATTTTTATCAGTGTTACTATTAAGCGACGATACTTATATCCCAATGTTACTGCAGGACGTCGTTTAGTCCAGTGTTATCTATTAGGATCGTGTCATTTATCCACTCAGTGTTACTGCCAGGTACAGGTCAGTGATTATCCTAATGTTACTGTTATTATGGGCGTCGTATTATGTCCCAAATGTCAGCACTGTCAGTGCGTTGTCTTATCCAAATTCTATAGTGTAAACAGAATTGCATAAAGGGCATCTTTTAACATAATGTTACCATGTAAACAGTTGTGCCAGGACATCGTTGAACCTAATGTTATCATGTAACAAAGTACAACGGATTCAACCATTTGGGACAGTGCAGGTTGCTTGTAATTTCCTGAGGGTCGTCGCTGGAACTACGGAGTTCGATCTATGTGTGACGCTTTCGACAGGTCGGTTTGCGGAAAGAGACCGAACCATAAGGGGTAAAACTCAGCGCAATGAAGTATATCTTCTCGCCTTTAAAGTTGTGTTTGTTTTTAATAGTTTTTATTAAAGTATATGTGTAGGAGAAACATTTGACTAGGCTGTCTGGGCACAGCTGCTCGAAAGATTCAGAAGACATAGCACAGCTAATCATTGGGTGGGTGTGGGATGTTTGGGTGCGTGAAGGGATGTGTGGTGGTGGGGGATGTGTGTGGTTGAAGGATGTGTGTGTGTGTGTGTGTGGGTGGAGATGTTTGGGTGGATGGTTGGAAGTGTGTGCGTGTTGGTGGATGGGGGTTATGTGGGTGGGTGGAGAATGTGTGTGTGGTTGGGTGGGTGGGTGAATGGGTGAAGGATGTGTTGGTGAATAGGTGTGTGAGAGTGCGTGAAGGGATGTGTGGTGGTGGGGGATGTGTGTGGTTGAAGGATGTGTGTGTGTGTGTGTGTGTGTGTGTGTGTGTGTGTGGGTGGAGATGTTTGGGTGGATGGTTGGAAGTGTGTGCGTGTTGGTGGATGGGGGTTATGTGGGTGGGTGGAGAATGTGTGTTGGGTGGGTGGGTGGGTGAATGGGTGAAGGATGTGTTGGTGAATAGGTGTGTGAGAGTGTGTGGGGGAATGTGTATGTGGGTTAGGGATGGGTGTGGGTGGTGGATATGTCTGTTTGGGTGGGTGTGAGAAGTGTGGGTGGGTGGAAGATGTATGTGTGGGTGATGAGGGTGTTTGTGTGTGTAGGATGTATGGGTGGGTGTGGGAGATGCGTGTGTGGGTGAGGAATGTATGGGTGGGTGTGTGTGTGTGGGATGTGTGTTTGGGTGGGAGATGTGTATATGGGTGAGGTGTGTGTGGTAGGGGAGATGTGTGTGGTGAAGGATGTGTGTGAGGGGGTTGGGGAGGTGTGGTTAGGTGTGGGATGTGCAAGTGGGTGAGGGTTGTGTGTGAGGGTGGGGGGTGTGTGTATGGCTGGGTGGTTGGGGTGTGTGAGTGTGGGTGGGTCAGTGGGGGATCTGTGTGTTGATGGGTGGATGGGGGATGTGTGGGTGTGAGTGGTTGAGGGATAAGTACATGGGTGGGGGTGGGTGTGTGGGTGGGTAGGTGGGTGATGTATGTGTTGATGGGTTCGTGGGGGATGCTTGGGTGTGAGTGGTTGAGGGATGAGTACGTGGGTGGGGGATGTGAATGTGGGTTGGGAGATGTGTGTGGGTGGGAGATGTGTGTGTAAGTCTGGGTGTGTGTGGTTGAGGGATGAATGGTTGGGGGATGGGTGATTAGGGTGTATATGTGGATGGGTGGAGGATGTGTGGGTGGGTGAGTGTATGTGGGTTTGGGGGATCGGCGTGGGATTTGTGTTTTGGTGGGGACATGTGTGTGGGGAGATGTATGTAGGTGGGGGAGGTAGTGTGTGGGTGGTGCTGGATGTTGTTGTGTGGGTAGGGGAATTGTGTGGGTAGGAGATATGTGTCCATGGGTGCGGGATATGTTTGTGGGTGGGTGCGGGATGTGTTTGTTGGCAGGGGATGTGTGTGTGTGTGTGTGTGGGTGGGGGATGTGTGTTTGGCTGAGTGGTTTGGGGTGGGCGGGTAGAGGATGTGTGGTTGGGGGATGGGTGGGGTATGTGTGTGTGGGTGGGAGAATATATGTGTGTTTGGGTGAGTGTGTGTGTGTGTCTGGGTGTGTGTGTGTGTGTGTGTCTGGGGTGTGTGTGTGGGTGGGGGAATGTGTGTGTCGGGTGGACATGGTGTGGGTGGGAGATGTGTGTTGTGGGTGAGGGATGTGTCGCATAACGTGGTAATATTCATTGTTTATGTTTACAACATTTATTTAACAATGTTTTTTCTATGTGAATGTATCATGCACTATTGATGAACGAAAGATGAGTGATCGGAAGGGCCGAATGTAAGATGGGCCTGAATGCCTAATTTGTAACCCTTCGAAAATAAGATCAATCACTCAATCAATCAATCAATCAACCAACCAACCAATCAACCAGCCAGCCAGTCAGCCAGCCAACCAACCAACCAATCAATCAATCAATCAATCAATCTCGTGCAAAAGTTCATCACAGCACACTTTGGAAACACATATATGGTATTCAAATAGAGAGACTTCTAACAGGAGGCAGGTCAGCGAATCGTTATAAATGAAGAGATTAGGTCAGCTCAGTTGTTGCTCAAAAAGTGTCAAAAGTGGCTGGAATTAAATATTTCGTGTCACCAGGAGTGTTCGTGGAAAAACAATATGTGGCGTGATTTCGGTTTGATAACACGAACAATGATATATTATTTCATTGTGTTTGTGGTGTTGAGGAAGAAATACGAGTTTCCAGAAACGTCGTCAACGTGCAGTTCATTGTATTGTGACTTAATAAGCAATAATTGTTCATACATATTTGTATTGGAACAGTTACAAACGTGTCCTAAGCAATAGATCTTGTAAAGCGTCGATTCCGTCAAGTCGGTTCGGATGCTGCGTCATGTTTAGCCAGACAGTGTGGTATTGTAAAGAACTGTCTGAGACTGGAGGAGTTGATTTTTTTTTTCGCTTCTCTCTCTCAGTTATTATCATAAACAGTTTGAAGTGGTCTAACCTTCTTGTGATTATTACTTTCAAATATCTCCCTATCGTTTCTCTAATTTCAGTTGAGCATAATTTGTCATTCCGCGGTAAGGCTGTCTTGTCTATTTGTGTAAATCATACTTTAGGATGCTAAATTGCTGGACACGGTTAATCAGTGTATAATGTGGTCGCATGTATCAGTGTCTCTGTAGCATTACATCATCAGCGTCGTCATTATCATCGCCAAAGTCATCACGATTATTATCATCATCAGCATGGTCAGGGTAGTCAGCCTAAAGACTAATGTGAAATCGTTATGATCATTGCAACTCCACCCTCCTCTGTTCTCAGAAAGTTTCTCCAGGTCTTTATCAGTCACAACCTCAATGTACGTGGTGTCTGTGTGATTCAGGGTTTCGTGAAAGCCAATTTTCTCTCTCTCCTCTCTCTCTCTCCTCTCTCTCTCTCTCTCTCTCTCTCTCTCTCTCTCTCTCTCTCTCTCTCTCTCTCTCTCTCTCTGTCTGTCTGTCTCTCTCTCTTTGTCTATGTCTCTCTCTCTCTCTGTCTGTCTATGTCTCTCTATGTCTGTCATGTCTCTCTCTCGTCTGTCTGTCTATGTCTCTCTCTCTCTGTTCTATGTCTCTCTCTCTCCTCTGTCTGTCTATTGTCTCTCTCTTGTCTGTCTATGTCTCTCTCTCTGTCTGTTCTGTCTATGTCTCTCTCTATTCTCTGCTTGTCCTCCCTCTGTCTGTCTTGTCCTCTCTCTCTCGTCCTGCTCTCCCGGTCTCTCTCTGTCTCTGTCTCTCTCCCCTGCTCTGTCTCTGTCGAGTTCTCTCTCTAGTCTGGCTATGTCTCTCTCTGTTGTCTCTGCTCTCTCTGTCTGGTTTGCTCTGTCTGTCTATGTCGTATGTCTCTCTCTACTCTCTCTGTCTGTCATATGTACTCTCTCTCTCTGTCTGTCGATGTCTCTCTCTCGTCTGTCCTATGTCTCTACTCTCGTTATGTCTCTCGTGTGTCTATGTATCTCTCTCTGTCTGTCTTGTCTATGTCTCTCTCTCGTCTGTCTATGTCTCTCTCTCCTGTCTGTCTAGTCTCTCTCTGTCTGTCTATGTCTCTGTCTGTCTGTCTATGTCTCTCTATCTGTCTGTCTATGTCCTCCTCCCTTCTCTCTCTCTATGTCTGTCAATGTCTCTCTGTCTATGTCTCTACTCTCTGTCTATGCTCTCTCTCTATGTCTCTCTCTCTGTCGCTATGTCTCTACCTCTATGTCTGTCTATGTTCTCTCTGTCGTTGTCTATGTCTCTCTCTCGCTCTCCTGTCCCTCCCCTCTCTGTCTGCTCATGTCTCCTCTCTGTCTGTCTATAGTCTCTGTCTCTCTCCCTCTCTGTCTAGCTGTCTATGTCTCCCTCTCTGTCATGTCTATGTCTCTGTCTGTCTGTCTGGTCTATGTCCTCTTCTCTGTCTGTCTATGCCTCTCTCTCTGTCGGTCTATGTCTCTCTCTCTGTCTGCTCTAGTCTCTCCTCTGTCTGACTATGTCTCTCTCTCCTCGCGCATCTGTCTCTGCTCTCTCTCTGTCTGTCTAGTCTGTCTACTCTGTCTACTGGCTGTCGTCTATGTCCTCTCTCGCTGTCTGTCTGTCTATGTCTCTCTCTCTGTCTGTCTATGTCTCTCTCTCTGTCTGCTCGTATGTCTGTCTCTCTCTCTGTCCTGTCTCTGTCTCTGTCTGTCTATGTCTCTCTCTCTGTCTGTCTATGTCTCTCTCTCTCTGTCTGTCTATGTCTCTCTCTCTGTCTGTCTGTCTCTCTCTCTCTGTCGCTGTCTCATGTCTACTCTCTCTGTCTGTCTATGTCTCTCTCTCTGTGCGTCGTGTCTCTCTGTACTGCTGTCTATGTCTCTCTCTCTCGTGCTGTCTATGCTCTCTCTCTCGTCTGTTCTATGCGCTCGCTCTCTCTGTCTGTCTGATGTCTCTCTCGTCTGTGTCTCTCTCTGTCTGTCTGTCTATGTCTCTCTCTCTCCTGTCTGTCTATGTCTCTCTCTGTCTGTCTAGTGTCTCTCTCTGTCCATGTCTCCATGTCTCTCTCTGTCTGTCTATAGTCTCACTCTGTCTATGTCTATGTATCTCTCGTCTCGTCTATGTTCCTTCCCTCTCTCTGTCGTCTCCCTCTCTCTGTCCGTGTCTATGTCTCTCTCTGTCTGTCTATGTCTCTCTCTCTGTCTGTCTATGTCTCTCTCGCTCTCGATCTCGTATAGCTCTCTCTCTCTGGCTGTCTATGTCTCTCTCTGTCTGTCTATGTCTCTCTCTTTGTCTCTCTGTCTGTCTATGTCTCTCTGTCTGTCTATGTCTCTCTCTCTGCTGTCTGTCTATGTCTCTCTATCTCTCTGTCTGTCTATGGTCCTCTCTCTCTTGTTCTGTCTATGCTCTCACTCGCTGTCTGTCGATGTCTCTCTCTCCGTCTGTTCAGTCTGTCTGTGTCTGTCTATGTGTCTACCTCTCGATGTGTCTATGTGCTCTCTCTCTGCTCATGTTGTATGTCTGTCTCTCTGTCTGTCTATGTCATCTCTCTGTCTGTCATGTGTCTCTCTCTGTCTATGTCTCTCTCATCTCTCTGTCTGTCTGTCTCTGTCTCTCTGTCTCTCTATGTCTCTGTCTCTCCATCTCTGTCTGTCTATGTCTCTCCTCTCGTCTGTCTCTGTCTCTCTCTCTCGGTCTGTCTATGCTCTTCTCCGTGTCTGCTCTATGTCTCTCCTCTCTGTCTGTCTATGTCTCTTCTCGTCGTCTCTAGGTCTCTCGTCAGTCTGTCTGTCTATGTCTGGCTCTCTCTCTCTGTCTGTCTATGTCTCTCTCCACTCTCTCTGTTCTGTCTATGTCTCTCTCTCTGTCTGTCTATGTCTCTCTCTCTGTCTGTCTAGTCTCTCCCTCTCTGTCTGTCTATGTCTCTCTCTCTGTCTGTCTATGTCTCTCTCTCCTCTCTCCTCTCTCTCTCTCTGTCTGTCTATGTCTCTCCCTCTCTGTCTGTCTATGTCTCTCGCTCCTCTCTGCGCTGTCTATCCGTCTCTCTCTCTGTCTATGTCTCTTGTCTGTCTGTCGTCTATGTCGGTCTCTCTCTCTGTCATGTCTCTGTCTCCTCTGTCTGTCTGATCTATGCTCTCTATGTCTATTGTCTCTCTCTCTGTCTGTCTATGATCTCTCTCTCTGTCTGTCTGTGTCTCCTTCTCTGCTGCTGACTAGTCTCTCTCTGTCTGTTCTATGTCATCTCTCTTGCTGTCTCGTCTCCTCTCTCTCTGTGTGTCTACTGTCGCTCCTCTCTGTCTGGCTATGTCTCTCTCCCCTCTGTCTGTCTATGTCTCTCTCTCTGTCTATGTCTCTGCTCTGTCTGTCTGTCTATGTCTCTCACTACTCTCTGTCTGTCTATATCTCTCTCTCTGTCTGTCTATGTCTCTCTCTCTGTCTGTCTATGTCTCTCTCTCTGTCTATGTCTCTCTCTCTCTGTCTGTCTGTCCTCCTCTCTGTCCCGTCTCTGTCTCTCTCTCTGTCTGTCTATGTCTCTCGCTCTGTCTGGTCTATGTCTCTCTCTCTTGTCGGTCTATGATCCTCTCTCTCGTCTGTCTATGTCTCTCTCTCTGTCTGTCTGTCTCTGTCTCTGTCTGTCTATGTCATCTCTCGCCCTCTCTGCGTCTATGTCTCTCTCTCCGTCTTGTCTAGGTCTCTCTTCTCTGTCTGTCTATGTCTCTCTCTCGTCTGCTCCTATGTCCTCTCTCGTCTGTCTGTCGTCTCTCAGTGTCTTAGTCTGTCTCCGTCTCTCTCTCTGTCTGTCTGTCTATGTCTCTCTCTCTCTGTCTGTCTATGTCTCTCTCTCTCTGTCTGTCTATGTCTCTCTCTCTGTCTGTCTATGTCTCTCTCTCTGTCTGTCTGTCTCTCTCTCTCTGTCTGTCTATGTCTCTCTCTCTGTCTGTCTATGTCTCTCTCTCTGTCTGTCTATGTCTCTCTCCCTCTCTCCTCTCCCTCTCTCTCTCTGTCTGTCTATGTCTCTCCTCTCTGTCTGTCTATGTCTCTCTCCCTCTCTGTCTGTCCTATGTCTCTCTGTCGGTCTATGGCTCTCTCTCTGTCTGTCTATGTCTCTCTCTCTCTGTCTGTCTAGTCTCTCTCTCTTTCTATGTCTTCCCTTCTCTGTCTATGTCTCTCTATGTCTGTCTAGTCTCTCTCTCTCGGTGTCTGTCTCTCTGTCTGTCATGTCTCTCAGACTCTGTCTGTCTAGCTGTCTCTCTCTCTCGCTCTCGCTCTATCTGTGTGTCTGTCTTCTGTCTCCCTCTCTGTCTATGTCTCTCTCTCTGTCTGTCTATGTCTCTCTCTCTGCTATGTCTCTGTCTGTCTGTCTGTCTGTGTCTCTCTCTCTCTGTCTGTCTGTCTGGTCTCTCCCTCTCTGTCTGTCTATGTATCTCGTCTCCTTCTCTGTCTGTCTATGTCTCTTTCTCTCTCGTCTGTCTATGTCTCGCTCGTACTGTCTGTCTGTGTCGTCTCTCTCCTCTGTCTGTCTATGTCTCTCTCTGGCTGTCTGTCTGTATACTCTCTCTCTCTGTCGTCAGTGTCTGTCTGTCTTGTCACTCTCTGTCGTCTCGTCTCGCTCTCTCTGTCGTCTATGCCTCGTCTCTCTGTCTGTCTATGTCTCTCTCTCTCTGTCTGTCATGTCTCTCTCTCTGTCTACTCGTCTACACCTCCTCTCTGTCGCTATGTCTCTCACCTCTCGTCTGTATACTGTCTCGCTCCTCTCTGTCTGTTATGCTCTCTCTCTGTATGTCGTATGTCTCTCTCTCTATGTCTGTCTGATCTATGTCTCTCTCTCTGTCTGTCTATGTCCTCTCTCGTCTGCTGTCGTCTCTGTCTCTCTGTCTGTTTGTCTCAGGTCTCTCTCTCTGTGTGTCTATGTCTCTCCTCTCTCTGTCTGTCTATGTCTCGTGCCTCTCCCGCGCTACTGTCTCTCTCTGTCCGTCGCTCTCTCTCTAGTCTGTCTCTGTCTCTCATCTCTGTCGTCTATGTCTCTCTCTCGGTCTGTCTATGTCGCTCTCGTCTCTGGTCTGTCTCTGGTCTCTCTCTCTGTCTGTCTCGCGCTCTCTCTCGTCTGTCTATGTCTCTCTCTCCCTCTCTGTCTGTCTATGTCTCTCTCTCCGTCTGTCTATGTCTCTCTCTCTGTCTGTCTATGTCTCTCTCTCTCTGTCTGTCTATGTCTCTCTCTGTCTGTCTATGTCTCTCTCTGTCTGTCTATGTCTCTCTCTCTCTGTCTATGTCTCTCTCTCTGTCTGTCTATGTCTCTCTCTCTGTCTGTCTATGTCTCTCTCTGTCTGTCTCTGTCTCTCTCTGTCTGTCTATGTTCTCTCTCTCTGTTGTCCCTCTGTCTGTCATGTCTCTCTCTCTTGTCTGTCTATGTCTCTCTCTCTGTCTGTCTAGTCTCTCTTCTCTTCCTCTCTCTCATCTCTCTCTGTCTGTCTATGTCTCTCCCTCTCTGTCTGTCTATGTATCTCCCTCTCTGTCTGTCTATGTCTCTCTCTCTGTCTATGTCTCTCTCTCTGTCTGTCTATGTCTCTCTCTCTCTGTCTGTCTATGTCTCTCTCTCTCTCTGTCTTGTCTTCTCTCTCCTCTCTGTCTGTCATGTCTCTCTTCTGTCTGTCTATCTCTCTCTTCTGTCTATGTCTCTCTCTTGTCTGTCTATGTCTCTCTCTCTCTCTATGTCTGTCTCTCTCTCTGTATGTTCATTTCTCTCTCTCTCTCTGTCTGTCTGTCCGTCCTTCCTCTCTCTCTATGCTCTCCCCTCTCATCTCTCTCTGTCTTGTTGTCTGTCTATGTCTCTCCTCTCTGTCTATGTCTTCGCCTCTATGTCTGTCTGATGTCTCTCTTCTGTCTAGTCTCTCTTGTCTGTCTATGTGTCTCTCTCTCTCTCTGTATGTCATGTCTATCTCTCTCTAGTCTCGTCTGTCTATGTCTCCTCTCTGTCTGTTCTATGTCTCTTCTCTCTGTCTGTCTTGTCTCTCTCTCTGTCTGTCTGTCTATGTGTCTCTCTCTGTCTGTCTATGTCTCTCTATCTGTCTGTCTATCTCTCTCTCTCTCTCTGTCTCTGTCTGTCTATGTCTCTCTTGGTCATGTCTCTCTCTCTCTCTCCTGTAGTCTATGTCTCTCTCTCTGTCTTGCTCGTCTCTGTCTCTCTCTCTGTCTGTTATGTCCTCTCTCTGTCTCTGTCTCTCTCTCTCTGTCTGTCTATGTCTCTCTCTGTCTCTCTATGTCTCTCCTCTCTGTCGTCTATGTCTCCTCTCTCTGTCTGTCTATGCTCTCTCTTCTGTCTGTCGTCGTCTATGTCTCTCTCTCTGTCTGTCTATGTCTCTCACTCTCTCTCTCTGTCTGTCTAGTCTCTTCTTCTCTCTGTCTCTGTCTATCTCCTTCTCTGTCGTTTTGTCTATGTCTCTCTCTCTTGTCTGCTATGTCTCTCTCTCTCTGTTCTCTGTCTATGTCTCTCTCTGTCTGTCTTTGTCTCTCTCCTCTGTCTGTTCTGTGTACTCTCTTCTCGTCTCTCTCTGTTGTCTATCCTCTCTCTAGTCTCTGTTCTGTCTGCGTTCTCTATGTTGTCTGTCTATGTCTATCTCTCTGCGTCTCTGTCTGTCTCCTCTCTCCTCTTCTCTCTCTCTCTCTCTCGTCTCTCTGTCTGTCTGTCTATGTTCTCTCTCTTGTCTGTCTCATGTCTCTCTCTCTCTGTAGCTTGTTCCTATGGTCTATATCTCATCTCTGTCTCTGCACTCCCTCGTTATTCTCCTCTCTCTTTTATTCTCTCTCCTCTATCTCCTTTATCACCTCCTCATATCTAGCGTAATGTCTCCAGCTCTGTTTGTCCTCTTCTCTCTCTCTCTCTCTCTCCTCTCTCTTTCTCTCTCTCTCTCGCTCTCTCTCTCTCTCTCTCTCTCTCTCTCCTCTCTCTCTCTCTCTCTCCCTCAGAGTTCCAACAGGAAAGTACTGCCATAACTATGATGCAGAAATTGAGGCAATCAAGAATAGCAAAAAGACACATTACTAAATACCAGCCATGGTATACAACCTCTGGTGCTATTGACAGACTCCAAGCGCTCCTGTCTGGGAAGTTGCCAGTACTAAGGGCACTACTTTCTAAACCTAGCAGTCAACATAAGGTCACCATACAGTGGATACCATCCTACTGTGGAATACCTGGAAACGACAGAGCTGATCGATTGGCTAAGCAATGAGCAAAAGAAGAACAGCCTGATGTGCCCACTACATACCACCACAAGAAAAGAATTATCAAATCAGTCAGAAGGCCACCAAAGCCTGCTCAAGACGACTACCAAGTTATGTACAGACAAGAACAAGTCATTATTCTGCGCCTCAGAACAGGACACAATAGACTACGCAACAGCATGTATACAAAATTCAAGATTGGTGACACAGCCATGTGCACATGTGGATTGGCGTCGCAGACAGCAGAGCACATACTCCAAGACTGCCAAATATAACATATCTAGGCAAACCTTCTGGCCTAGAGAGACAACAGTGGAAGATAAACTCTATGGACCGCTGAGTGAACTAAAAAAGACTGTTAGATTCATACAAGAGACAACATTACAGTTATAGACATATTTCAAGAGAACGAAAGAAGAAGGAGAAGAACGAACGGACTTTATTTTCAAAGGGTCACATATTGGGCATGCAAACCTGCTTACATTCGGCCTTTCCACCCACTCATCTTTTGTACATCAGTTATCCATTGTGTATACTACATTCACATAGGAAAAAAAAACATTGTTAAATGAATGCACACATACACACAGATATTTACACATACATACACATTTTATACACTCACTCAATAACGCATGGACTCCTTCGCATACACTTATAACCATATTCTCTCTCTCTCTCTCTCTCTCTCTCTCTCTCTCTCTCTCTCTCTCTCTCTCTCTCTCTCTCTCTCTCTCTCTCTCTCTCTCTCTCTCCCTCGCTCTCATATATTACTTTTAAAGAAGCTGTATACATATTGGAAGTTATCCCTAGCCCAGCCAGATTTATGTGGCATGTTGTGGCCTAATGTAAGCAGTAAGAGAACACATGACGCAGTGGTTGGGATTCAAGTCGTGGAGCACATCCCATCATCATGCCTTCCTTGGAAGTGACAGAGTTCAGGGTTTATTCATTCATATCTTGTTTTTCTTTTTTTTTTTTGTAATCTGCCCAGCTCACTTGTTGATAACAGAACATCTAAAAAGTATATTTCAGGGCTGCATAGTGTCACCAGCCTTATACGAGTCTGTTTAATTAATATTCGTTCTATAGTTCAGTATTTAAGTACTTGATGTTATATATGTTTGTTTCTCAGCAGAATCTGACTGAACTGTTGTAATGCGTTTCATTTCCGTCGGTAAAACACATAGTATCGTGATACTTAATCCTTGATCGTCTGACAGTCAGACATAACTGTGCTGGGTTTACTCATATACCTCTATATTCGCCTGAAAGTGTGACATAGTTGTGCTGAACCTACTCATAGAAACCGCTCATTATTGAGTGAAGTCGTGACATAGTTGGACTGATCCTACTCATAGAAATCACTCGTTATCGCCTGAAAGTGCGACATAGTTAGGCTGATCCTACTCGTATAAATCGGTCGTTATCGCCTGAAAGTGTGACATAGTTGGACTGAACTTACTCATAGAAATCACTTACTATCGCCTGAAAGTGTCACATAGTTGTACTGAACCTACTCATAGAAACCACTTGTTATCGCCTGAAAGTGTGACATAGTTGGACTAATCCTACTCATAGAAATCACTTGTTATCGCCTGAAAGTGTGACATAGTTGGACTGAACCTACTCATAGAAATCACTCGTTATCGCCTGAAAGTGTGACATAGTTGGACTGAACCTACTCATAGAAATCACTCGTTATCGCCTGAAAGTGTGACATAGTTGGACTGAACCTACTCATAGAAATCACTCGTATCGCCTGAAAGTGTGACATAGTTGGGCTGAACCTACTCATAGAAATCACTCATCGCCTGAAAGTGTGACATAGTTGGACCGAACCTACTCGTACAACTCTTATCACCATCATGGTGGTTATCTTCATCGTCACATAGTAAGTGATGTTGAAATAAACTAAGGAACCGGCAGGTGTCAATCAACCAGGCGGTGGGCATTAGACATTAAAATACAGCCAGTTCATGAACATGCACGAAGCAGGACAATTGGAGAAGGATCTAGAATCTTTCTGGCGGGGTTGTGATGTGAGTGACGTTCTACAAAGACGTGATAAGTGATGATGAGATGAGATGAGATCACCTTATGATCAGGAAATCCTACGAGAGAATGAATTCCCAAATGAATGAATTATTTGGATCATCCTGTAGACATAAATGATCAATAATTCACTGTCAGTATAGGCTCGTTGTGGGCAATAGGCCTATATTCGAACAACTTCTCTAAGTGTAAGCTACCTACAGCAGTGCGTGTGCCCGCATCAGTATTTGGAGTATGGCATCATCACCTCTGATCAGTGCAGCCGATAAGTGACGTGACACTAGTGTCCAATGTGACACGTGTAGCGTGATCAAAGTACAGTTGCTGCATCACCTCGACGCACACGGGACATACATGAGTACTTGACTTTGTTGTCAAACAGTGCATTCATTTGCCCAGTAAATGGGCTCTTTTTACACACTATGAAACGTATTGGGCTTATGGTGGTCACCTCTGCAGTTTTATAGACCAATCGGAGGTCGAAATGTCATGTGGTCAATATCACACTGGACACTTTTATTCCCTGAGACATTTCCTGGCACCCGTTTCCAGCTAGGTCGACCTGGAAACCCAGATCAGTGCCTCGATTCGAATTATTACCCACGACGAACTGTCCAGCAGGTAAGTGTGCTAGTGGCTGGGCTACCGCGGTGTCCTCACTACCTATGTATATAGCACTTCACGTGAAGCCGAATGTCTTTCTAACGTTCATCATCAACATCAGGTGGTCAGCCGCTTAGATCAAGTGGTTAGCGGTTTAGTTCAAGTGATCAGCCGTTTAGTTCAAGTGGTCATCCGCCTAGTTCAAGTGGTCCGTCGCTTCGTTCATATGGTCAGCCTATTAGTTCACATGGTCAGACAAGTCGATGAGTTTTGTGTGAATTGATTTGCCTATGAATGGATACCAGTAATAGTGGCAGACTCTGCAATGTGGATGGTTGGTTGTGATTTCTCTGGAAGGCTGAGTATTAACATAGCTTTAGCGTTAAGATATACTGAGCCTTGGAAAGAGCTTGCATTTATCGGAGGGAGGTTAATGTATACAAATTTCTTCCAACTAGTTGTAGCAAGGCCACGGTTCAGCAGCGAGCAGCGCTATCTGTAATGAGATCCATGTTGGTCATGTTTCCTACACAAGGTTGTGGTATTAAATCATCAGCAGACCCCTGCCCAAAGCCCACGTGACGGGACTGGCAACAAATACATATATGAATATGAACGAGCAGTCGAGAGACAATGTATGGGTTAACATACTGTTGTTAGATAGTTCATGTAGGGTACAGATATTACCAAGTTGAAGGATTATCATCCGAATACAGTAATTTTGAGGAAACGGTAGCAGGTGTCGTGTAGCCAATGCACGAAACGCCAGAATGTTTCCGTATTCTGTACTTGGACACATTTTTCACTCACTGGTAACCGGGAGTTTGTCGTAGTGAGTGGAGAATAGAAGACACCGGAAGGAACGCCAGGTTGTGCGTACGGCTGAAGGCTTCCCACTCAAGGCCGCAACAACCGATAGTCAGATATGGCGGAACGAAGCTTGGGTTTACTGTTAGTTAACGGAAAGACGAAGCGCTCTTGGCAGCCAAATAATTGCATGGATTTCTTGGAATCCCAATGCGACATCTTTGAGAATTCACGGTGGTTACTGCACTTGGTGATGAGCAGACAACAGTTAACTCGGTCCTGGGTGTTAATGCAGTTTCCAACGGAAAGATAATTATAATATATTGTGTAGTCAGAAAGCATGGGCACATAGCCGTTAGTTAATAGTTGTAGTGTTGTGAATTGTTACTTTTCGTTATGAATTACGCAAGAGTAGGTAGGGTGTGGAGCTTTGGTTGCAAGGGTTTGGTGTCCGCCTCAGGCTCATAAGTTACAGGGTGTGTTTCCAAAACAAGCTTGGCATTGTTCCATAAAGCATTGGTATCTAATATTACACGCCCCCCTAATCTCTTAGGTAACGAGATACGATACTAGCCGTCTCAGATAAGGACGAATTACTAGGGGTGCCCTGTGCAAGTTGTGCATATTGAACATCCAACGGAAGTTTTTTTTTTTTGCATATCCTTTACAGGACATCGCTGTCAACACCAGCATCTTTCAGCTGTATGTTGATCTCTTGGCAAGATTACGCTCAGTAGTTTGCCATTGCTTTCTGAGCGGCCGGCTCACATACCTCGTAAGTTACCGATGCGATTCGAACCACTGCTGATTCTCACCGTCATCACGTTACCGACGACAGTATACGAGATTACGGATAAAAGTCATAACCTCTAAGCCACGAAGCCGGCCAACGGCAGTTGGACATGGAAAATGTAGACCATAAAGCCGCTGACCTGGCAAAACTATGAGGAAGCGAAACCTAGGCATGGGCGATCAGAACCCGCTACCGTGCACGGAACCTGCCTAGAGAGAGAGAGAGAGAGAGAGAGAGAGAGAGAGAGAGAGAGAGAGAGAGAGAGAGAGAGAGAGAGAGAGAGACAAATCAAATCAAATCAAATCAACTTTATTAGGGTCACAAATTGGGCGCGCAGGCCCGTCTTACATTCGGCCCTTCCAATCACTCGTCTTTCGTTCATCAAGAGCATTATACATTTGCATAGGAAGAAAAATAAACATTGTGAAATGAATGTTGTAAACATAAACAAGGCTAATTACCATGGTATAAAGCCCATCTCCCACCTATCCATACATCACCCCACCCACACAACACCCCCACCTACCCACACACATGCGCACCAAGGGACACATACACACCCCCACCTACCGACACACACGCACACCATGGAACACATACATACCCCACCAACCGACCCATCCCCCTCCCGCACATCCCCCACCCACACACACTGCCCTCACCTGATCCCCCAACCAAAACACACTCGCCACCCACAAACATTCCCCCACCAACCCACACATCCCACGCCCATCCACATTCTACCCACACATCCTCTCCCCACCCACACCTCAAACCACCCTTCCCCCAGCCACATCTCCATCGACAACATATTCCCTACCAACCCACACATCGCACATCCACTCACACATCCCCAAACCATACACACACATCCCCACCAACTGACATGTCCCTCCCCCCCCCTCCCCACACACACATCTCCCTAACCACCCATACATCCCCAATCCACTCACACACACACCACCACCCACACATACAACTTCCACCCACCCACACACGCCTTAACCTAATCCCCCACCACACAATCCCCCACCCGCACATCACATACACCCCCTACCACGCACTATTCCCAACCCACGCACCACACACACACATATCCCTCACCAACACATCCCCACTTACACACCACACACATATCCCCCACCCAGATACCACAAAATAATCCCACCCACACCCACACAGATACCCTTACCCATCCACCCCATATACCCCCACTCACACACCACAAAAATCCCCCACCCACACACACATACTTCACCCACACAATATCACCAACCAACACACCACACACCTCTCCCCACCCACACACGCATTCCCTACCCGTCCACCAACACACACTCACACACACATCCTCCACTACGCACCCACACACCCCCACCAACCACTCCCAACCAAACATCTCTCGATCACAATACCCCTAACCCCCACACACATCCTCCACCCACTCATACATCCCACCCCGACACATACAACTCCCTCACCCACCTACACATCCCTAAGCCACTCACACACCCCCACCCACACATTCCCCATCCACATACACGCATCTCCCACCCACACTCCCCCACATACTTCCCCCAACCACCACAATCCCCTGCTCACCCACACATATACCACACCCATACGCACATTCCCCACACCCATCACACACATCCCCCACACCACACACTATCCTCCACCCATACCACCACAAACATACCCTCCACCCACACATCATTCACACATCCCCCACCAACACACCTGCACACATATCTCAAACCCACACACCATACACTTCTCCCCACCCGCCCTTCCATCCCAAATCCACCCAACACAATCCCCTACGCACACAACCCCGCCTCCCACACATACTTCCTCAAACCATCCACACATCTCCACCCACATAACACACATCCCCTGCATCCGTCCCATACACATATCCTCCACCCATACACACATCCCCCACACCCATTCCAACACCCGTACTTTCACCCCCTCACATCCATCCACACATCCCACCAACACCCACAAATACCACTACCCACCAAAACCCACACACCCCAACCCATCCAAATGCATACCCCCACCCACACACACCCCACCCACACATATCACCACACTCACACACATCCTCCACATACACTCACACTTCCTCACATCTAGACACATACAAAATGTCTCACGTTAGTATTGAAAACTAGTATGAACAAACTCCCACACTTTACTCACACACATACACTGACACTTGTCATGAGCAGTCTCATAAAAATGTTAAACATGGAGAAAAATGTGTACATAAAATGTATGTGACGTAAAAATAGTGATGCTCGCTCTCTCTCTCTCTCTCTCTCTCTCTCTCTCTCTCTCTCTCTCTCTCTCTCTCTCTCTCTCTCTCTCTCTCTCTCTCTCTCTCTCTCTCTCTCTCTCACACACACACACACACACACACACATTCACTCTCACGCTCACACATTCACTCTTCCGCTCATTCATTCACTCTCACGCATTCACTCTCCCGCTCATTCATTCTCACGCTCACTCATTTACTCTCCCGCTCACTCATTCACTTTCCCGTTCACTCATTTCACTCTCCCGCTCACTCATTCATTCTCCCGCTCACTCATTTCACTCTCACGCTCACTCGTTCTGTCTCTCATTCACACTCACTGACTCACTCACTCAAACTACAGTAATGAACATGAGTTATATTATGCATGATAAAATCAAATGGTATTTAACTGATAATATGACAGATGAGAATACACAAACATATGGATTCGCGTGTTACATAACATGCGTGTTGCATGACATGCATCAGCTCAGCTCTCTCTCTCTCTCTCTCTCTCTCTCTCTCTCTCTCTCTCTCTCTCTCTCTCTCTGTATTCTTTCATATACACACACTCACACATATGCGCGCGCTCACACACACACACACACACTAACACATCAACTCTCCCACTGTCTCACTCTCTAACACACAATCCTTCACACACACACTCACTCTCTCAATCACACTCTCTCACACATACACATACACATGAACGCATGCACGCACGCATACACTCCCTCACTCACTCTCACACATACACGTACGAATGCATGCACTGACACATTCCCCCACCATTTCTCGCTCAATCACTCTCTCCACACACACGCATGCACGTGCGCACACACGCATTCACTCTCTCCCTCTCACTGACACCCACTTTCTCTCTCTCTCTCTCTCTCTCTCTCTCTCTCTCTCTCTCTCTCTCTCTCTCTCTCTCGCTCCCACACGCACACACATGTATAGTGAACAATTATAGTTAAACAATTGTAATGAACAATTATACTGAACAATTATACCAGTAAATGAATTATGGTGGCATATAGTCGGTATGGATTAAGTATTGAAAGAGTTTTCGGTTAAATGTGTGGGGACTCATTGGAGTTTTCAGATCTGGAGGCAGATCATTCCATAAGTGAGCACCAGAATAGGCGAAACATGTTTTGTATAGGTCCAATCTAGGCTTTGAGACATGTAACAAATTTAGGCGCTTGCTGTTCATTGCATTAGATTGAATCAGCGGCAGAAGATACTCTGGGGTATTTTGAGATATAATTTTATTCACTAATTTGGCTTTGTTGAAAAGGAAGCGCTTTTGTAGTGGTAGAAGTCTTAGATGACTGTACAAATTATTACTTTCAACGTGCTTTATGTCAGAAACCAGACGAATAGCGCGGTTTTGTAGAGAACATAGTCGTTTTAAATTAGATTTAGGGTAACCATCCCAAACTGTGGAACAGTAATCGAGATGTGATTGGATATAGCATGTATAGAATATTTTTCGTGTGCTTTCGTCCAGGAAGTGCTGAATATTAGCAAGTTGGTAAACTTTTTGTGCTATTTTCTTGGTAAGAGCGTGAACATGAGAGCTCCAGTTCAAATGGCTGTCTATTAAAAGCCCTAGTGTTTTATGTTCAGTCACATTAACTATAGGTAACGTGCCCATGCGGAGTTCGAGCGGTGATCCAGTTATGGCTAGTGTCTGTAGTTTTTGTCTGGTCGTTATTAGCATGGATTTGGTTTTGTCGATGTTAATTTGCATGCGGTTTTCATTGCTCCATCTAGTAAGATTATCAAGTTCCTTTTGTAAAGAATTCTCTAATTCACTACGGTTTTCTTGACTAGTATATATAGTACAGTCGTCTGCGAATAGATCACAAGTTGTATTGATATATAAAGGAAGATCATTAATATAAACTGCAAAAAGCAGCGGACCTAGTATTGAGCCCTGAGGCACACCAATATTAAGCTGTGTGGGTCTTGATAGACAGTTGTTGAAGGACACGACTTGTTGCCTGTCGGATAGAAATGACGTAATTATGTTCACCATGTTGGTGCTTGTCTTCATTTGCTTTAGTTTTCTAATTAAAATATCGTGATCTACCATATCAAAAGCTTTTTTAAAGTCTACAAACACCGCTCCACAAATTCTACCGTTGTTGATGTTTAAGTGCCAGTTATCGGTCATTTTTGTTAGAGCACTATGGCAAGAATATTTAGGTCGAAACCCAGATTGACTGTTAATTATTAGATCATTGTTAATTAAATGGTGTAACGTTATTTTATGAATGTGTTTTTCTAGTGGTTTTGATAGCGACGATAGTAAGGAAATAGGTCTATAATTACCCAAAACGCTATTATCGATTGAGCCATTTTTAATAAGCTGAAACACTTTAGCAATTTTAAATGCAGATGGAAAGTAGTTTTTGGCCAGGCACTGGTTATATATGAACGTTAAGGACTCGCTAATGACTGGTGCAGCACAACGAAGAATTCTATTACTGATACCATCTAGGCCGTGTGAGTTTGTTGATTTGAGGTTCAAGAGATATTTATAAACGTCTGCAACAGACATTAAAGGAATCTCAGCGGGAATATTTCTGGCGCACTTCTCCTCACAGAATGATGCCAGTGAACTTAAATTACACGATGAGTCTAGTATTGAAGACTTTAGATTCTCTATTTCTGATTGAAAGAACCAACTGAATTCATCGCATGTTATAGAATTTGGTATTGCTGATTCTGTAGGGCGTTTCTTATTGGTTAGCAAGTTAATAGCCTTCCATATATTTGTACTGTTTGAATTATCTACAATCAAATTTTTAAAATGATTTTTTTTATCCTACGAATTCATATTTAACTTTATTCCTTAGTCTGCGGTAATTGATGAAGTCTTTATTTTTGTGTGCTGTATCTCGCTCTCTCTCATGATTTCCAGCACTTCTCTAGTGACCCATGGGGATTTATGTTGATTTTTGACTCGAACTTCTTTGATTGGCACGTGTTTATCGAACACATTGTAGACTGTCTTCGTCCAGAAAGCTAATGCATCGTCCGGGTCAGGAAGTTGGTAAACGTGATCAAGGGCTGCTTTTCTTAAGTCTTGCAAAAATAAATCTTGGTTGAATGCTTTATAATTCCTAAATTTGATACTTACATGTTTATGTTTAAGAGGTTTGAACCCAATTCTTGACCATGTACAACATACCGGGTAGTGGTCACTAACTGTACAAACAGGAACAGAACATTCAATAATATTATCTGGACAAGTAACATATATATGATCAATTATAGTTGAGGATGTGTCAGTAACCCTTGTGGGACGGTTTATTAGTTGTTTGAAATTGTAAGAAAGAATGATATCGTCCCATGTCTGGTTGGATTTACTAATATCTATGTTGAAGTCACCTAGTATCATAACTTCTCTACCTGCTGTAAACACTCTATCCATCATTGTAGTGAAGCAGTCATACCAACTGTACCCGGCACAAGGATTCCTATATAGGTATCCAATGAGAAACGGCTGTTGGCTGGCTGGCTTCACCTCTAACCAAACACATTCTATCTCTACTGTCTCGAGATCACTTCTACGGGACCAGTTGAGAGAATTGGAAATGTATACAGCAATACCTGTCTCTAATTTTTGATTTGCATCTTTTCGAATTACTTTAAACCCCTTAAGTGAGATTTCGGAGTCGGTTATTTTGTCGTTAAGACGACTTTCTGTGATTCCAAACACATGGAACTGTTTGGACAGTATTACCGAGAGCTCAGGTAATTTGTTGAGCAGATGAAAGATGTTGAGATGGCCTATATATAGACCATTTTTGCTGAGCCACTGATCGTGATTAGCGAACATTACAAACTAAAAGGAAGATGTCGCTTGTGGTATACAAATTGCAGGGATATTGAAATTTTATTTAGAAATAGTTAAGGCTGTTAGAGGGGGCAGGAAAATGTCTTTGCTGGAGTGATATCATGAATGCTTGGTGCAGGGCTGCAGGATTGTATCTCATTAGCTGCTGAAGTTGACGGTTCCACTCATAGGGTTGTAGATTACCGTCCAGCGAGGGATTGCTATGAGTGTCACTGGAAGTGCCTACATTGGAAGCAGGCATCGACGGTACAGCACCATTGTTTAACGGTGTCCCCTTTGACATCATAGAGGGAGACTGTTTTACGGGCAAGGTAGGAAACAAAGTATCATATTTAGCAACATTTGGATTGGAGCTTTGGTTGCTATTCACAACATTGTGTTCCTGGGGTACAGGCAAGGGTGGTGTGGGAAGAGAAGGGGTGTTTTCTGAACACAGTGAGATGGCTGTTGCCGGAGGTGAAGTTCGGTTTACTCCTGTAACTGGTGCTGGTTGTTGTGCACGTTCGGGATATTTTATGTTCTTCGCTAGGAAGCTACTTCCTAGCTTGGAACAATGTATTTGATCCCTGTATAGTTTTTTATTAGGAGCTCCGGACGGTGACGTAAAGTAAGGGGTGTTATTTATGAAGTTCATGCTATTATTTTTACAGAATTTATATAACGTTAGATTAGCAACATCGGCAGTACGACGCTGGAACCCGTAACATGGTGGAATGATGGATGAAATAAACAAAGATGATTTCGGAAATCTATTGCGCAACAGCAGAGAGAGAGAGAGAGAGAGAGAGAGAGAGAGAGAGAGAGAGAGAGAGAGAGAGAGAGAGAGCAAATCAGACAGAAATGCATGCCCATGTTGCACACATTGACTCTGAGGTGCATATATATTTATGCCTTTTTCCCATCGAAAGAGGAACACAGAAGATTAAATACTTAACCTAGTCTTTAAGGCGAGCATTCCTTTTGATTAAGGGGTCACACTTATTTGTTCTTAAGTATCACCTTGCTATCAGCATCATGTGCCACAGACCTATTCCTTGGCCACATCTTGCGCGTTTGCCATTGTCTCTCTATATGTACAGATTACTCTGGGGTTGATTAAATAATTATAATATAATCAGAAAGTATTTTCATTTCATGAACCTTAACTACTTAATGCGTCCCAAAGCAAACCTTTACAGCAGCCTGCCTATATAACGCTACATCCTGAGAACTATTGTAAGACCTGTCTGCACCTGTGTCTACTGTCATCATATATTATACAGTTACAAGTTATTATACACTTACAAAGGTGTATTTCCCCGGGGAACGTTATGACGGCGTGTAGAGTACGTTTCAGGTCACTTGAAAATGTAAATATAAAAAGGGCCTTTTATTATCGTTCTATCAAATCCGAGATTAGCCAGCATCGCCATTCATAATCAATAGTTCAAGGAATTTTGGATCTGGATGTTCAGTTCGCTGGTTAATCGATATTGAAAGTCAGAATTCGTGCCGGTCATGGGAATTATTCAACTTCTCCATTCAAACTCGGTGTCAGTGAACTTGCCTAACTCGAAGGTTATGTACTAGAATAGCATTGAGTCTTGGAAATAAGTAATTATCTCTGTACTGTGTACACATTTACTCAGCTATTGAAAATCCACATTTCCTGGCATTTGTTAGCAGCTTGTCAGTCACTCTAGCCGCTAAATTCAATTTTGGAATCACCGGTCAGCCGCTTGCGAAATTTGGGAGATTTTGTGTCTGATCCTTTAAGAATATGTTGTTCTTGTAGCAGAAATACGCCGACCCAGCAGCTCGGGAGTCAGAAGGAGAACGTGTTTGGAAGAGTTAATCTTATGTAGCATTCTTTGGTCAGATGGATCACTAGGGATGTTAGCTGCAGGGGTGGGTTCTATGAAGAGACCACTTTCCGTTTGACCTTTATCACTCACTGACAAATAAAACAAAATAATGCAGATCTCCCTCCCCCCTCTCTTTTCTCTCTCTCTCTCTCTCTCTCTCTCTCTCTCTCTCTCTCTCTCTCTCTCTCTCTCTCTCTCTCTCTCTTTCTCTTTCTCTCTCTCTCTCTCCTCTCTCTCTCTCTTTCTCTCTCTCTCTCTTTCTCTCCTCTCTCTCTCTCTTTATATACATACATTGAATGGGTGGAAGTAGCCCTCGGCAATATTCCATAGTCAGCAGACTCAGTGCGACAAAGGGAGAGATTGTCAGGACAAGGAATTACCATCTCTGTCTCTTTTGCTGCCATAGGGCGTGCACGTTGGTTAGCTACAACCATAGATACACTCATAGTTAACCAGACACCGTCCTGCACACTCATAGTTAACTAGACTGCATACTGCACACTCATAGTTAACCAGACAACATCCTGCACAGGTGAGATTACTAGCCTGCTATATGGACAAATATTGTCAAAATTGTTTCAACGATGGACAGCTAAATCAATCTCAACTGCTATTCTGATGACGATGATGATGTTCACCATCATGCGTATCATCACCAGCAACATCATCATCATCAGGTTATTCAGTCTTGTGCTGACTGTCAGCTCCCCAATCATAAAACGGTTAAACAAAGTCCAGTAGCTGGAAGGTGCTGCCGGTGCGACGTGTTCATCATCATCATGTATCATGCCGGTAAGCGCCGACGGTCATGTTTCGCCATCTCACTCGATCACCTGAGTCGTGGATCAGCTCAATGTTCCTGTCTTGGACCAAGGTAGTGGCCAAGCCATCCAAGTATTTACTTCTCTGCCTTCCCCTTGTTCTCTTCCCCTCGATCTTGCCAGTTGTCATCAAGTTGTCCAATTGTTTTCGTCTCATAACGTGACCCATCACAGTGTCTAGACTTGAATGCTTCGTGTATACTGCCTGTCCCCTGATACTCTGTGCATTACTGCATATAACTTCAGGGACATTAACCATAGGGCTGCACTAACCGTTAGCTGACTCTGACGTTTGTTCTTCATTGTTATCGGTTGAGACCACACACAGATCAGTAGAGCTCGCTCTCACTTTTGTTACTCATTGTTATCGGTTGACACACCACACACATAGATCAGTAGAATTTGTTTCTACTCTCAGATATATTTACTAGTGTCAGGTTGCCTAACGTTTCTTCTCTTCTCATTTTCAGAATACTAGTGATATGAGAAGCTACTTCTGACGTCATAGATATGGCAGTGGCAGAGTAAGTGTACGCTTACATATTTCTGACTAGTTATAATCATGTTATTTCTAAATAGTTATAATAATGGTATTCATTACGAATTCCAGTATTGTTAATTCTGAATAGATTCGACGTTGTCGTCATTCAGACATAGTTCTCCCTAAACAGATATAACAGAGAATATGATACTTGACCGCATGGAGTACATTCTAGACACACATTGATATATTGTGATATATATCAGTGATACTTGTAGATGCCAACCCATAAGAAGTAGATGTCACTGGAAACACTAGACAACAGAAAAATGTCAAGTCTTAGGCATATCAGATTTGAACCCGTCATCTTTCACTGGACGCGGAGTGGCTTCGAGATGCGGCATCATTCTCTAACGTAAATACACCATTTACAGCATCAACCTCTAACTCAGATGTACCAGGTCTGCCTTTAAATAATCATTTTCGGATGAAATTAAAATACACCATTGATAGCAGAGAACATAACTCAGATACACCATTTATAGCAGAGAACATAACTCAGATACACCATTTATAGCAGAGAACATAGCTCAGATACACCATTTATAGCAGAGAACATAACTCAGATACACCATTTATAGCAGAGAACATAACTCAGATACACCATTTATAGCAGAGAACATAACTCAGATACACCATTTATAGCAGAGAACATAACTCAGATACACCATTTACGGCACCAGCATATAACTCCAATACAACAAACATGTAACTCAAATACACCAGGCGGAACATCAGCCTCTAACCCAAATACAGCATGCATGTAATTCAAATTCAGATACCCAGACATGACATGAGCCTCTAACTCAAATACAACGTAAATGTAACTCAAATACACCAGGCACGACATGAGCCTCTACCAGGCACGACATGAGCCTCTACCAGGCACGACATGAGCCTCTACCAGGCACGACATGAGCCTCTACCAGGCACGACATGAGCCTCTACCAGGCACGACATGAGCCTCTACCAGGCACGGCATAAGCCTCTAACTCAAATACACCAGGCATGGCATGAGCCTCTAACTCTAGGAAGACTGTCAGCCTCTAATTCGGATTCATCATTATCGGCATCAACCTCTAGCTTCAGTACATCATTTACCACCAACTTATCTAACTCATATACACCAGGCACGGCATAACCCTCAAACTTACACCATGCACAAGTCACGCTGTGCGTTTTTCGTAATCAGGTTCTCGAAGATGTGAAAAGGTTTCTCTCTCTTTCCTACTCCGATGACGATTAACATGAGCTAAGTAACTTTTGAATATTGTTTATGTAGAAGCCATCAGATTAGTCCCATTGAACAAATCACCAGAACAAGATGAAATACCAAATGAACTAATTAAAGCAGCAAGAGAAGTAGGAACAGCACGGCTACATAGACTGTTCAACCACGTTTGGGTAGAACAACAGACACCACAAGACTGGGGAAACACCATAATTATCCCAATTTAGAAAAACAAAGGCAGCAAAAGAGACTATACACAATACAGAGGCATTTCACTGTTGAGTCATACTGGGAAAATATTTTGCAAAATTCTTGAGAAAAGAGTACGAACTATTATAGAACCCCAGCTAAGCGAAACACAACCTGGATTTAGGAAAAACAAAGGATGCACAGATGCCATTTTTGCTCTTATACAACTTAGAGAGGAATGAATCGAATTCAATGAAACACTCTACTTAGCCTTTGTCGACCAAGAAAAGGCATATGATAGAGTAGATAGAAACAAGCTGTGGGAAATCCTTAACCAATAATGGAGTGAGTACACATTTAACAAACCTATGTAGAAGCTTATACAACAACAGTGAATGCATAGTGAGAGCAACTGGAGTACACTCATAACCCTTCACCATAAGATCTGGAGTACGACAAGGTTGTGTCCTGTCCCCTCTCTTGTTCATAACATATATAGACAACATATGTAAAGAAACCAGCCAAACAGAGACCACAAGAACACCGCATGACGAGAACACAGAAGAAGAACCATCTGCAAATCTAACCATTAGAGAACTCCTGTTTGCGGACGACTAAGCACTAATAGCAAAATCAGAAGCTGAATTACAAGACCACATGAATAGTCTAAACGAAATGTGTAGGGAACATAACATGAAAATCAGCACAAGTAAAACAGATGTATTGACTATAACTAAAGAAGAAAAAGCAACAACGATTCACCTTAACGAACGTCCCTTGAAACAGGTAAAGAGTTTCAAGTACCTAGGAAGTATAATATCATCAAATGGCAAATCAGAAGACGAGATCGAAAATAGATGCAATAAGGCAAACCAACTCATTGGACAAATGGCACCAATACTAAAGAACAAACATGTATCGATAACTACTAAGAAAGCACTTTACAACACAATCTTCCTGCCAACTCTATGTTACCAATGCCAAACCTGGACAATGACAGAAAAAGAGAAAAGAAAAATCACAACAACAGAAATGAGATTCCTGAGAAGAATACTCAATGTATCAAGAAGAGATAAGATCAGAAATGAAGAAATCAGGACTAAAGTGGAGGTTATAGCTGCACTAGATTTTATTAGAAGGCAGCAAGTCAAATGGTTTGGCCATGCAAGTAGGTTACCAACTAACACTATACCACAACAAGCAATAATGTACAGACCAGAGGGAAGCAGAGGAAGAGGCCGACCACGTAAACGATGGACGCAGGGAATAACAGAATACATGAAGCCCACAAGCAGGCACTCTCCCGCTGTTTATACTTCACCTCGACACCGCAAGGTACAAGAGTAACATGATGAGATGAGTTGTTATGTTGTGTGTGTTAACGAAGACTTTAGCCTCGGCAGCCATGTTGTCGCTTGTGTCTGTATTCTTGTAAAGCTTGCCAAGGCCAATGATTGTTTTCTCATCACCATCGCATATATATATATATATATATATATATATATATATATCTGAACTTTACAAAATATATAACACATATATGGCTGAACGTTTCCAAATACATAACATATATAATTCTGCATTATGTACTCGACGAGATGCGGAGAAATGTGCCAGGTAAGAAATCGTGCAATATATTATTTATGGCTTATGTGTTTAAATTCACTTGGGGAATACTTTATTTTGAGTATACAAAATGTTTCAAAAACAATATCAAATGTATGTGTGAATGCCGGCCGGCGAGTGTTTGCGTGCGGGAGGAGGGAGGAGGGTAGGCAAGGTACGGTCGGCCAACACGCCGGTGGGGTCAGGAAATATAAGACACCCAGGACGTGAACTTGCATAAGCCAGGCACTGGCCAAGTCATTTAGCTGGACTGTGGTTTGAGCCACTTTCTGCAAGGGTCTTGAAACCCGATTGTCTGCGTGTCGTGCATGTGCCTGTGTATGTGGCTGGCTAAGAATTGGTGACTGTACAGGATAGCTGGCGCTCGATCGCAGTTTTATCCGGTAAAGCGAATGATTAGAGGTCTTGGGGACGAAACGTAACATAGGTGGGAGCGCAAGCGCAATTGAAATATTGCACGAGACTGTAGGCTACCATTTGTTTTGTAAAGAGTCACTATATTACAGAGTTTCCGACTTGGGTGAAGTTGGCGGGACATGTTTTCTTCTAACTTGACTAAAGACGGTTGATCGGCGGCTTGACAATCCACCATCATAAAACTCCTAACTGTTACAGAATCAGATTTCTGGCTCCAAATGTTTGACGCCCCGCACAAACATAGAGAGCCACGACTTCTGCCCTATGCGCCAGCTTAGGCACGAGAGGAAATTCAAGACAGTAAAATTATAGTTTCCAGTTACAGAATGTAGAATTTCCCACAATCAATCTGTGACAGTATATTTCCACACTACTGTACATGGTAAGCGACACACATCTACATAATAGAGCACACAATTCTCCCACCTGCTACAACTGTCATGATGTTCTGTTTTCATTTATTCCTGGCGCTGGCTGCCCTCCGAACACAAACACATTTCCCACCGAGTGACCATTCAGTGACCGTTTACCTATTTCTTGGCGCAGACTAAATATAAACGCGTTTTGCGATTACCAAAACCGGACACCTTCAAATGACCAGTATTTTTTTAACGTAAACACAGATATGCGAACGGATATCTTTAGGATGTCGTCAAAGATTAAGATTATTAAGTCTAGTAACTACTCCAAAATGAACAGTATACATCTGAAACTTGGTGGTGTTAGTTAGTCGCGGTTCGAACTTCATGGCAAAGGGTTATCCCATTATCCTTCTTTCTTGTGCCAGTGAACATCAGACAAAATACTCCTCACTGCCTCATGTGAAAAGTGGAACCCCATTATGCTTCTCCCCTGTGCCAGTGAATACCACACAAAATGCTCCTCACAACCCCATGTGAAAACTTGAACCGACAGGCGTCTCAACAAATCAACAATCCGCACAGGTATGCTATGCATAATGCCGCTACCCGAATGCCAACACAAAAGTTCGCCATGAAAAATACATTTCATCGTCCATGGAAGCAGCAGTCACTAGAAAACCACACATTACTGCACAAAGCAACTTAGTTAGTTCAGCGACCGCCCGGTCGACATTTTTCTTAACAAACAGTTAACGCTACAAACAACGCGGACCACGTGGTGGTGTAATAGGCACGTATTAGCCGTTTTATCGCACTTTCTTTTTTAAAATGGCCTCGGACTCTTTAACTCCAGTTAAAGAACAGCGTATTGTGATGGCGTTGTTTTCTAAAGAAAAGTTCAAAGCCTGAGTTTCCTAATCCTAATGTCATGTGTGTTGGGAGAATAGATTATAGCACGTTCATTGTCAACTGTTATGTGTGTTTAAAGAATAGATTGCAGTACGTTCATCATTTGTTGAAATTGTAAACGCGTTCATGAAGGTTATGAATCTGTCGAGAATGAGCCCCATGAAGGTCATGAAACTATCGAGGATGAGCCCCATGAAGGTCATGAATCTATCGAGGATGAGCCCCAGGAAGGTCGACCAACAAGTGATATTACGAGTGAAGACATATCACAATATCGAAAACGTTGTTTTGAACGATCAGCGAATTACTGTGCGCGACGTCAAAATGGTTACTGGCAAAAAGAAAGGTTCTCTGGGCATTGTCGTCACGGGCTTCCTAAATTCTCATAAAGTTTCCTGTCGATGGGTGCAAAAACAACCGAGTTTTGATCAAAAAAACGGAAAGAGTAACGATTTGTCAAGAACTGTTGTGTCGGTACGAACGTGTAGAAGACGATTGCATGCATCAGGAGGTACTGCCACTCACGCCTTAGAGTCCTGAGTGGCTGCGAGTGATTGTTACCTCTTTGGTCTTCTGAAACAACATCTCGGGGGACAACAGTTTGACACGGTTGACGGAGTGCGCCCGGCAGTTCTCCAATGGCTCAAGGACCAACCACAATAATTGTGTGCCATCGGAATACAGAGGCTCGTAGTCCGATGGGAAACATGTCTTGCAGCGGCAAGTGACTACGTAGACAAATAAAATGTTTTGCATATCCTTTACAGGACATCTCTGTCAACATCAGCATCTTTCAGCTGATTGTTGATTTCTTGGCAAGATTACGCTCAGCAGTTTGCCATTGCTTTCTGAGCGACCGGCTCCATACTCTCATAAGTCACTGGCGCGACTCGAACCGCTTCCAATTTTCGTGCGCTCACGTCAACCACGAGAGTATTCGGGGTTACGGAGAAAGCTGCTAACCTCTCGACCAGGGAGACCGGCCGTAGACAAACGGTGCAGGTAATTTCAATTCATCTGTCATAGTTAAAAAAAAAATTGCATCAGTCCGAATTCTTACTAGACGACCCTCGTTGCTCCAGTGTAACCCAGACGAGTTAAGCAACAAGTGGTTTGGATGTAAAATTCCCTGTGTGTCACGCAAGGTTTGGCGGCAGACAACAGTGAACTCTGCAGCAACATAGTACAGCTAGTGACAAATCAGCGTCACGTGCCATGCCATGAAGCTATCTGACGCAATCACCAGTCTTGGATCATGCCTGAGTCCCCGTGCCTATCATATCATGTGACCAGAACATCCAGATTTTACCTCTCTGTCTTCCACTTGCTCTTTTCCAGTCAATTTTTTCCAGTTTTCACCAAGTTCTCAAGTTTATGTCTCCACACAAACTACGTCTACTTTCTCTAATCAAGTTACGGTTTTAATTTGTTTCTTGAAGTGACAAGTATATAAGAGAAAACACGACGGTAGCTTGTTGTGCCAGTATAAAATAAAACAAATGCCAGTGTTAAATAAAAGAAATAGGTGTGTGTAAATTCTGTGAAAGAGAAACAACAAAGACATCCACATCTACCTTCCCTATTCTTCACTTTGATCTCTGTACACCTGGGTTGAGTTCGTTTTAAGATGTCTACACACGTCTGTACTTGTTATTTCTCTTACGCACATATCTATTTCAAAATAACGTTTGCCCCTTGTGAATTTTAATAATGAAGACTCAATCAGTATATTGCACAAATGATTTGTTTCTCTACTTCGTTCTGTGTTGAACGTTTTCCAGTAGTATACATCTGACGAGATACAGCGAAATATGCCAGGCAATAAATTGTGTCATGTATTGTTTGTGTCTTCATTATTCACACACCCATCTGCTTCATTTCACATAGTGACAAATAAGTTGTCTGTTTTTATTCGCTATCCCTTTCTAGCTAACTCTCCCTTTCTAGTTAACTCCCCCTTCCTAGCTAACTCTCCCTTCCTAGCTAACTCTCCCTTGCTAGTTAACTCTCCCTTCCTAGCTAACTCTCCCTTCCTAGCTAACTCTCCCTTCCTAGCTAACTCTCCCTTGCTAGTTAACTCTCCCTTCCTCTGTCCTCCTCCTTCGCCTCCTCCGCCCTCTTCTCTCTCCATTTCTATGGCAGCGTTGGATTTCTTTCAAGTCCCGTTAAAATGCAAGCTTAAAGAACAAACGGCGCCATCGATTCAGTCTCGGGCATGTATTCTGTTACTTCCGTAGGAAGTTGCCGATCGCTTCATATCCGCTATCGACCAAGGGTGATATACTTCAGCGGGTGTTCATGCACAGATATACGCCAATATAAATGTTTGGCACGCAGGGACCCCGGAGTAAGTGTTCAAGTGACAACACTGGGCATATTCTCAAACAGGAAGTAATACACACGGCAATCGTGCAGTCCTTCAATAGGCAGTGCATAGAAGAGACACTTGCTGGGTCCGCTTCAGTGTATGCAAGAGGAGGCGTGACAATGTTGGGGTCATAGTGCGCCTCAATGTATACAAGAAAAGGCGTGACAAAGTTGGGTTCATATAGAAACTTAATTCGCCTCAGTATATGCAAGAGAAGACGTGACAATATTGGGTTCATATAGAAACTTCGTGAGCCTCAATGTATACAAGAGAAGGCGTGACAGTGTTGGGATCATAGTTCGCCTCATTATATACAAGAGAAGGCGTGACAATATTGGGGGTCATACAGAAATTTAGTGAGGCTCAATATATACAAGAGAAGGCGTGACAATATTGGGGGTCATATAGAAACTTAGTGAGGCTCAATATATACAAGAGAAGGCGTGACAATATTGGGGGTCATATAGAAACTTAGTGAGGCTCAATATATACAAGAGAAGGCGTGACAATATTGGGGGTCATATAGAAACTTAGTTCGCCTCATTATATAGAAGAGAAGGCGTGACAAAATGGGGTCATATAGAAACTTAGTGCGCCTCAATGTATACAAGAGTAGGCGTGACAGAATGTGGTCACATAGAAACATTAGCCGTGCTCCGTGGCCAAAGCCTTGCGAACGCAGTTCGTGAGCCGCTTACCAGGCGTTCGAAACGCAGCCGCGACCGATTTGTGCAGCAGACCGTGTCGCGTTGAGTTATAATGTGTTGATGGTGGGAGCCGGTCATTCAGAAAGCATTGATTGATTGATTGATTTAGGAACCGACATCACAGCATTCGGGGCATTCCCATAAGCGCTCCGTCCCCATCCTCAGCAGTCAGCGACTAGTTCCAACACTAATAGTAATAGTAGCAATCTGATTATATGTCCGTCTCGCCTTTCTTCTGAGCGTCGAGCGTCGGCCAGTTCCTCTCGTCACTCCTCGCTGTCTCATTCTTGCCAGACAATGGTAATCCATTTGCTCCTCCGAGGTGTACACGTGCTCCCACAAGGCAGCAACCACGTCTGCCTTGTCATGTATACCAAGTTCTGCAGAGCCAGCCAATCTGTCCGCCTGTTCATTCCCCAGCACACCGGCATGCCCTGGAGAAAAGATCCAAGCGATGCTTGTCACCCGTGACCTCCGAAGCGAAGCAAGCCACTCCGCACGAAGCCTGCCCGTCCTCACCCTCGTCAGCATGCTTTCTGAGTCTGTTACAGTCACAATGTGTGTGTGTGTGTGTGTGTGTGTGTGTGTGTGTGTGTGTGTGTGTGTGTGTGTGTGTGTGTGTGTGTGTGTGTGTGTGTCCACGTCGTCGTCGTCGTCGTCGTATTCTCCATCCAGCGGAGAGCCTCAGTGACTGCCTCCACTTCCATTCTTAAGCTGGATGTTGTGGTATCATATGCCAGGCTCTCCTGCACCAAACGTCGACCATTAGCTTTGGCTATGAACCCCAGCCACTTCTCTCACCTCTTGACACCGAACCATCTGTGTAGATAATCACATCACCCAGGCGAGCATTTTCCTGAATTAGTTGCTGGATTTCCACTTCCGTGGCCCCTGCTGGCCACTCACTGCACTCCCGGCTTAATGTGATTATAACTCTGCACAAGTCTGACTGCTCCGCTGGCACTCTGACCCACTCCTCTCCTCGCCTAATGTTCTCCAAGATGCACACCTGTCTGATCGTATCCTCCGCCTGAGCCATCCATGATTTCCCTCTTATCAGTCGCTGACCCTTAACTGCTAACCCTAATTCAGAAAGCAATGGCAAACTACTGAACGTAAAATCTTGCCTAGTATATCAACAGCAGCTGGAAAATGCTGGTGTTGACTGCAAAGTCCTGCAAAAGACATTTAAAAAAAAGAAACTTAGTGCTTCTCAATATATACAAGAAATATCGTGACAATGTTGGTGAGTCTTAGAAACTTAGTGCTCTTCAATATATACAAGAGAAAGCGTGACAATATTTGGATCATATAGAAACTTAGTGCGCCTCAGTGTCTACAAGAGAAGACGTGACACTATTGGGATCATGTAGAAACTTAGTACTCATCAGTGTATATAGGAGAAAACGTGACATTATTTGAAGCATATAGAAAGCGTTCCAAATATAGTTGCATTGACAAATAGAGGGAGTAGCATGATAGGTGAAGAAAACAAACACAGAAGTAATAAAAAAACTGGGATGTAAGAAAACATTACTGCATGAGACCAACGTTACAAACATAACACACTTCCACCATATAAAACAGACACAGCTCCGTGCTAAAGGATGTGTTAGGTGAAACGGTGTAGGGGGAGGGAAGAGGAAGACAACTTTACAATGTGTGGACACCATAAACAGTAAACGGGAAGGAGTTTACACTCGGGCGACATGAAGAAGCAGGAAAGAATGTGTTGGAGACTCACTACAGCCGCTCTGCGATGTGGAGATGACACTTGATTGATTGGTTCATCATTAAGTGAATTGAGTTGCACTGTTTCGTCTAATCGGTGGCTCAGAACATCCGACTTCGGTAAGTATTTATTTCAAGTTTGCTTTCCTAGCCTTCGACTGTCCCAAGTCTGCCTACAAGGCAGCAGGTTTGTGTCTCTCTTCGTCTGGTTCCCTTCCCGTGACCTATCCGACACGGGAGACCCAACCAGTAGCTGCGCTACCGTCGGCATAGCTCTTGGAGTCATTGGAACACGCAGGCTCATCCTTCAAGATGGAGACGCAACGGAAAGGGGTTGATTGATTGACTGATAGAAGTATATGTAACATAGTTGTACATGTACAAAAATATAAACAATTAGTGTTGTAGAATAAACCCAGGAGTATATTTAACGTAGTTGTACATGTACAAAAATATAAACATTTAGTGTTGTAGAATAAACCCAGGAGTATATTTAACGTAGTTTCTTCTTCTTCTTCTTCAGCTTTCCGAGCCATTGAGGTTCTTTGCTGCAGATACAATCCGTCTCCATTCGTCTCTCTGGTGGACCTTCTCTTGCCAGTCGTTGATTCCAAGTGCTTGTAGGTCTGTATATATATTATCTCTCCACCGCCTTCTTGGTCTACCTCGGGGTCTACGGTCATTTATTTCCTGAGTATAAGCGAGTTTTGTTTCCCTATTATCTTCCATTCTTTCTATACGTAGTTTACATGTACAAAAATATAAACATTTAGTGTTGTACCATAGACTCCGTACCTGGTGGGTTAAATGCCCCACGACGTGTCCATGACACTTGTTTCTAATCCCTTGATATCAGGATGGCAGACTTATGTTAACTCTCTTTAAGTGCGACTATTGAGGATGATACGATCTACTATGAATACATTATGCTGGTTTATCTGTTTGGAAGGTAGGTAGGTAGCTACGTAGGCAGTAGCTGTAGTTGCAGTAGCTGTAGTTGTAGTAGCTGTAGTTGTAGTAGCTGTAGTTGTAGTAGCTGTAGTTGTAGTAGCTGTAGTTGTAGTAGCTGCAGCAGCAGAAGTAGTAGTAGTAGCTGATGTAGCAGGAGGACTAGCAGGAAGGAGTAGCAATAGTGGTAGTAGTAGGAGAAGTAGTAACAGCAGCAGCGTAGTGGTGATGGTGGTAGTAGTAGCAGTAGTGGTAGCAGTAGTAGTAGTAGTGGTGGTAGTGGTGGGGGTGATATTACTGGCGGTAGAAGCCATATTATTGCTAGTATTAAAGTAATGGTGATGGTTGGTGTAATAGCTGTCACAACAGTTTTCATAATGTAGGAAGTAGAAATAGTTTAGGTTTTGTTATGAGAACTACCGACTGCGGCACCAGTAGTAATAACTAAACATCGACATGAATAGAAATAAGATTACAAGCAGCAGTATAAGTTCTTGGTAACTTGGTCGTATCATTCCCAAAATGTTCGTGAGCACTCTGTCTTGGAGTGTGCAAGACATGGGCGGTGATCAACTACCATCAGAATGTGTAGTATATGTGACTAACTTGCACTCTGTCTTGGAGTGTGCAAGACATGGAAGCTAATCAGCTACCATCAGTGTGTAGTATATCTGACTAACTTGCACTCTGTCTTGGAGTGTGCAAGACATGGACTAACTTGCACTCTGTCTTGGAGTGTGCAAGACATGGACTAACTTGCACTCTGTCTTGGAGTGCAAGACGTGGGCGGTGATCAGCTACCATCAGTGTGTAGTATATCTGACTAACTTGCACTCTGTCTTGGAGCGTGCAAGACATGGAAGCTGATCAGCTACCATCAATGTGTAGCATATCTGACTAACTTGCACTCTCGCAGCGTATAAAGTGGTGAGTGTTCGGTTACTTCCTTTAGAGCGGACATGATGATTTATACCCCCCCCCCCCTTTCGTTGTTTACATTAGTGTCTATTTTCAAGATGGTGAAAGGAGGTCATGTGCTATATGCTGTCTGCCTCTAGGCCATCAGCCAGGCAGCACGCCAACAGCTATATGCTGTCTGCCTCTAGTCCATCAGCCAGGCAGCACGCCAACAGCTATATGCTGTCTGCCTCTAGTCCATCAGCCAGGCAGCACGCCAACAGCTATATGCTGTCTGCCTCTAGTCCATCAGCCAGGCAGCACGCCAATAGCTATATGCTGTCTGCCTCTAGTCCATCAGCCAGGCAGCACGCCAACAGCTATATGCTGTCTGCCTCTAGTCCATCAGCCAGGCAGCACGCCAATAGCTATATGCTGTCTGCCTCTAGTCCATCAGCCAGGCAGCACGCCAACAGCTATATGCTGTCTGCCTCTAGTCCATCAGCCAGGCAGCACGCCAACAGCTATATGCTGTCTGCCTCTAGTCCATCAGCCAGGCAGCACGCCAATAGCTATATGCTGTCTGCCTCTAGTCCATCAGCCAGGCAGCACGCCAATAGCTATATGCTGTCTGCCTCTAGTCCATCAGCCAGGCAGCACGCCAATAGCTATATGCTGTCTGCCTCTAGTCCATCAGCCAGGCAGCACGCCAACAGCTATATGCTGTCTGCCTCTAGTCCATCAGCCAGGCAGCACGCCAACAGCTATATGCTGTCTGCCTCTAGTCCATCAGCCAGGCAGCACGCCAACAGCTATATGCTGTCTGCCTCTAGTCCATCAGCCAGGTAGCACGCCAACAGCTATATGCTGTCTGCCTCTAGTCCATCAGCCAGGCAGCACGCCAATAGCTATATGCTGTCTGCCTCTAGTCCCTCAGCCAGGCAGAACGCCAATAGCAGTATCAGTAACTACCGTGGTCATGTTTCATAACGATAGATCATGTTCCTCCATAAACACCTGACTTCCGTGTTCATGGTAGCTTCGACAGTTGATCGCCTTCCGTGTCACTCTGCCGCTTTGCCGATCTGTGCAACATTTTCTCCCTTTCGACCCCTGTATCGATTACTCCGGATCTTCCGGTTGACCACAACTTTCTTTGGATTCGGTCTTCTCATAGCTTGACCACAATCATGCGACCATTGTCTTGTCCTGATGTGGACACTCACCAGTCTTTACGAATTGACCTCAATACATGAACGTGTTCTATAGAGCTACCTTCACACATACAATACAAAGAAAGTTGTGGACAACTGTGTCAGAATCTCTATGTCTCCAACCGAGATGCAGGAACATCGTTACGCCCGCCAGGCGAATAGTCTCCAGCCGGGATGCAGTAACATCGTTACGGCCGCCAGGCGAGTACCAGTTACCTGCCCACAGGTTGCTGGCTGACGCGATCGTCAGCGGTCAGGCAAGGACAAAGCAAGACGCACGCAGCCTCGTGAAGCCAGTCCACAGGGCAAGCACTGTGTGAGGAAACCGGCAGACGGCTTGGGAACTCGGACATGACAAGACGTGTGGGTTGAGAAAGGCTTCGTGTAGTTTCTGTGCCCGAAAGTCGAGTGCTTGTATATCTTGTGAGATAGACTGTGATGCTGTGGGTTTTGTCTGTAAGTGTACTGATGTATTGTATATGTATAGTAATGATCATCATATGCTAAACTAGATTGTCTTGCATGTGAATTGTCAATAAATCCATTGAACTTCGTGTCATTGTGTGTCAAGTCCAATCACTTTGTACTTGTAGTCTCACATATGTTAGGTCCAACGAGCCAGTTCAAAATGGCGACAAGTTTTACAATCACAGATGTTTTACACGTTTAAACAATCAAATGCATGTAATTTACGTTAGTATGTTCAATGAGGACGAGCGCCCACGTTCACACATGTCAGGGTCTTAAACCTGGCTCGTTGGACCTAACATATGTGAGACTACAAGTACAAAGTGATTGGACTTGACACACAATGACACGAAGTTCAATGGATTTATTGACAATTCACATGCAAGACAATCTAGTTTAGCATGTGATGATCATTACTATACATATACAATACATCAGTACACTTACAGACAAAACCCACAGCATCACAGTCTATCTCACAAGATATACAAGAACTCGACTTTCGGGCACAGAAACTACACGAAGCCTTTCTCAACCCACACGTCTTGTCATGTCCGAGTTCCCAAGCCGTCTGCCGGTTTCCTCACACAGTGCTTGCCCTGTGGACTGGCTTCACGAGGACTGCGTGCGTCTTGCTTTGTCCTTGCCTGACCGCTGACGATCGCGTCAGCCAGCAACCTGTGGGCAGGTAACTGGTACTCGCCTGGCGGCCGTAACGATGTTACTGCATCCCGGCTGGAGACTATTCGCCTGGCGGGCGTAACGATGTTCCTGCATCTCGGTTGGAGACATAGAGATTCTGACAAACTGGAAGATCAGGGGTAATCGACACAGGAGTCGAAAGGGAGAAAATAATTCACAGATCGGCAAAGACCACACAAAAAGTCAGGGATATCTAGTAATAACCATGCAAAATACAATAGGCAAACTGTTGAGTTAATGGCCAGAAAAATATCAAGCCAGCTAGATAAGCAAGGTGTTTTCCCACCCACCGTGGGAGGGTACCATCCCAAAAGAGAAACCTGGACCAATGCAGCAGTTTTTGCCCATGATGTCTATGAAGGTTTCCACTCAGGCATTGAAACCTTTGCTGCAGCAATTGATCTCGAGGACGCGTACAACAGAGTACCATTAGATTTGTTAATTCTTCAGCTTCTTGAACTCAAGATAAGTTCGTTCCTCCTTAGTTGGATCGCTGCAGCCCTCTTCCAACGGAAAGTAGTTTTTAGATGTGGCAATTGGACTTCGGAACCAACAGCAATATATCCTGGCCTACCACAGGGATCACCATTATCTCCGGTGCTGTTAAACGCCTACACTGAGAATCACCAATGAGCAGATCACTGGACCGGGGAGGACATTGTCATATGCCGACGATGTTTTAGTGTATCGTCAGGGGAAGGATAGAGAGCAGGTAGCTGTAGAACTGCAAACCGAACTCAAACGCATAAGTACTTGGTGTGTTGAAGCTGAGGCAATGGTCAACCCAACAAAGGCAACAGTGACTTGGTTCTCGTTGAATAATCATATTGTCAACACTCCAACACCAACTGTTAATCTGTGTTCAGAGGCTGTGGAAATGAACTCAGGCAATGAATTACCTGGGGATACGTTTTGATCGAAGCCTTGCTTATAATGAGCACATAGACCAGGTTTTGGGGTTTGGCTGCGATGCTGGTGATGGCGGCAGCAAACTGTGAGCAGCGCCATCTATGTCTCCTATACGAGGGGCTGGTCATGCCTATTTTTAAGTATGCGATGGCGATCCTGACTCTCAGCCGTAAGCAGATAGAAGGGATGGAAAGGGAACAAAACGAAGCTATGCGCATTGTTCTTGGATGTTCAAGAGATAAAGCATGCAGGGCGATGCGCTACCTTCTTGATTTTCCAACCATTGAAGACAGACAGACTACAAATTTGCAGAGCACGTGCCTACCTCAGAGTTAACGCAAACACATAACACCCACTTCATAGTGAAATTAGTAAGGTAAAGGACAGCAGGTTAAAAAGAGGAAGGTCGTGGATGGGTCAAGTCGAAGACATTCTTCAACAGGTGTGTTCACTGGAGGAGTGGGTACAAGTGCCAACAGATTTATGTACGTCCTTTTCAGTTTTCATCCAACTAGACAGAAAATGCAGACAAGAAAATCCGGCTGCGGTGGAGGCGGAAGTACAAGTGTTGATTTTCGAGAATTCGTTAGACGGTGATGCTGTCATTTACACAGATGAGTCGGTCGTCCGACATGTGAGAAGCTCATCTGTCTTTACGGCGCGGGCCGGAGAGAGAATTGTGAAGGAGGACTCTGGTGCTTTTGTTGAGACCACAAGTAGCCTGACTATGGACGTCATGGCAGTAAGTAAAGCAATAACATGGCTCGAGACACAGACATTCACTAGGGCATATTTCTTTAGCGACTCAATGAGCATGCTCAAGAGGATAGAGGAGGGGTAGATCCGAAGAGAATGGTTGCTGCCTCTGAAGCGGTCTCGGCTGGCAAAGATTAGTTTCATTTTCGTGCCAGGACATGCGGGAGTACAAGGAAATGAGCGGGCTGACAAGCTCGCAGGTATGGCTAATGTGGAGAGCGGACGCGCCATGGACCAGGCTGACATTCTGAATGCTCACGAGAAGTAAGACTTTTGCGAGAACTAAGTGATGACTGCGAGTCTACAACAATGATCAGACTGCGAGAACAGCAAATTAAAAGAGGTGTGGCCAAACATGAACACTACCCAGGAAGCCAAAGAAGACCGATACACCAACACAGAACTGTTGTCGTTAGCCGCTACACGCTGCGGGATTTGTTGACACGGCATATATCAGTTTTAGACGCACCTGAGCAGAACTCAACTGTGCAATTTACAAAACCAGTGGCGATTGTCCGGCGCTGGCAAATATATGGAAAGTTTGTTACTTTCAGAGAAACCAGGTGAACGGAACACATTACAGTATATGGAACAAAGCAACAGCTGATAAACACGTGCGTGTATCGTGGCACTGTGCCAGAGGCTAGATCCCAAGCGCCGCCAGATGTATGAACAAAAACACGAACAAATGGCATATTGAGTTAATGTAAACCCCTCTTATTCAGTCCATTGTCACATTGTATTTTCAGTTGATGGTTGATCTGGCTATAAATCTCCCAGTTGTTTCTATTGTTTACAACATTTTCAGTTGATGGCTGATCTGGCTATAAATCCCCCAGTTGTTTCTATTGTTTACAACATTTTCAGTTGATGGCTGATCTGACTATAAATCTCCCAGTTGTTTCTATTGTTTACAACATTTTCAGTTGAACGCTGATCTGGCTATAAATCTCCCAGTTGTTTCTATTGTTTACAACATTTTCAGTTGATGGCTGATCTGACTATAAATCCCCCAGTTGTTTCTATTGTTTACAACATTTTCAGTTGATGGCTGATCTGACTATAAATCCCCCAGTTGTTTCTATTGTTTACAACATTTTCAGTTGATGGCTGATCTGACTATAAATCCCCCAGTTGTTTCTATTGTTTACAACATTGTCAGTTGATGGCTGATCTGGCTATAAATCCCCCAGTTGTTTCTATTGTTTACAACATTTTCAGTTGATGGCTGATCTGGCTATAAATCTCCCAGTTGTTTCTATTGTTTACAACAGTTTCAGTTGATGGTTGATCTGGCTATAAATCCCCCAGTTGTTTCTATTGTTTACAACATTTTCAGTTGATGGTTGATCTGGCTATAAATCTCCCAGTTGTTTCTATTGTTTACAACATTTTCAGTTGATGGCTGATCTGGCTATAAATCCCCCAGTTGTTTCTATTGTTTACAACATTTTCAGTTGATGGCTGATCTGGCTATAAATCTCCCAGTTGTTTCTATTGTTTACAACATTTTCAGTTGATGGCTGATCTGACTATAAATCCCCCAGTTGTTTCTATTGTTTACAACATTTTCAGTTGATGGCTGATCTGACTATAAATCCCCCAGTTGTTTCTATTGTTTACAACATTTTCAGTTGATGGCTGATCTGGCTATAAATCTCCCAGTTGTTTCTATTGTTTACAACATTTTCATTTGATGGCTGATCTGACTATAAATCCCCCAGTTGTTTCTATTGTTTACAACATTTTCAGTTGATGGCTGATCTGACTATAAATCCCCCAGTTGTTTCTATTGTTTACAACATTTTCAGTTGATGGCTGATCTGGCTATAAATCTCCCAGTTTCTATTGTTTACAACATTTTCAGTTGATGGCTGATCTGACTATAAATCCCCCAGTTGTTTCTATTGTTTACAACATTTTCAGTTGTTGGCTGATCTGACTATAAATCTCCCAGTTGTTTCTATTGTTTACAACATTTTCAGTTGATGGCTGATCTGACTATAAATCCCCCAGTTGTTTCTATTGTTTACAACATTTTCAGTTGTGGCTGATCTGGCTATAAATCTCCCAGTTGTTTCTATTGTTTACAACATTTTCAGTTGATGGCTGATCTGGCTATAAATCCCCCAGTTGTTTCTATTGTTTACAACATTTTCAGTTGTTGGCTGATCTGGCTATAAATCTCCCAGTTGTTTCTATTGTTTACAACATTTTCAGTTGATGGCTGATCTGGCTATAAATCCCCCAGTTGTTTCTATTGTTTACAACATTTTCAGTTGTTGGCTGATCTGGCTATAAATCTCCCAGTTGTTTCTATTGTTTACAACATTTTCAGTTGATGGCTGATCTGGCTATAAATCCCGCAGTTGTTTCTATTGTTTACAACAATTTCGGGGTTTGTGGTTGTCAAGTTCTCACATCGCAGCCATCACCATTTTCCTGTAAATCACGTATCTTCATAATCTCGTTTCATTTCAGGCACTGCCCGTTGAGTAAGTAAAGTACAACAGCGAGTGAGACAACGATGGTCGCCAAGCCCCTGGATTCACCTGTGTCCTCGTGAACCCGGGAAAGCTATGTGACATCCTCACATGCAGCTGTAGAACGTTCAGACATTCAGGCACTCCGCCAGGTGTCCATGGCGCAAGGTGGACAGGAGACATCGTCCAACTGCCCCAGTGCTGGCGCTGTCGGGCACAGCGACTCTTCAGATTTCGAGGAGACACTTCCGGACCGTTTGTCCACGTTCTCCATCAGAAAGCAGACATCGTACAGGTCAGTGTTCTTGTGGTCATTACATGCCTGGTAGTGTCTGCTCGCCGGTACTCCCTGGTCTAGAGGTTACATGACTTTCTCCGTAATCCCGTATACTCTCGTAAGTAACGTGACGTGCGCGAGAATCGGTAGCGGTTCTCTCCGCGTCGGTAACTTACGGGTATGTGAGGCGGTCGCTCAGAAAGCAATGGCAAACTACTGAGCGTAATCTTGCCAAGAAATCAACAATCAGCTGAAAGATGCTGATGTTCACAGCGATGTCCTGTAAAGGATATGAGAACAAAAAAAAAAGTGTCTACTCGCGTGTTAGTTATACAGTTAGTTGATTGTCCTTTACAGGACGTCACAGTCAACCTCAGCATTTATTGACTGTGATTCTCTAGGGGATTTTACCATGGCTGTGTGAATGGTCGGCGCCCGTATCTTTGCGAAAATCAGCACACCGCGATCTGCTCCCAAATCATCTGCGGCTGACTTTGAACCCTTTATGTCGCTATTGTGAAACTGCTGACACTACCCTAAAGCCACAGACGCCGGCCGTCTTAGGTAACATGACGCGAGAAGTACATTCAACACCATTGCTGGGCATTCGGTGCCGGCTGTGGGCAGAAGATGAAATATCAGGACACAATGTGGAAAGGAACAGCGAGACCTGTTGATACATTAGAGACAAAGTGCAGGCGTTCCTTCAGCGAGTCGCATTGGCTTATTGGAGGTGATAAGTTCAGCTCCCCATATGACTTTAGCTTGCAAAGCTTCTGTTGTTTGTGATCTATCATTTAGAATTCTACCCTTGTTTTTCTACTGACGCCTAGCAACATTTATGAATTAATTTCTAATATCATTGCAGCAAACTCAAAGCTTCTCCGTCGGCTGATATTTCTGTTTTACGTAAACACAGTGAAACCAGTCAATTATTTCCCTTAATTATACGTTCGTAATACTCTAGGCACAATATAACGTCCTGGTGTATTGTGTGTTTATTTGACCGGTGCTGGGTTAATTGACATTTCAGATGCTATCAAAGTTAACTGTGCTTAAATTCTATCCATATTTCATAGTTGTAGGCTCAAGTGGTGCTAATGATGGAGTCTGGGTAATAAAATAGCATGCAACGAGAAACATTAAATACATACTGCAACTAACCTCTGAAGTCGGAGTGGGTTTTCCTGTAGGCGAGGGACAACGGTAAAAGGGAAAGCAAACCCACACGCAAAATTCAGTCCCTTACTACTTTAAACAATGTGTAAGGACCACGCTTGAGTTTAAGCGAGCGAACAAACAAGAAAAGGAAAACTACTGCAACTACTACCACGCGTCGATTGAGTGGACATGTCAGACCTAGATGTAACCACTGAACCACAGGGCAGGTCATCACCTAGTGGACATGTCAGACCTAGATATAACCAGTGAACCACAGGCAGGCTAGCGACTAGTGGACATGTTAGACCTAGATGTAACCAGTGAACCACAGGGCAGGTAAACCCCTAGTGGACATGTCAGACCTAGATATAACCAGTGAACCACAGGGCAGGTAAACCCCTAGTGGACATGTTAGACCTAGATATAACCAGTGAACCACAGGGCAGGCTAGCGACTAGTGGACATGTTAGACCTAGATGTAACCAGTGAACCACAGGGCAGGCTAGCGACTAGTGGACATGTTAGACCTAGATATAACCAGTGAACCACAGGGCAGGCTAGCGATTAGTGGACATGTTAGACCTAGATATAACCAGTGAACCACAGGGCAGGCTAGCGACTAGTGGACATGTTAGACCTAGATGTAACCACTGAACCACAGGGCAGGCTAGCGACTAGTGGACATGTTAGACCTAGATATAACCAGTGAACCACAGGGCAGGTCATCGCCTAGTGGACATGCCACATACAGATGTAACCAGTGAACCACAGGGCTGGCTAGCGACTAGTGGACATGTTAGACCTAGATATAACCAGTGAACCACAGGGCAGGCTAGCGACTAGTGGACATGTTAGACCTAGATATAACCAGTGAACCACAGGGCTGGTTATCGCCTGCACACTGTTGCATCTGCTGAGAGAGACCGAGCCACACGCGTCTATAACGCGTGCTGAAAACATTCTCGAGCCTTTACTAGGTCCCCGGTGTCAGGCATGTTCATCCCTTTACTAGGTCCCCGGTGTCACGCATGTTCATCCCTTTACTAGGTCCCCGGTGTCACGCATGTTCATCCCTTTACTAGGTCCCCGGTGTCACGCATGTTCATCCCTTTACTAGGTCCCCGGTGTCACGCATGTTCATCCCTTTACTAGGTCCCCGGTGTCACGCATGTTCATCCCTTTACTAGGTCCCCGGTGTCACGCATGTTCATCCCTTTACTAGGTCCCCGGTGTCACGCATGTTCATCCCTTTACTAGGTCTCCCGTGTCAGGCATGTTCATCCCTTTACTAGGTCCCCGGTGTCACGCATGTTCATCCCTTTACTAGGTCTCCCGTGTCAGGCATGTTCATCCCTTTACTAGGTCCCCGGTGTCACGCATGTTCATCTCTTTACTAGGTCCCCTGTGTCACGCATGTTCATCCCTTTACTAGGTCTCCCGTGTCAGGCATGTTCATCCCTTTACTAGGTCTCCCGTGTCAGGCATGTTCATCCCTTTACTAGGTCCCCGGTGTCACGCATGTTCATCCCTTTACTAGGTCTCCCGTGTCAGGCATGTTCATCCCTTTACTAGGTCCCCGGTGTCACGCATGTTCATCCCTTTACTAGGTCTCCCGTGTCAGGCATGTTCATCCCTTTACTAGGTCCGCGGTGTCACGCATGTTCATCCCTTTACTAGGTCTCCCGTGTCAGGCATGTTCATCCCTTTACTAGGTCCCCGGTGTCACGCATGTTCATCCCTTTACTAGGTCTCCCGTGTCAGGCATGTTCATCCCTTTACTAGGTCCCCGGTGTCACGCATGTTCATCCCTTTACTAGGTCTCCCGTGTCAGGCATGTTCATCCCTTTACTAGGTCCCCGGTGTCACGCATGTTCATCCCTTTACTAGGTCTCCCGTGTCAGGCATGTTCATCCCTTTACTAGGTCCCCGGTGTCACGCATGTTCATCCCTTTACTAGGTCCCCTGTGTCACGCATGTTCATCCCTTTACTAGGTCTCCCGTGTCAGGCATGTTCATCCCTTTACTAGGTCCCCGGTGTCACGCATGTTCATCCCTTTACTAGGTCCCCGGTGTCACGCATGTTCATCCCTTTACTAGGTCCCCTGTGTCACGCATGTTCATCCCTTTACTAGGTCCCCTGTGTCACGCATGTTCATCCCTTTACTAGGTCCCCGGTGTCACGCATGTTCATCCCTTTACTAGGTCCCCTGTGTCACGCATGTTCATCCCTTTACTAGGTCCCCTGTGTCACGCATGTTCATCCCTTTACTAGGTCCCCCGTGTCAGGCATGTTACTGCTCAAGATGACTTCAATGCCCCATGTCCTTCTTCGTTGGCATTGTCCCTCGACTCTTCTTGCAAGAACCATGCTCTCTATCGGTGTACCCCCCAAGCCGCTGTGGTGTGTAATATGTCCAGACTATTTCAGTTTCCTATACGAGATGCTGTTTAAGAGGTAGTTGTCTTCCGTGTTGAGATCTTGTAGAATGACTGTATTGTTCTTCTCTTTGGTCCACGGTATTTTAAGAATGTTTCTGTAACATTTAAGTTTTAAAACCCAGATTTTCTTTGTTTAGTGAATGGGAAATGGTCGATTACTCACATCCGTATGTCGCCACATGAAAGACTCAGGTTCTCAAATACGTTACTTTAACCTGTTTGCTGACTTTGTGCCAGGGGCTCTTATTACCGTTGAACCTCTACATTGCTATGACAATTCTCCATCTTGACTTGTCTGTAACAGTTCCCATTCTTGTTGGTTTGTCACATTTTCAATCTCTCCATTCGTGAATGTGTGAATGCCGATTGATCTATAATAATATGTGGATGTGGCCATATATGTTGTCCTCGTTCTTGTTGAAGATTAGCTTCATAAGTGATGTATGAATGACATAATGTATGAGACCAGGTAGATAAGAAGGACAGAATGTCACACCGGCCTGTGTGCCCAATTCTGAACCCTTTGAAAATAAAGTTCGTTCGTTCGTTCGTTCGTTCGTTCCGTACCACAATACACCCCACGGCATAGAAAAGGATCCTTTAGTTACTTTATTATCGTGATGGTCCGGTGCTCCGGAAGCTACCAGGCGAATGATGTGATGATATGTCCCAGCTAGAACTCAACATGTTACCTAAACAATAACATACGTGGCCAAACGAGCTGTATTGGAGCCAGTATGTAGTGGTAGTTGGCGAGAATCGCATCTCGATATATCCATTACAGAACAGTTTGCAGATGATTAATTTCATAAAATAGACATTGTGACAGGGAAAAAGTATTAGTTGTGCGTGCACATGCCGAATAGAGGCAGAGATTGAAAGCAAATATGACGTATTACGACTGTGTGTGGTGTACTTAACTGCCGGTGATGTTTGCAGTTTCGTGCTGTACACAATACGGCACTCAGCTGGCCCTTGTCATGTCCCCACACAGGATAGTCGCCAGTGATCACGTGCAGGCAACCACCAGGGTATCAATAGTCAGCTGATTAGCACGGAGTCAGCGCGGACTGGCGGGTATTGTCATGCCGCGTCATTGACGCACACATGCTAAGTGATTGTCCCCGTTTTAACCCAGGCAGAAATGAGACATGGTGGCTGATAGGTCACGGTGTACGCCTCTGGCTCAGAAGGTGCCGGGTTTGATCCGAGCATAGGGCTGAGAATTATTGAAGAACTATTGGTATCTAAGGATATCATCCTCCACCCTCCCCCGATCACCTGGGTTAGTGAGATCCCGTACCTAGCCATCTCGGATAAAGGCGAAAAACAAGAAGGTCCGTGTGTAAGTTTGGCACGTTAACATCCCACGGCAGTTGGACATTGTCAAGAGTAGGGCTCTGGCAGAATTGTTAGGACAAGTCCAACCTGCCCATGGGTGGACAGAGCATGTGTTAGGACAAGTCCAACCTACCCATGGGTGGACAGAGCATGTGGTAGGACAAGTCCAACCTGCCCATGGGTGGACAGAGCATGTGTTACTCAGATGCATTCTCAGGTCGGACACAGTCGCCCTTGACTAGATACTTAATGTAGGTGTGACGCTCTTCTCTCCACAGAGGCAAGTTGAGTCAAGAACCGACATCACGCGCTCGGGGTATTCCCATGAGAGTTCCAATACTAATGGTGCCCGTTGCAATCTGATTACATGTCCGTCTTGCCTGACCTCTGAGTGACGACTGTTGACCAGATCCTCTGACTACCTCTTGCTGCTGCATTCTCTCTATACCAAGATAGTCTATCTGTTCTTATGCACTAATCACATTCTCCCAGAGGGCTTCCACCACATCTGCCTTATCATGCATCAAATCACTCCTTAATGCTGCAGCACCAGCAAGAGGCAAGGAGAAGAAGAAATATCGTAAAAGTGTCTAGTTTAATTTCAATACACTCCTCGTATCTTAATGACAACTTCTCATATATAGATGATAAGCGATCTGATGACCGCTCATAATCACTTCTCATATTTTGATGATGTCATGGGTGAATTCTCGTGTTCGATGGTGTAATTAGGTGAATGTTCATGTCTTGAATTTACTACGAGTAAGTGACTGTCAAATATTGATGCTGACATCATGTGACTTCTCGTATCTTAATTATGACATGTGATGACTCTCCGTATTCTATTGATGTGACATTTAGTGACTCTCTGTATCTTATTGATGTGACATTTATTGATGTGTTATATTGTGATTATATACAAACATACATACATGTCCTCTATCATATACACACATGTACAAATGTCCTTTATTATATAAAAACATGTACACATGTCCTCTATTGTATACACACATGTTTGCTAATGTCTCATGTTTCGTGTGTGTGATTTAGTTTAATTAGTAAATCAACAGAATAAGTAGAAGCGTTATATGATGATAAGAGGCCGCGTGCAAATATTCAAGACAGCGAAGATTTGGCTAGCCCATGTGTCAGGAAACTGTTATGAATTACTATGCCATGAATTACTAACTTGTTTGTGTCAGTTCAATATAGGATTGCCCAAACACGTCCGACCATGAGAAGAACCCTCTTTTCTTTTATCTCTATGACCTTATAGTTGCTGTGTTAGAACGTTGACACCTGTCCTCTATGTCTATATCACTACAACATACAGATGCACATGTCCTCTATATTATATCACTACAACATACAGATGCACATGTCCTCTATTCTATATCACTACAACATACAGATGCACATGTCCTCTATTCTATATCACTACAACATACAGATGCACATGTCCTCTATTCTATATCACTACAACATACAGATGCACATGTCCTCTATGTTATATCACTACAACATACAGATGCACATGTCCTCTATTCTATATCACTACAACATACAGATGCACATGTCCTATATTCTATATCACTACAACATACAGATGCACATGTCCTGTTATATCACTACAACATACAGATGCACATGTCCTCTATTCTATATCACTACAACATACAGATACACATGTCCTCTATGTTATATCACTACAACATACAGATACACATGTCCTCTATATTATATCACTACAACATACAGATGCACATGTCCTCTATATTATATCACTACAGTATACAGATGCACATGTCCTCTATGTTATATCACTACAACATACAGATGCACATGTCCACTACAACATACAAATGCACATGTCCTCTATGTTATATCACTACAACATACAGATGCACATGTCCTCTATGTTATATCACTACAACATACGGATGCACATGTCCTCTATATTATATCACTACAGTATACAGATGCACATGTCCTCTATATTATATCACTACAGTATACAGATGCACATGTCCTCTATATTATATCACTACATTATACAGATGCACATGTCCTCTATGTTATATCACTACAGTATACAGATGCACATGTCCTCTATGTTATATCACTACAACATTCAGGTGCGTCTGTACTCTGTATTTATATTACTACAACATACATATGTATCTGTCCTCTGTGTCCCATTCACTACAACATGCAGATGTGTCTGTCCACTATGTCAATATTACTCCATTGGCACCTTGCAGTCTTGACGGACGATAGTTTGTGCTTCAAAAAGGCTTAATACTTAGTTACTTAGTTATCAGTTGGGGTATCTTCGTTGCACTCCGGACATGTCCATAGGTGCTCAGATCCTCCCCCCAGCATATACATCAGCGTCCGGTGGCTAATAGTGCCAGTTCTGTGTTGGTTGACGAGGCGCTTTGTTTTCCCGATGTACCTCTCGCGTCTGGCTGTGCCGATTCTTACTCCCAGGTCTTTCATCCTGGAAAGCGATGTGGAATCACTGGCGTCAAAATCCTCTGTTCTCGCCATATCTTTAAGGGCGTTAATAACATCGGCACGATCCATGGGCTGGCCATCTACAGGGGGTGCAGAGCCAGCCAATTTATAAGCTCGTTCATTTCCCTCGACTCCCGCATGTCCCGGGACGAAGATGAAGGTGACTTTGCGGACAACAGACTTCCGCAGCGACTCAGTCCACGGTCTACGTACAGATCCAGCTTCGACCTAAAAAGGCTTAATAACCACGACCCATGGCGGTTGCGAATGTGACTGAAAAGGCCAATTCGCGCTGTAAATGTTCGTCCACGGTGGATGCATGTGAACATATAGTCATTTTCACCATCATGCACAATTTTACGCCTCAAACGCTCGGGGTGTGACTTATCTGCAATAATTGTCTCCTTTGTTTTTATTCCATTCCTGATATTTGCCCTCCACGCAACACGTTCAGTGGCGACTTGCTCCCAATATGCATTATCAATGTCTGTATCAATCATGTCCCGCTTACACACATCTTTGTATCGCAGTAGAGGCCGATCCTGAGATATCTCTCTTTTTTTTTGGGGGGTGGGGTGGGGGGGGGGGGGGGGGGTTGGGGGATCGCATATCCTTTACAGGACATCCATCGCTGTCAACATCAGCATCTTTCAGCTGATTGTTGATTTCTTGGCAATATTACGCTCAGTAGTTTGCCATTGCTTTCTGAGTGACCGGCTCACATACCCCGTAAGTTACCGACGCGTAACGGTGAAAGTCCTGTAACTCCTAGACCAGGCAGACCGTGAGATCTACCAATCTGTAATTCACCAAAAAAGATGTCCTTTGATATTCTACCATCATCCACCCTCCTAACGTGTCTTATCCATCTAGGTCTACGAAATCTGAGCATGGAATATACCGTCACACAACCTGATCTTTCCAATACTTCAGTATTTGTGATTTTGTCTTGCCAGTTAATACCAGTTATTCTTCGCAGACACCGCATATGAAAGCTGTTTAAACGTTTCTCGTGGTGTGAGTAAGTTGTTCATACTTCACTGCCATAAAGAAGAGTACTAAGGACACAGTTGTTTTGGTAGTAAGCTTCCTGTTCTCCCAGACTCTTTTTCTTAACCTGTTCATTGTTGTTTCTGCCTTACCAATCGTGATGTTGATTTCCTGATCTAGGGATAATTTGCCGTTTACCTCTGATCCTAGATATGTAAAATGATCTACTATCTCTAGTTCGGCGTCATCAGTAAAGAGTGACGGTACCCCATGTGCACCATGTAACAATCTGTGTCTTCTTTTTGCTAATTATTAAACCAAATTCAGAACAAGCATTGGAGAATGCAGATAGTAGACGCTGTAATTCTACCTCAGAGTGGGTCGTAATTGCAGCATCATCTGCAAAATGCAACTCTCTGATCAGTACCCTCCTAATTTTGATCTTGGCCTTCAATCTCTGAGCATTGTAGAGGCCGCCATCTGAGCGTGAGTGAATGTATATACTGGCATCCTGATCACGAAAGGCATGTTTCAGTAGAAGTGAAAAGTATATTCCAAAGAGGGTGGGAGCTAGTACACAACCTTGCTTAACTCCACTCTTGATTTCAAACTCTTCTGAAGTTGCACCATCAAACTTGATTATACCCTTCATGCCTGTGTGGAACGATTCCACAATGGACAAGAAGAGTTGGTGGGCAGCCAATCTTCTTTAGTGCCTTGAACAGACCCTCACGACTGAACAAATCAAATGCCTTTGTGAGGTCGATGAAGGCAATAAACAGTAGTTGATTCTGTTCACGGCATTTTTCTTGCATTTGTCGCAATGAGAATATCATATCAATGGTAGACCGTTTCTGTCGAAAGCCACACTGTGATTCGGGGTAGACTTGATCTCCTAGGACTTGAAGTCTGCGCAGAACAATTCTGGCAAATACTTTCCCAACAATACACATAAGTGAGATACCCCTATAGTTTGTTACAGTCGCTCTGATCGCCCTTGTCCTTGTACAGTGTTATGACGCTTGAGTCTTTGAAATCCTGTGGGACTTGTCCTTCTCGCCAGCATAGCTCTATTAGCTGGTGGATCTGTAGAGTGAGTGGGTCTTGCCGACTCCTGATAACCTCTATTGTAATCCCATCCTTACCTGGAGCCTTGCCAGATGCAAGTTCATTTATGGCACACGTAAGTGGTTTTGTTATTGTTTATGGTCGGAAGTGTGTCCAGGTGGTCAAGAGTTGGTAGGGGCTCTATGGCGCTGAGGGCATCATCCGCTAGTTTGAGTACAGCTCCAAATAGTGCTCTACCCATCTATCCATCTGCTGTTTCTTATCAGTGATGATTTCTCCAGTCAAGGTTTTCAGTGGTGCACTTCTTTTGATTATTGGACCACAGGCTTTCTTTATCCCTTCATACATGCTTCTGATATTTCCCTCATATCACCTGCATTTTGAATGGACTCACATAACTTGATCCAATAGTTATTTCCACATTGCCTGGCAGCCTTTTGCACATCCTTCCTAACTTGCTTCGGCTCACTGAGAGTTTTACGCGTTGGTCTTTCCTTGTTTCTTAAGAGAGCTATCTTCTTCTTATCAATCAAGGGCTGCAGTATCTGGCTGTTTGCCGCAAACCAGTCCTGGCTCTTACTATCTACAGTGCCGTAAACCCCTACGGCAGTTTTATAAAGAATTTCCTTAAATTTAAACCACTTTTCACTTGCTGTACAATTTTCTGATTTATCAGTGAAAGCGTCTTCAAGTTGCTTGTTGGAACTCAAAACACTTAATAAGGATCGTGCGTGTTAATAACATTAATCCTGGGGCTAGATGTGTGTTTAGCTGTGTAGATTCTCTTTAGTCTCAGTCTAACTCTTGCAAAAACCAAAGAATGATCCGTATCACAGTTAGCACTGTGGTAACTTCCAGTTAATGTTGTTTGGTTCAGATGTTGTCTCCCTGTGATGATGAAGCCCAGCTGATGCCAATGGCCGGATGTCAATATTACTATAACATACATATGCATCTGTACTCTCTGTCTATATCACTACAACATACCGACGTGTCTGTACTCTCTGTCTATATCACTACAACATACCGACGTGTCTGTACTCTCTGTCTATATCACTACAACATACCGACGTGTCTGTCCAATGTGTCTATATGTAAACATGTACACATGTCTTATATTATGTGCAGGCATTATAATGTCCTCTAGACTGACACCCATCTGTCACGAGACAGCACACCATACTCCGCCAGACACCCATCTGTCACGAGACAGCACACCATAGTCCGCCAGACACCAATCTTCGACGTGACAGCACACCATACTCCGCCAGACACCCATCCTCCACGAGACAGAACACCATACTCCCCCAGACACCCATCTGTCACGAGACAGCACACCACACTCCCCCCGACACCAATCTTCGACGTGACAGCACACCATACTCCGCCAGACACCCATCTTTCACGAGACAGCACACCATACTCCGCCAGACACCCATCTTTCACGAGACAGCACACAATACTCCGCCAGACACCCATTTTCCACGAGACAGCACACCATATTCCGCCAGACACCCATCGTCCACGAGACAACACACCATACATACTCCTCCCGACACTCATCTTCCACGAGACAGCAGACCATACTCCGCCCGACACCCATTTTCCACTAGACAGCACATCATACTCCGCCAGAATCCCATCTTCCATGAGACAGCACACCATGCTCCGCCAGACACCCATCTTCCACGAGACAGCACACCATACCCAGCCAGACATCCATTTTTCACGAGACAGCACACTATACCCAGCCAGACATCCATTTTCCACGAGACAGCACACTATACCCAGCCAGACATCCATTTTCCACGAGACAGCACACTATACCCAGCCAGACATCCATTTTCCACGAGACAGCACACGATATTCTATAACTCTTCCTGAACACAACATAAGGGAAGCAATTAGCCTAGTATCTCTTATACTTGTGGGTTTTTCTCTATTATTCCCCTTATATCTTATTTTTATATTGAGTCTCTGAGCACTTTGTAATTTACTGGAAGATTAACAGAGACATGTATCACCCATCGACTGACTGCCCACTGAACTAAAATTATGGGGCTACTACCTTTTTATTATTTGTTTAAACCACATTGTCCAATACACCTCGTGACGTGAAGAGGGCCCTCTTACTTATTTGACCTTGCGATAAACACGGGAGATTTGCAGATTTTGTTTTAATATAATGGTACACAATGTCTTTTCAGAGATGATTAATTTTGCTCCTAAAACCTGAGAATCTGTAGCCACCTGTAGTCGTGTCATCGTCACAAACTAGTTGCACCCAATGGAGGAAAATATCGAGATGCGAAGTATGTTGACAGTGAAAGCTGACTGGGGAACCACGCCATAATTTTAGTGTTCCCTATCAGTATTTCCATGCATCGTCTGGTCAGTTATTAGAGTGTGTGTCTGCATGCTGGCCTTATATTGCCTCTACTCTAGATGATTTATATAGTTAAACAGTATTGTGTCCTATGAATGACTTTGTCTGCGGCAGAATATTTTACTGCCTGTTTTGTCATTGTATAATGTAATGTAGTTATTCTCTTTCCACATACATTTTCTGTGTTGTTTTCCTGTCTCTGTTTGTTAAGCTTGTTATGTTTGTTTATTTAAACACACAAATAAGTATAACAAGAATATGCAATTAGTTAACTACGTGTGCTGTCTTTCGGTTGTGAACAGTGGCAGTTGCCAGTGGAGTGCGGAATGTCCCGCAGTCGGTACTGTCGTATGTCACATGCCTTTGTCGAAGAGGGAATTGTCTATACACTAAGAATACCAAGACGGTAAGATTACACAATATAAAAAGGGAGTGAACGCCAGCATATAAATAAACACATGTAAATATATCAATAAAACACTCAAGTCTCGATATTAGGTGGCTATAAGACAGCACAGAGACAATTTAGCGTGTACATAGAGATATTGGGTGCAGATGAGATTGAACTTCCTCTATTTAAGTGGCTTCATCTGTACAAGACCGTTCTAACAGTCCACGCCAGATGTACATGTGTACCACCGGGTCGGTAGAATTCTCTGACAGATGCAACTCCTTGTCAGGTCCTGGGTCAACTGAACGGCAGTGCGTCGGACTTCAGACAGTTCAAGCTTTGTCTTCCAGTCGATTCACAACCTGTCGACAGCACGAGACCTTTCTTTCACGGGCTGGGTCAAGTGGCCTGTCATTACTGCTATATCAAGTCCATGAGTGGGTCAAGTGGCCTGTCATTACTGCTATATCAAGTCCATGAGTGGGTCAAGTGGCCTGTCATTACTGTTATTTCACGGACTGGGTCAAGTGGCCTGTCATAACTGTTATTTCACGGACTGGGTCAAGTGGCCTGTCATTACTGCTATATCAAGTCCATGAGTGGGTCAAGTGGCCTGTCATTACTGCTATATCAAGTCCATGAGTGGGTCAAGTGGCCTGTCATTACTGCTATATCAAGTCCATGAGTGGGTCAAATGGCCTGTCATTACTGCTATATCAAGTCCATGAGTGGGTCAAGTGGCCTGTCATTACTGCTATATCAAGTCCATGAGTGGGTCAAGTGGCCTGTCATTACTGCTATATCAAGTCCATGAGTGGGTCAAGTGGCCTGTCATTACTGTTATTTCACGGGCTGGGTCAAGTGGCCTGTCATTACTGCTATATCAAGTCCATGAGTGGGTCAAGTGGCCTGTCATTACTGTTATTTCACGGACTGGGTCAAGTGGCCTGTCATTACTGTTATATCAAGTCCATGAGTGGGTCAAGTGGCCTGTCATTACTGCTATATCAAGTCCATGAGTGGGTCAAGTGGCCTGTCATTACTGTTATTTCACGGACTGGGTCAAGTGGCCTGTCATTACTGCTATATCAAGTCCATGAGTGGGTCAAGTGGCCTGTCATTACTGCTATGTCACGGACTGAATAAAGTGGCCTGTCATTACTGCTATGTCACGGACTGAATAAAGTGGCCTGTCATTACTGCTATGTCACGGACTTGAATAAAGTGGCCTGTCATTACTGCTATGTCCACGGACTGAATAAAGTGGCCTGTCATTACTGCTATGTCACGGACTGAATAAAGTGGCCTGTCATTACTGCTATGTCACGGACTGAATAAAGTGGCCTGTCATTACTGCTATGTCACGGACTGAATAAAGTGGCCTGTCATTACTGCTATGTCACGGACTGAATAAAGTGGCCTGTCATTAATGCTATGTCACGGACTGAATAAAGTGGCCTGTCATTACTGCTATGTCACGGACTGAATAAAGTGGCCTGTCATTACTGCTATTTCACGGATTGGTTAAAGTGGCCTGTCATTGCTGTTATTTTACAGATTGGGTAAAGTGACCTGTTATTACTGCTATTTCACGGATTGGGTCAAGTGGCCTGTCATTACTGCTATTTCACGGACAGGGCCTGTCGTGTCCTGTCATTACTGCTATTGTCACTTGTCAAAATGTAAAACTAAAGGACTATTTTACATGCTTCACGTGGCGATGGCACATGGCGCTTGACCCATATGTGTATGGACAGATCGGCACTGGGTGGATAATGTCAGTGTCATCATCGTTACTGCGTAGCTAGGCAGCTAGGCTCTGACAGTCAGTATCACACCACCCGCCTTTATTGAACCAGGTCAATGTTTAGAAATCGGAAACCGCTCCGATGTGGATCAAACCCGAGACCGCCGGTGTGGCAGGCCAGGCATCTAGTCACAAGGCTACCGGGTCCCCCATGTAACCTGTACACTCTGTGCCTGGCGTTATGGACATTAACTATCTGTGAAACTGTTGTGCGTCGTTGATTTGGCATTCCTGTACACACTGAGTGGGAGAAACCTGCTTCCGTTGTCCCCGTCAAGCTAGACAAGTCCATGACTGACTGCGGGGGGTTTCAATCGATGGGTTGATTCAATCTTCCACAGCAGCCTCAAGAAACCCAGTGATTTCAGTAGATGGGTTGATTCCATCCTCCACACCAGCTTCAAGAAACCCAGTGATTTCAATCGATGGGTTGATTCCATACTCCACAGCAGCGTCAAGAAACCCAGGGATATGTTCAGACATACTTGATTTCCTTTCATCATGCAGGCACTGCTTTAGGCCAGGATTGTTCTAAGTGGTTTTGTTATTGCCTCAGATGGGCCGGCATTCAGTGAGAGATGTGGACAGTATCACATGGGCCGGCATTCAGTGAGAGATGTGGACAGTATCACATGGGCCGGCATTCAGTGAGAGATGTGGACAGTATCACATGGGCCGGCATTCAGTGAGAGATGTGGACAGTGAGAGATGTGGATAGTATCAGATGGGCCGGCATTCAGTGAGAGATGTGGACAGTATCACATGGGCCGGCATTCAGTGAGAGATGTGGACAGTGAGAGATGTGGACAGTATCACATGGGCCGGCATTCAGTGAAAGATGTGGACAGTATCACATGGGCCGGCATTCAGTGAGAGATGTGGACAGTATCACATGGGCCGGCATTCAGTGAGAGATGTGGACAGTGAGAGATGTGGACAGTATCAGATGGGCCAGCATTCAGTGAGAGATGTGGACAGTATCACATGGGCCGGCATTCAGTGAGAGATGTGGACAGTATCACATGGGCCGGCATTCAGTGAGAGATGTGGACAGTATCAGATGGGCCAGCATTCAGTGAGAGATGTGGACAGTATCACATGGGCCGGCATTCAGTGAGAGATGTGGACAGTATCACATGGGCCGGCATTCAGTGAGAGATGTGGACAGTATCACATGGGCCGGCATTCAGTGAGAGATGTGGACAGTTTCACATCGGCCGGCATTCAGTGAGAGATGTGGACAGTGAGAGATGTGGACAGTGAGAGATGTGGACAGTATTACATGGGTCGGCCTTCAGTGAGAGATGTCGACAGTGAGAGATGTGGACAATGAGAGATGTGGACAGTGTCACATGGGTCGGCATTCAGTGAGAGATGTGGACAGTATCACATCGGCCGGCATTCAGTGAGAGATGTGGACAGTATCACATCGGCCGGCATTCAGTGAGAGATGTGGACAGTGAGAGATGTGGACAGTATCACATCGGCCGGCATCCAGTGAGAGATGTGGGCAGTGAGAGATGTGGACAGTGAGAGATATGGACAGTATCACATCGGCCGGCATTCAGTGAGAGATATGGACAGTATCACATCGGCCGGCATTCAGTGAGAGATATGGACAGTATCACATCGGCCGGCATTCAGTGAGAGATGTGGACAGTGAGAGATGTGGACAGTGAGAGATGTGGACAGTATCACATCGGCCGGCATTCAGTGAGAGATGTGGACAGTATCACATCGGCCGGCATCCAGTGAGAGATGTGGACAGTGAGAGATGTGGACAGTGAGAGATGTGGACAATGAGAGATGTCGACTGTATCACATCGGCCGGCATTCAGTGAGAGATGTGGACAGTGAGAGATGTGGACAGTGAGAGATGTGGACAATGAGAGATGTGGACAGTGAGAGATGTGGACAGTGAGAGATGTGGACAATGAAAGATGTCGACAGAATCACATCGTCCGGCATTCAGTGAGAGATGTGGACAGTGAGAGATGTGGACAGTGAGAGATGTGGATAGTGAGAGATGTGGACAATGAGAGATGTGGACAATGAGAGATGTGGACAATGAAAGATGTCGACTGTATCACATCGGCCGGCATTCAGTGAGAGATGTGGACAGTGAGAGATGTGGACAGTGAGAGATGTGGACAATGAGAGATGTGGACAGTGAGAGATGTGGACAATGAAAGATGTCGACAGTATCACATCGGCGGCATTCAGTGAGAGATGTGGACAGTGAGAGATGTGGACAATGAGAGATGTGGACAATGAGAGATGTGGACAGTGAGAGATGTGGACAATGAGAGATGTGGGCAGTATCACATGGGCCGGCTACTCCCATGGACTGTTTTCTAATACACATTTCAGGCCGGGTCAGCCATTTGGGCCCAGGTTAATATTGTAAAGAAATTCCCGAGTTGATGAGGATTAGAAAACATGGCAGGTCAGGCCATTGCGCTAACTTGGCTCGCTGAGAGAGAGAGAGAGAGAGAGAGAGAGAGAGAGAGAGAGAGAGAGAGAGAGAGAGAGAGAGAGAGAGAGAGAGAGAGAGAGAGAGAGAGAGAGAGAGAGAGAGAGAGAGAGTCTACCAATAATGTTCAAAGACAAAGGAAAGCGGACATGATCGTCTGCACACACGAGAAGAGGCTCGGTTTTCCACTCTTTAAAGTGCTCCCCGCCCCCCGCCCTTCAAGAGATGAAAAGCCAGCCTCAGGGGAGAAGCGACAGGGGGCGGCGATGCCGTTAATGCGCTTTAATATGTTGCTATTTTGGGCACCGTGAGCTATTTTCGGCGTAAGCAGTTTAACGAGGATAGCGTCGAGTACTCCACTCGGGGTTATATTTAGCAAGGCTAGGATAAAAATGGCTGTTGGTGCCATCTTGAAAGTAGTCTGGGACACGGGTAGAAAACGTGACCAGCTTGGTTGCGATGGCGTCTTTCTTGAATGTTCTTACGTCTGGACTGTGTGTCAGCTCAGGGCTTCACCCTATGGCACCCGTAGTAGACACGCACAAGGGAACATCATAACCCTATTGTAGATTCTTCGTAGAGTTTGAAGTTTGAGGCCATCACATATCCATCCGTCGTGAGCCAAGCCGATAATCGTGGACGGTCATGATTCGCCATTTCACTCGATCACCAGAGTTGTGGATCAGCTCAATGTTCTTGTCTCCACCCTGCCACGTGGTCAAACCAACCAGATATTTACTTCTCTGTCTTTCCCTTGTTCTCTTCCTCTCGATCTTGCCAGTTGTCTTCAAGTTCTCCATTTTATTTCTTCTCATAACATGCCCAAAAAATTCTGACTATGTCTATGTCTAATTTCTCTAATCAGTTTACGATCTTCATTTGTTTCTTGTAGGAATTGTTCATTGGTTTTTCTATCTGTCCATGGTATTCTTTGCATTTTCCTCAGGAACCACATTTCCACAGCCATCAGATGTTTTTCAGCTTGTTTGCTTATTGACCACGCTTCACATTCATACAAAAGTACAGGTTCTATGTAGCACTTCAACACTCTTTCTCATTGCAATTGACATCTTTTTATTGGTCAGTATGTTTTTTATCTTGTAAAAGGCAACATTCCCATGACAATTCTTGTTCTAATCTCTTCAAGGCATCTCTAATCAGATGTTATGACTGTTCCGAGATAATTTTACCGATTCACTTGTTTAAGAATATTCCCATTTACTTGTATATTACATTGTGGTATTTCCTTCGTCCTAGCGACAACCATAATCTGTGTCTTCTTACAATTCAATTCTAACCCTAGTTGTTCACTGTGTACAACAACCGCATCCACTAAATGTTGTAGATCCTGCTCATTGTCTGCAATCAATACTGTATCCTTTGTATATCTAATATTATTGATGTTTCATTCCCCAATGATGATTCCTTTCATATATTCTACATTTCTGAAAATTTTTTCACTGTACATGAAAAACAAGAGCTGGAGACATTACACATCCCTGTCTCACACCTTTCTTAATAGGCTGATATAGACCTACTGCATCATGAATTTTGATGGCAGCTTGTTGTTTCCAATATATGTTTTTTATAAGTCATTGATGTCTTTCCCATCAATTTATAGATCTGCAAGCATCCCCATCATGTTGACACTTCTAACTCTAACAAAGGCCTTTGTTTAATCAATAATGCAAAGATGTAGATCTTTATTTACTTCTATAGAACGTTCAATTACTGTTCTCAGCATATACACATTTATTGTACAAACCCACATTAGTTCTTCCCCTATTTCAGGTTGAATTTTCTTCTTAACTCTTTGTATGATAATTCTTAACAATAGCTTTGTGATGTGACTCATTATACTAATTGTTCGATATTGATCACATTCCAAGGCTGCTGATTTCTTTGGATTGCAGTAAATACAGAATTACATAATTCATGAGGTATATCTCCAGTTTCATATATTGTGTTCAGCAGTCTGGTGACTTGATCTATTCCATATTCTTTAAAACATTAGTCATTTATGTTGTGATGTTATCTGAATTGATGTTCCTTCATTATTATTTCGAATATCATATAGTTCTTCTCTGTTAACATCATAAAGGGTTTTCACATAATCTGATCATACATGTAAAATCTGATCTTTTTCTAGTATGATGTTTCCATCTTAGGCAGCCTGCTGATGCACGTGTTCTTTTATTAGTCAGTTCCTGAATTCTTATATGCATTAATTTGCTATTTTTACTGTTGTTTTTCAATTTCTACAAATTTTTTCTCAAGCCATGCTTATTTTGCCTCCTTACTTAATGTTCAGTGTTGTAGCTCCATATGAGACAGTTCAGTGTTGTATCTCCATATGAGACAGTTCAGTGTTGTATCTCCATATGAGACAGTTCAGTGTTGTATCTCCATATGAGACAGTTCAGTGTTGTAGCTCCATATGAGACAGTTCAGTGTTGTAGCTCCATATGAGACAGTTCAGTGTTGTATCTCCATATGAGACAGTTCAGTGTTGTATCTCCATATGAGATAGTTCAGTGCTGTATCTCCATATGAGACAGTTCAGTGTTGTATCTCCATATGAGACAGTTCAGTGTTCTTACTCCATATGAGACAGTTCAGTGTTGTATCTCCATATGAGATAGTTCAGTGTTGTATCTCCATATGAGACAGTTCAGTGTTGTTACTCCATATGAGACAGTTCAGTGTTGTAGCTCCATATGAGACAGTTCAGTGTTGTTACTCCATATGAGACAGTTCAGTGTTGTTACTCCATATGAGACAGTTCAGTGTTGTTACTCCATATGAGACAGTTCAGTGTTGTATCTCCATATGAGACAGTTCAGTGTTGTTACTCCATATGAGACAGTTCAGTGTTGTATCTCCATATGAGACAGTTCAGTGTTGTTACTCCATATGAGACAGTTCAGTGTTGTAGCTCCGTATGAGACAGTTCAGTGTTGTATCTCCATATGAGACAGTTCAGTGTTATTGCTCCATATGAGATAGTTCAGTGTTGTATCTCCATATGAGATAGTTCAGTGTTGTATCTCCATATGAGACAGTTCAGTGTTGCATCTCCATATGAGACAGTTCAGTGTTCTTACTCCATATGAGACAGTTCAGTGTTGTATCTCCATATGAGACAGTTCAGTGTTGTATCTCCATATGAGACAGTTCAGTGTTGTTACTCCATATGAGACAGTTCAGTGTTGTAGCTCCATATGAGACAGTTCAGTGTTGTTACTCCATATGAGACAGTTCAGTGTTGTTACTCCATATGAGACAGTTCAGTGTTGTTACTCCATATGAGACAGTTCAGTGTTGTTACTCCATATGAGACAGTTCAGTGTTGTTACTCCATATGAGACAGTTCAGTGTTGTATCTCCATATGAGACAGTTCAGTGTTGTTACTCCATATGAGACAGTTCAGTGTTGTAGCTCCGTATGAGACAGTTCAGTGTTGTATCTCCATATGAGACAGTTCAGTGTTATTGCTCCATATGAGATAGTTCAGTGTTGTATCTCCATATGAGACAGCTCAGTGTTGTATCTCCATATGAGACAGTTCAGTGTTGCATCTCCATATGAGACAGTTCAGTGTTGTAGCTCCATATGAGACAGTTCAGTGTTGTAGCTCCATATGAGACAGTTCAGTGTTGTAGCTCCATTTGAGACAGTTCAGTGTTGTATCTCCATATGAGACAGTTCAGTGTTGTATCTCCATATGAGACAGTTCAGTGTTGTTACTCCATATGAGACAGTTCAGTGTTGTATCTCCATATGAGACAGTTCAGTGTTGTTACTCCATATGAGACAGTTCAGTGTTGTATCTCCATATGAGATAGTTCAGTGTTGTATCTCCATATGAGACAGTTCAGTGTTGTATCTCCATATGAGACAGTTCAGTGTTATTGCTCCATATGAGACAGTTCAGTGTTGTATCTCCATATGAGACAGTTCAGTGTTGTATCTCCATATGAGACAGTTCAGTGTTGTATCTCCATATGAGACAGTTCAGTGTTGTATCTCCATATGAGACAGTTCAGTGTTATTTCTCCATATGAGACAGTTCAGTGTTGTATCTCCATATGAGACAGTTCAGTGTTGTATCTCCATATGCTGGAATTCCATCGCTGTTATTGGTGTATTGCCGAGTACTTTCCTAATTCTCAATCCCGCGTTATGCACTGTATCCAGTTTCTGAAGATGTTTGTTTAGCTTTTCTTACACATTCCAGGGCTGGCTGAACATCCCCTATGAATATTTACTTCATGAGTAGTTATATCTTCTCCCCTGTTTATTATTCTTCTGTTTCGATATTTGCAGAATGCATGTCTTTGGTCTGTAGTCTTCGCTGTGTCACAGCCACATCAGTGTGTGTGTCCATCACAGCCACATCAGTGTGTGTGTCCATCACAGCCACATCAGTGTGTGTGCGTGTGTGTATGTGTGGGTGTGTGTGTGTTCAGTGTTTACTATATATTGGTTATCCCCATGTGTTGGTAGTGTTGCGTAACGGGTGGACGACGTTACACGTTTTTAAGGTGAGGGCAAAGAGTGCATGAACACACCTGCGTGTGGTTAGTTGAATATACCAGATTGTGCTGCCCGACAGACATATTGGTGACAGAAACACGCCTGGTGATAGATGCAGATTTACTGATAAATAGATGCAAAGGTGCTGATAAATAGATACACATATAATGATAAATAGATGCAAACATGCTGATAAATAGATGAGAAGAATGATGCTAGACACGCTTAGTGACAATCATGGCGTTTCTGGTGGCAGATTAAAGGTATATCACATGTAATGCATTACATTCCTGGCTTGAAGATGCGTGCCTTATCATCTCAGCCCTGCCGCACATGTCACGTCTGCCTGACTTCTGGATGAGTGTGTGTGTGTGTGTGTGTGTGTGTGAGTGAGTGTGAGAGAGAGAGAGAGAGAGAGAGAGAGAGAGAGAGAGAGAGAGAGAGAGAGAGAGAGAGAGAGATGTTATTTAAACAAGAGTTACAAATTGATCGCGAGACGTATCTTGGACCCTTCCCTTCATTTCAAGGATCATTTAAAAATGTACATGATTGAAATAGCAGCGAAATGTTAGAAATTGTAGATGATTACATTGCACAATGCCCATAGCCAGAGAGATGGAAGAGATACAGAAGAGCGAGGATGGAAGGGAAGAAGACCTAGAACAACATGTGTGTGTGTGTGAACGGAATCTGTCTCCAATCTGGTGTCTGTAGCACTTGTTTATTTCACTAAAAGCATTGAGATTACATAAACAGAAGATGCCTTGGGCGGTTTATAGTGTGAAAATGGCAACCAGTAATGTTCATGTTTTTCTAGACGGATACCTGTTTTCGGTGTTAGAACAAACACGGATGCGCGCTGGTTGGATGGAAACGTTGTTTACTGCCAGAGTGGAGGGACACTGTTTACTGTCACAGACTGGAGGGACACTGTTTACTGTTACAGACTGGAGGGAAACTGTTTACTGTCACAGACTGGAGGGACACTGTTTACTGTCACAGACTGGAGGGAAACTGTTTACTGTCACAGACTGGAGGGACACTGTTTACTGTCACAGACTGGAGGGATACTGTTTACTGTCACAGACTGGAGGGACACTGTTTACTGTCACAGACTGGAGGGACACTGTTTACTGTCACAGACTGGAGGGACACTGTTTACTGTCACAGACTGGAGGGACACTGTTTACTGTCACAGACTGGAGGGATACTGTTTACTGTCACAGACTGGAGGGACACTGTTTACTGTCACAGACTGGAGGGAAACTGTTTACTGTCACAGACTGGAGGGACACTGTTTACTGTCACAGACTGGAGGGAAACTGTTTACTGTCACAGACTGGAGGGACACTGTTTACTGTCACAGACTGGAGGGACACTGTTTACTGTCACAGACTAGAGGGACACTGTTTACTGTCACAGACTGGAGGGACACTGTTTACTGTCACAGACTGCGTCACATAGAATACCAGCACGTTGAGAGTATGACGTGCATGAAACTACGTGGCATAAACGTGGCATCACGTTGAGTGAGACGTCCATGAAAGCACGTCACGTGGACGTAGCAGCACGTTGAGGTTAAGACGTGCATGAAACTAGTCTAGTACAGAAAACTTAGTGAGTACTGGCACACTAGATGAGAAATAAAAAAAGCACAGGGATAGGTAAAGAACGTTCACCTGAATGGCTCGGATACATGGCATAAACAGGGCAAGGACACACACATGATTCTAGACAGGCGGTTCGTGTGATATGACAAACCTTGACCGCCCACGTTTATCGGCATAGCACATGCTGATGATGCTGAAGACGAGACATGTTCGATAACAGGATCACATGCTGGGCGTGAGTGGCAGACTGCACGTTGTAAGAACAGGTAATACAGATGTTGAAGGAAGATGCTCGGCTGCGCTGCCCGGCAGTGCCCACAGTAATGATGATAAGACATAGTGAAACTCCTACTAGCTGTCTGTTGGCAGAAATAATCTATCGAACAGGATTCAGGATGAATATCCCATAGCGATCAGTCAGGCCAGCTTGTTTCCGCGCAGAAATCAGGTTTGAAATCTCCCTCACTGAAATCTGGCCCCTGATTTGGTCACCCACAATGAACAATCAGACCCCGGCTTGTGGCCGGGGTAAAATTCACTTGTCCCATGTCATGTCACGTGCCACTGCGTGGGGTCATAATGTCCGGGCTTATCTCAGCGAGCCAGCCGCCGGACTACTGGCCGACTGGACGCACCGGTGACAGCAAAAGTAATTGTAGCAATCAGGGCTTCAGAGTGGAGTGTTAGACCTGTCAGCCACAGTAACACTGGCAACCCCGCTCTGTTGATTGGCCCTTGTGGTGGAGTGCAAGGTTAAGTACACCCAATTGTAAGGACGTTGTGATCATGCCCAACCCCTGGTTGGTTTTCTCGACAAGTGTACGTTCAGTAGTTTGCCATGGCTTTCTGAACGTGAAGTCAACGTTGAAGTGCAACTGGCCGGTCTAGGATTGAACCCCATACCCCGCTGTCAGCGCATCGGAAGTTTTACATGAATGTGTGAAGCCCAGCGGCCAGGTAGGTAGCCCTCTACACTGATTTAGAACCCGTTATTACAGTCTGGAGTTGCCTTCTCTTATCACTTACGGCCATCGTGTGTCGAAGTTTTCCTACGGCCTATTTGATATCTCTTACCTTTTCATTTTCCGCCATTTTGTGTCGAAATTTGCCAACGTCCTATTTGCTATCTCTTACCTTTTCACTTTCCACAATGCCATTTCTCCCTCTTTTTCTTTTCTCGTGTATTTGATGCGTTTCTACATTTTTCACATGTTTCGCTGTCCCATGAGTAACTTTTCTTCTGGTGTCTCTTATGTCCTACCGACCCTCAGCCGATTTATTCCAAGCCATCTTGCCCCTGGCTGTATTATGCAGCTTCGTCACCGTCCTCCCTATAATATTCAGCTCATTTTCTAATTGTCGTCGCCATGCTCTTTTAAGTCTTCCACTACTTCGTTTACCCCGTGGGTTCCAGATTTAGGACTTCGACTATTCTCAGCTGTGCTCAATGAATGTTCTGTCCGACGACAGCGTCATATGCACACTGCTTGATTGACTAGCGTATGTTTAATTCTCTTCGTGAACTTTACATTGGTGACTCTGACACACGATGTTAGCCATATTCTACGCTAGCACCAATTAATACACTTTTGTAGTTTATTTTAGTCGCTCTCCGTGTTTCGCAGCCATAGAGTAGTACTGATATAACTGTCATTTACTGCCAATACAGTACCTTGCGGTGAATGGCAGAGGTGTCTTTGAGCCTGAGGAATTAAGGCCGCCTGGCTAGTGCAGTCGCCGCGAACTGTGCAGGTTAGGATTTTCTTTTTCCCCCAGTAACGTTGTAATTAAATAATTAATTTTGGTGTTGAGTTTAATGTCGTTGGACTTACACACATTTCCGAGTGCTATAAAGCTCCTCTTGCATTTTGTTGTTCTTATTTCCAGCTGTGTCCTTGTATATCTAGGGACTTGGTCCTTATTCAGCCTATTGAAGACATTTGTCCCTAGTTTGCTTGCTTGGGTTGTGAGCGTCGGGGAAGTCATGAACACGCAGCCACTACAACGCCACTGTGAGCGATAACTCAATTAGCTAACGATAAGGAGTTTCACATCAATCCTTTAGTTAAGCAATTTGTGACAATTTAGTTGCCCGTCCGGGATATAATTAGTCAATTCATATAATTTGCGCTTCTCGCTAGAGAATGAATTCGGACTTCTCGTCCGCAATATAATCTGGGACTAATCCCTATGACACCTTCCCAGACAAATCCCTGGAAAGTGTCTAATACCCATTTGTGTTGAGTTGGGTCGACCCAAAAGCCGTACTGGTCGAAAAAAAAAAATAATAATTGTACCTCTGCTAGGAATTGAATATGGGGTATGCCAAAGAAGTTAAAATACATAAAAACAATATTAAACAATTAGGATTGAAGAAAATATTGTCGAATGCCATCACGGTGAAGTAATTTCAGAACTTCGTCTATGTAAAGAGAGACTTGTAAAAGGAGCTACTGGGGGAAAGGTTGGCGGGGAAGCATGTAATAGCGTTACACGTTGATAGACAGCAACATCAAGAAACTAAGCCAGAAGCATAAACACGTACACCGTCAGGAAGCAGCGGCGGAGGACTGTGGATTGGCATCTGCATATACCCGACGCACAATGCGGAGATGACGCTTGAAATGATTATAACGGCCTGAGGCCAGACGTATTGATTGTTGCGAGGTTTCAAACTTTATCGAGAGCCAGTCACTATCAGTGAAACGATCAGCACTGTTGCTGTGAGGGCTGGCGGAGTCTCTTCAAGGTCTACAATTCTGTGCGGAATAACGAAGCTGATTTCTGGTCCGCGTTACTTTCAACCACATCCTAAAGCTGGAGATGCATGCCTGGCACAGCTGGTAAAACAGACAGGTTGCGGCGCGTGCTGTATGGTTGTAGGTGTTACTGACCCGATGGTTCTGTGAGAGTTGCTTCCGCTCGCTGCGTCATGTTAGGGAAGTGGTTCTTCGGTCAGTTATATATGCGCGGCGTTTCCGCAGGAATGTCGGTATTTTGAAGGTGTGTATCTCTGCATCTGCACACCGTTTGGTGGACATTATCATTTTCTAGTGAGATCTGTGCAGAATGCCGCTCTCATGGCACGCGTGGACACATTCTTCAGTCGAATGGATCAGAGCGCAGAGTGCTGCTGCCGAGTTTGCTGGTTCAACTTCTACATCTGTCAATTGGACTAAACTGTTGACTTATCGTCCTTGACCTGCGGACGTAAATTACAAATACCTCAGAAGTCAAAGTGGGTTTGCATGAAGGCTAGGAACACTGGTAATAGGGAAAGATAATCCACACACAAAAATTAATACAGTAAACAAGAAGTAGTATCACCAGTATGGACTATGCTTGAGTTCAAAGCGGGCGGGCGAAACAAAAAAGTACACTGGATGTCTGAAATGTCCTGTTTCACCTTGAAGATTACCTCCCATCACTGTACTCTCTAAACGTACACTGGATGTCTGAAATGTCCTGTTCACCTTGAAGATTACCTCCATCACTGTACTCTCTAAACGTACACTGGATGTCTGAAATGTCTGTTTCACCTTGAAGATACCTTCCATCACTTACTCTCTAAACGTACATGGATGCTGAAATGTCCTGTTTCACCTTGAGAAGATTACCTCCCATCACTGTACTCTCTAAAAGTCACTGGATGTCTGAAATGTCCTGTTTCACCTTGAGATTACCTCCCATCACTGTACTCTCTAAACGTACACTGGATGTCTGAAATGTCCTGTTTCACCTTGAAGATTACCTCCCATCACTGTACTCTCTAAACGTACACTGGATGTCTGAAATGTCCTGTTTCACCTTGAAGATTACCTCCCATCACTGTACTCTCTAAACGTACACTGGATGTCTGAAATGTCTGTTTCACCTTGAAGATTACCTCCCATCACTGTACTCTCTAAACGTACACTGGATGTCTGAAATGTCCTGTTTCACCTTGAAGATTACCTCCCATCACTGTACTCTCTAAACGTACACTGGATGTCTGAAATGTCCTGTTTCACCTTGAAGATTACCTCCCATCACTGTACTCTCTAAACGTACACTGGATGTCTGAAATGTCCTGTTTCACCTTGAAGATTACCTCCCATCACTGTACTCTCTAAACGTACACTGGATGTCTGAAATGTCCTGTTTCACCTTGAAGATTACCCTCCCATCCACTGTACTCTCTAAACGTACACTGGATGTCTGAAATGTCTCTGTTTCACCTTGAAGATTACCTCCCATCACTGTACTCTCTAAACGTACACTGGATGTCTGAAATGTCCTGTTTCACCTTGAAGATTACCTCCCATCACCCTGTACTCTCTAAACGTACCACTGGATGTCTGAAATGGTCCTGTTTCACCTTGAAGGATTACCTCCCATCACTGTACTCTCTAAACGTACACTGGATGTCTGAAATGTCCTGTTCACCTTGAAGATACCTCCCATCACTGTACTCTCTAAACGTACACTGGATGTCTGAAATGTCCTGTTTCACCTTGAAGATTACCTCCCATCACTGTACTCTCTAAACGTACACTGGATGTCTGAAATGTCCTGGTTTCACCTTGAAGATTACCTCCCATCACTGTACTCTCTAAACGTACACTGGATGTCTGAAATGTCCTGTTTCACCTTGAAGATTACCTCCCATCACTGTACTCTCTAAACGTACACTGGATGTCTGAAATGTCCTGTTTCACCGTGAAGATTACCTCCCATCACTGTACTCTCTAAACGTACACTGGATGTCTGAAATGTCCTGTTTCACCTTGAAGATTACCTCCCATCACTGTACTCTCTAAACGTACACTGGATGTCTGAAATGTCCTGTTTCACCTTGAAGATTACCTCCCATCACTGTACTCTCTAAACGTACACTGGATGTCTGAAATGTCCTGTTTCACCTTGAAGATTACTCCCATCCATGTACTCTCTAAACGTACACTGATGTCTGAACTGCCCCTGTTTCACCTTGAAGATTACCTCCCATCACTGTACTCTCTAACCGTACACTGGATGTCTGAAATGTCCTGGTTTCACCTCTGAGATTACCTCCCATCACTGTACTCTCTAAACGTACACTGGATGTCTGAAATGTCCTGTTTCACCTTGAAGATTACCTCCCATCACTGTACTCTCTAAACCACTTTGATGTTAATGTGGCCAAAGTATTTTAGTTTCCGAGACATGAAGCTTTTTTATGAGCTATTTTTCTTTCATGTTATAGAATGGGAGTATTTGTTTTCTGATTTACTGACGGTGTTCTAAGAATTGTTTTGGGGTACTTTATTTTTTAATTCACCCCAAACAAAAAAAGCATCCCTTACAGGACCTCATTTGCATCGGTCCAGCAATCACTTCCGATTAAGTGTTCGGTGGGTTCGGAGTACTCCGACGACAGTGAGAGCCCTATGGGCCCAAAAATCCGACGACAGTGAGGGCCCTACGGGCCCAAAAACTAACAAAACATCGATCAATCGGTCCAGCAGTCCACAGAACACTTAATCGGAAGTGATTATGGACCAATGCAAATGAGGCCCTGTAAGGGATGCTTTCTTTTTTGCGGTGAATTAAAAATAAAGTAGCGTTTTGGTTGACACCGAACGCTAATTAGAACGCCGTGACTTGGAAAAATCATCTCATAGAAATGGTGTTCATGTTAGGCCGTAGAACACCGATCATGTGTCATGACAGTGGCCATGTCGAAGTTGGTGCTGTAGTGCAGTCTGGCAAAGCAGTCTACCACGTGAATGTTGTGTAACATGCGGCTGGATGCCGACGTGCCAGATTACACTTTAACATGAACAGTCTGACACTTTCTGGTGTGCAGCATCAATACGAATATTCTTGTGGGAGAGAGAGAGAGAGAGAGAGAGAGAGAGAGAGTGAGAGAGAGAGAGAACGAGCGGATGGATGAGAGCCGAGAGAGAGAGAGAGAGAGAGAGAGAGAGAGAGAGAGAGAGAGAGAGAGAGAGACACGCACGCACACGCACACATAAGGGACACACATGCGATTAGGCTGCTTTGCAAACAACAGTCATTGATGTTCAAACTTTTCCACCCGTCTAGTTTCGTCAAAGAAGAATATATATAGTTGATAGCCAACTCCTCTGCTAATCTCATGAGCTCGGGTGGGCACGGGTTCGAGGCCTGGGCTGGTGGCTGGACACAGTGAGGGAAAGACTGACCGCCCCGTCCCCTTGGCTCTAGGACTACGGAATATGATGGTCAATCTCTGGAGCCTTCATGTTTAGAGTATCAGACCGAAGACGTTGATGCCCACACCCACTCCTGTCAGTGTTGCTGCATAGACAGTGGGACAGGTTTCGTCATGCTACTAGCTACAGTTCCTTGCCGACAAGTATCCTCCAGTGTATATGCGTGTGAAATGGCACATAACAGAGAACCTGGGCCGATAATATGAGCTGATGGGGGGATGGTCACGGAGGTGTCGCTACACATTCTGCTGAATGTGCTGAATAGAGAAAGACATGTATGAAGTTCAGGATGAAAGCACCCGCCGTGGCAGTCCCACAACCTACTGTAGATAACATGAGCTGATGGGCGGCTGGTCACGGAGGTGTCGCTACACATTCTGCTGAATGTGCTGAATAGAGAAAGACATGTATGAAGTTCAGGATGAAAGCACCCGCCGTGGCAGTCCCACAACCTAAGGTAGAACATATCTGAGGTATTTTTCCCCCGCATATCCTGTTTACAGGACATCGCTGTCAACACCAGCATTTTACCGCTGTTGTTGATTTCTTGGCAAGATTACGCTCAGTAGTTTGCCATTTCTTTCTGAGCTACCGGCTCACATAACCCTATTGTCACGAGCGCCATGAGTTAACCAGCTAATAATACCGACGTTTGCGTGGCGTATATTTTCTAGGCCACAACAGTCGTACTAACAGAGTAAACACAGCTGCACAGGTTACATCGTGTCAGCCCATAAACACATTTGGTGGTGAGTGAGAAGGAATGGATACATCGAGTTGGCAGTTCATTAACAGTTAGAATCACATATGATTGTCGGCTTAGGATATGGAATGGTTCCGTTTGTCATCTATACTGCCGGACATCAGACGGAAATGGCTGCTGGGATTGTCACCACGGAACAGAAGATTGACAGTTTATCAACAGGTCGGAAGTGCCCGACTAGGGAGAAAACAGTGCATCTGTCAATTCTTGGTTTCCGGCACATCGAGAGGATTGACGGGGTTATTTGCAACTCTTTGTTGTAACTCGACAGAAACTCGCTGGCTTGTTTGAGAATCTAAACTATTACTGACAACTTTGACAGGACTAAAGCCAGGAAAATGGATTCTTGACAAGGGATGATCTGCCACGGTGCCACCTGTGTGGGGGCATAAAGGATAACGTCACGTGGCCAACTTTGGTAGTTTGCCATATAAACCCGAGTTGGGATCAATTAGGGGGGACTTGAAAAATGCTCTAGTCAGAGTGCCAGGGCACTGCAGTGCTTAGTGGAAATAATATCTACCGTGTGTTAATTAGTGACTTAATTTTGCACGTGCCTATAATGGCAGATGTAGATATGATTGATAGGACTGCAGTAGTGCCATTTAAGGTATAACCTATTATAATATATTCGTTATAATTACTTTAGGCAGTAGCCTTGTTAAACTATAGTGTGATGATTAGCACTGTTAGTGGAAACTAGCTAGAGTAGTGAAGTGATACTTGGCTCTGTTAGCTAAAATAGATTAGTGAAGTGTTGATAAGCTTTACTAGTTGAGAATTGAGTAATGAGGGATAATTGGGATCTTCCCGTAGGTGTCCCTGGTGGGCGGGGTTCCGCATTCTGGTTGCTGATTTTTTCTTTGTCATAGCCTGATTCGGCTCTAGGTGGGTAGCTAATCTGCTCTATGACTAAGTCTAGTTAGCTAAAGATCATTAAGCAAGGTGATAGGCTTACACTCAGCCGAAGGGATCAGTGACTAGTACTATCACCAGATGTGTTGTTTCTATCCTAGGTTCCCTACCAGATCCAAGGAAACTCTACAAGTTTTGGGAAAGAATTAAAAAACCCATTCTGAAGAACACCAGTTCAAGAGTCAATAAAGTTGCATACAGAAACGTAACTTACGCTAGAAGGAAATTGATTCATCAAAGAGAGTGATGCATACTGATGCACCACACAGCATCAGACAGTAGTAACGAACCGAGAACCGGCTAAGAGTACCTAGTGTTAGTACAGTAACAATTAACATTAGTAATTAGCACTTATGGACTGAATGGTTCGATGTGCAACGAGGATGATCTGTCGACTAACTAACTAACTAACTAACTGCGTACACACTACAAAAGACTTGTGCAGTTTGTTAAGGAACGTTAGGAACGGACATTGTGTAGAGTGCAACCGGTCCATGATTAACTGTTAATACCACCGGTGTCTATTTCGGATGTTCATGAAATTGGATTACCAGAGGTCTACAGAGGCAAAGCAGTATCCGGCAAGATGGTTTCGGCAACGGGTGAGAAGTACATGTTCTGACGTACCGTGCTGTGGTCTATCTTTGCTGGGATCAGCTGACTGGGTTGCTGTCTGAGAGTCAGAGTCTACACACTTTATAGAACACGTCACACATTTTCTTCACATACACGTCTCATATACGTTACACTTTTATTTTAATAAATTACTCTTTATTAATTTCTAGAAGCAAGAGTTGTTGAGTATGTTGCGTTGGGGAAGTATGAGAAGGGGGCATAGTACGACAGTGTGCGAGTGATAGGAAAAGGTGTCCATAGGCTGATGGAGTGTGTTGGACGGAAGCTGGTGGATTCTCCAGAATATTGAGAGGAAAAAAAATATTATAATGTGGGTGTCGGATCTCCTCACTCCAGGGACGACACTTTAAAGGAGGACACGACATTATTGGGGGCTCGTAAACGTGATCTTTGGACAGCGGGATCTCTCGTAAACGTGATCTTTGGACAGCGGGATCTCTCGTAAACGGGATCTTTGGACAGCGGGATCTCCCGTAAACGGAATCCTTGGACAGCGAGATCTCCTGCAAGCAGGAACCTTTGACAGTGGGATCTTCTGACAACGGGGTCTTTTGACACGGGATCCTTAGTTATAAGAGGGAGATATCATTTTGGAGAATCCAGCTAGAGTGAATGTGGATAGGGGTTAGGACTAATATCTTACCTGTTCACACTTCACACGTCTGCATAGGTCTGTGGTCCTGATTCTACTCTTGTCACTGAGTGAATGTGCTGTGTGTGGAAATATCTAGATTTATAGTACTTGTTCATATATCTGTATAGTAATTTGCAGTTATATTGTACTAGACCTGCTAGCTTACCTCTCTGTATAATGGCCACCCCTAAACTTAGCACAGCAGAATTAAAGGCAAGGGGCGAAGAAATGGGATTGGCGGGGTCTGCTCTAACGGATTACATACAGGAAGTGGAGAGAGAGTATCGTCAAGCAGAACGGGAAGATCGAAAGGCCGAGTTGGAATTGAGAAGGATGGAATTGGAAGCTGAGCAAGCAGCTAGGAAATTGGAAGCTGAGCAAGCAGCTAGGAAATTTGAAGCTGAGCAAGCAGCTAGGAAATTAGAAGCTGAACAGGAAGCACAGAAAAGGGAGCACGAGTACCGGATGAGGGAACTCGAGTTGAAGAGTCAATCTAATGGAGAAACTGAGGGAGCAGTTGGAGGTTCCTCCATCCCAGGATCAACACCAGTAGGTGGACATGGGTACCATGCTATGAAGTTTCCTTTAGCGGTCTACGAGGAGGACAAAGAGAAGATTGACCAGTACCTTCAACGCTTCGAGGCTATGTCAGTTGCTATGGGTCTGGAGCGTAACAAATGGAATCTTAAGCTATCCCAGGGATTACGCGGGACGGGATACGAGGTTTATACTCGCCTGCCACCAGGACATGAGAACAATTATGATGAGTTAAAGACGGCTCTGCTGAAACGATTCGAGGTTACGTCACATACCTACCGGAAAAAATTTCGAGCAGCGAAACGAGAACCGGGAGAGTTGTTTGCCGCCTACAGTTTGCGTCTTAAATCTTATCTCCATAAGTGGATGGATTTGGCTGGGTTCGCACATGACTATGAGAGTCTGGAAGAGCTCATGGTGGTCGACCAGCTGAAGAAGCAAATGTCTAAACCTCTCAGGACGTTCCTGGGAGAACAAGGAGCGGAACGTATTGACCTCGTGAATAAATTAGCAGAACGGTTCGTCGAGGTACATGGGGAGGCAGGGGAAAACCTTTCCACCAACACCAAAAGTCAAGAGAAACATGACAAGAAGAAAGCCAAAAACTCAGGAACCAAAAAGTGGGAACCTTATGGGCAAAAATCAGAGGATAGTTCAGAGAAGAAGAAGGAGGGAAGCAAGAGCACTTCAAGCTCTACACCTAAACGACCGTGGTCGGAGAAGTGGTGTTCAATTTGTAAGTCACCCTCTCACAATACGAGGGACTGCAAATCGAAGGCTAAGAACCCTCACTTTGCAGCATGTCAAGTGACTTCCAAGGAGGTTGTCACGGAAAATGCCAAGGTCAACAAGGAAGCTCGCCACCAGGAGAGCTCATCAAGTCCGACAATAGAAAATCTAGGACAGGGAAATGGTGCAACCAATGTCAGTCAAACACGCACAATGCTATTGACTGCAGGGGAAAGTCAGGAGACACTCAATTCGTCGTGTGCTCAGGGAAACCTAAGGTGGAGCCCACCGAACAGGTCGAGGCCGAGGAAGAGACTCCAGACCAGGAAAAACCACCTGTAGTGGAATTGGTAGAGGTTAACGGTCGTCAAGTGGAGTGTTTATACGACACAGGACTGGACGGGGAGGCCGTGATTTCTGCGGATCTGGTACATCCAGAACAATTCACAGGTGAAACCTTGGATATACAGCCTGCACAGAAGAGTGCTGTAGTCATGAAGTTGCCCATTGCTAATGTGGAGATTCGGTCAAGGTACGTCACCGGCACCATCAAGGCCGCTGTATTGACCGATCCCATTTTTCCAGTCATCCTAGGTTGCCGGTATGTCTTTCTGGGAATGCCCAGGGAGCCAATTCATATGGGAGCAATGCAGACTCGCTCTCAGACGAAAACGGAAGAGGCAGACGCAATTGTGACTAACCCAATGCCGGGGGAGCTACGAACTGCCCAGAGTGAGGATGATACTTTACGTCCTTGCTACAAAAAGCTGCAGAAAAGTGCTGATCCACCAGGACGGGGGCAGTACTACATGAAGAATAGGATACTCTACAGGAGAGCAGGAAGGGGAGACAACCTATACGGTCAGTTGGTCGTCCCGAAAGCTCATCGGTCCCAGATTCTTCATATGGGGCATACCATCTCCTTTAGTGGACACATGGGTATTGCCGCCACCATGCAGCGGATTTCCTGCCACTACTATTGGCCGGGAATGACAGATGATGTGCGTCGGTATGTGAAGTCATGCCCTGAGTGCCAGAGGGTGGCACCGAAACACTGGACAGCACCGGTGATGTTGGGTGAGATGCCCATCATGAACTCTCCTTTCGAGAGGGTAGCCATCGATATCGTGGGTCCACTTCCCAGGACTAGGAAGAGGAACATGTATATACTCACAATGGTGGATTGCTGTACAATGTGGGGTGAGGCTATACCGTTGACCACGATTGACTCGAAAAGAGTGGCGGACGCACTGATGGAGGCCTTTACCAGATTAGGCTTTCCGGATCAAATTCTGACGGATAATGGATCTCAGTTTTGTGGAAAACTCATGGAGGAGGTATTTAGGGTGTTTCACTCTAACCACATACATACCAGCCCTTACCACCCTCAAGCCAATGGACAAGTAGAGCGTTTCAACGGCACGTTGATGACAATGCTCAGGAAACTAGCGCAGGAAAAACCTGATAGGTGGGATGAATATATCCCAGCAGCACTCTTTGCCTATCGGGAAGTTCCTCATGGCTCAACAGGACTACCACCCGCTACGTTGCTGTTTGGTCGTCCAATCAAAGGACCGTTGGAAGCCATGTTGAGGAGTTGGACTGAAGAGGGGACGTCAGAAGAAGTGATCTCATCCTATCAATACGTGGAGGAACTGAAAGAAAAACTCCACAAGGGATGGACTCTGGCAAATCAAAACTTGAAAAAGGCCAGGAAAAGACATGCGGCTTACTACAACCGTAGGTCTAAAGAAAGATCTCTAGAGGTAGGAGATAAAGTCTTGTTGTTACTCCCAACGGGAAACAACAAACTGGAGATAGGTTGGCAAGGACCATTTCCCGTGGAAAGGGTGATATCCAGAACCAACTATCAGATCCGGATCCGGGGAAAGTCGAAGATTTTCCATATCAATCTCTTGCGGAAATACGAAGAGAGACCAGGAGACAAGGCAGCTCACCTCATGGCAATGGCAGTTGCAGTGGAGACAGAAGTGGGAACCAGCGAGGGCAGGGAATATCCCTTGTACACCAGGAAACCTATAGGGATGTGCAAGTGAACCCTGATCTGACCTCCCAGGAGAGGGAAAGGATAACCCAGGTTCTCAAGTCTCATAAGGAGATACTGACTGATAAACCAGGACGAACGAGGTTGGTTGAGTTCGAGATGACTTTGACCACACAGGAGCCTGTTCGCCAAAAGGTTTACCCAGTGCCATTCTCTAAAGAAAAGGCCCTGGAGGAGGAAATACAAAAACTGCTGGAGGATGACGTGATTGCACCATCCACATCCCCATACAATGCGGGGGTAGTTTTGTTACGCAAACCAAGTGGAGAACACAGGTTGTGTATAGATTACCGACTGCTGAACAGTCATACACAGTTTCAGGTGGAACCTTTGCCGAATCCAACTCAGTATTCGCTAGGCTCCATAAGGCTCGGTACTTTTCAAAGGTGGATCTGAGTCGGGGGTACTATCAGATACCAGTCAAACCGGAGATTCGACCACTGTTAGCTTTCAGTACACCCAGTGGACACTACGAATTCAAGGTCATGCCCTTTGGACTCAGCAATGCACCTAGTGTGTTTACACGCATGATGAGGACTTTACTAGATCCGTTACAGGATCCGTCCATCATCTCATTCATGGATGATATTCTGATTTCCAGTGACAGCTTGGATGACCACTTACAATCCTTGGAGAGAGTGTTTAATAGGCTCAAGGAAGCAGGGCTTACTGCTCGTCCAACCAAGTGCATGATTGGTTACCAGACTCTGGAATTTCTAGGTCACACCATCACTCCAGGACACATTGTCCCAGAAGAGAAGAACCTGGAGAAAATCAGAAATGCACCAAGGCCAAAAACGAAGAAGGATGTGCGATCTTTTCTCTCGTTGTGTGGGTTCTACCACAAATTTATCCCACATTTCACTGAATGGGAGCTCCGTTGACGGAAACCTTGAAAAAGGGATTACCGGATCAAATCATTTGGACACCAGAATGTGAGAATGCCTATAGTCAGTTAAAGGAGGCCTTGGTCAGCAAACCTGTATTACAGCTCCCTGACCTTTCCAAACCATTTGTGTTGAGAACGGATGCGAGTGCGATTGGAATTGGAGCCGCTTTGTTACAGGAAGGAAAAGACGATGCTTCGGTTTTGAAACCTGTGGCATACGCAAGTAAGAAACTTCTACAGGCGGAGAGGAATTATTCAACCGTCGAGAGAGAGAGTGCTTGTCCCTCGTATGGGCAGTGCAAAAATTTCAGCCATATTTGTATGGAGTTAAGTTTCGGGTTCAGTCGGATCATCAGCCCCTGATGTTCCTGGCTACTTCTCAGAAGCTCAACGCACGTTTGATGCGGTGGTCGTTGTTACTTCAACCGTATAATTTCACAGTAGAGTACATTCCTGGGAAGGAGAATGTTGGAGCGGATTTCTTGTCAAGACACCCAGCTCCTGAAGAAGCGGAATGAATCATCTGGATTTAACTCATGGTGGAGAAGAGTGAGATGGACTACTCTCTTAAGAGGGGGCCTATGTCACGAGCACCATGAGTTAACCAGCTAATAATACCGACGTTTGCGTGGCGTATATTTTCTAGGCCACAACAGTCGTACTAACAGAGTAAACACAGCTGCACAGGTTACATCGTGTCAGCCCATAAACACATTTGGTGGTGAGTGAGAAGGAATGGATACATCGAGTTGGCAGTTCATTAACAGTTAGAATCACATATGATTGTCGGCTTAGGATATGGAATGGTTCCGTTTGTCATCTATACTGCCGGACATCAGACGGAAATGGCTGCTGGGATTGTCACCACGGAACAGAAGATTGACAGTTTATCAACAGGTCGGAAGTGCCCGACTAGGGAGAAAACAGTGCATCTGTCAATTCTTGGTTTCCGGCACATCGAGAGGATTGACGGGGTTATTTGCAACTCTTTGTTGTAACTCGACAGAAACTCGCTGGCTTGTTTGAGAATCTAAACTATTACTGACAACTTTGACAGGACTAAAGCCAGGAAAATGGATTCTTGACAAGGGATGATCTGCCACGGTGCCACCTGTGTGGGGGCATAAAGGATAACGTCACGTGGCCAACTTTGGTAGTTTGCCATATAAACCCGAGTTGGGATCAACTAGGGGGGACTTGAAAATGCTCTAGTCAGAGTGCCAGGGCACTGCAGTGCTTAGTGGAAATAATATCTACCGTGTGTTAATTAGTGACTTAATTTTGCACGTGCCTATAATGGCAGATGTAGATATGATTGATAGGACTGCAGTAGTGCCATTTAAGGTATAACCTATTATAATATATTCGTTATAATTACTTTAGGCAGTAGCCTTGTTAAACTATAGTGTGATGATTAGCACTGTTAGTGGAAACTAGCTAGAGTAGTGAAGTGATACTTGGCTCTGTTAGCTAAAATAGATTAGTGAAGTGTTGATAAGCTTTACTAGTTGAGAATTGAGTAATGAGGGATAATTGGGATCTTCCCGTAGGTGTCCCTGGTGGGCGGGGTTCCGCATTCTGGTTGCTGATTTTCTTTTTGTCATAGCCTGATTCGGCTCTAGGTGGGTAGCTAATCTGCTCTGTGACTAAGTCTAGTTAGCTAAAGATCATTAAGCAAGGTGATAGGCTTACACTCAGCCGAAGGGATCAGTGACTAGTACTATCACCAGATGTGTTGTTTCTATCCTAGGTTCCCTACCAGATCCAAGGAAACTCTACAAGTTTTGGGAAAGAATTAAAAAACCCATTCTGAAGAACACCAGTTCAAGAGTCAATAAAGTTGCATACAGAAACGTAACTTACGCTAGAAGGAAATTGATTCATCAAAGAGAGTGATGCATACTGATGCACCACACAGCATCAGACAGTAGTAACGAACCGAGAACCGGCTAAGAGTACCTAGTGTTAGTACAGTAACAATTAACATTAGTAATTAGCACTTATGGACTGAATGGTTCGATGTGCAACGAGGATGATCTGTCGACTAACTAACTAACTAACTAACTGCGTACACACTACAAAAGACTTGTGCAGTTTGTTAAGGAACGTTAGGAACGGACATTGTGTAGAGTGCAACCGGTCCATGATTAACTGTTAATACCACCGGTGTCTATTTCGGATGTTCATGAAATTGGATTACCAGAGGTCTACAGAGGCAAAGCAGTATCCGGCAAGATGGTTTCGGCAACGGGTGAGAAGTACATGTTCTGACGTACCGTGCTGTGGTCTATCTTTGCTGGGATCAGCTGACTGGGTTGCTGTCTGAGAGTCAGAGTCTACACACTTTATAGAACACGTCACACATTTTCTTCACATACACGTCTCATATACGTTACACTTTTATTTTAATAAATTACTCTTTATTAATTTCTAGAAGCAAGAGTTGTTGAGTATGTTGCGTTGGGGAAGTATGAGAAGGGGGCATAGTACGACAGTGTGAGAGTGATAGGAAAAGGTGTCCATAGGCTGATGGAGTGTGTTGGACGGAAGCTGGTGGATTCTCCAGAATATTGAGAGGAAAAAGAAAATTATAATGTGGGTGTCGGATCTCCTCACTCCAGGGACGACACTTTAAAGGAGGACACGACACCTATAAGGGACCAATGCGACGCTATCCGCTACTGAATCTCGCGTAGCTGCGTTACCGTACATGGATATACAGGATTACGGAGAAAGTCTTAAATTCCTTGTCCAGGGAGACCGGCACACGTGTAATACAAATCGCAATATACCGAAATGTGCACGTTGAGTGGAAATATAACATATATAGCAAACTTTGCATGATTCGCGTACGGTTAACATTTATAATAAGGTATGCATTACGTGCCCAAATTGAAACTACATAAGAAAGCATGCTTGACATGTGTACATTATGTAACAAATTACGCATGACGTGTCCAAATTTAAACTGTATGTATCATATTATGCATGGCGGCCGTAAATAATAAAAAGACAATTTGTATCAAATTATGCATGACGTCAACAATTTAAAAAAAAAAAATGAACAAACCATACACTACAGGCGTAAACTAAAAGTAACATAATATGCACGATGGACGTAAACATACAATATGTAAGAAACTATCCGTAAAGTGCGTACATGTTATATATATATATATATATATATATATATATATATATATATATATATATATATATATATATATATATATATATATATATATATATATATACTAGCTGACCCGGCCCGGCTTCGCATGCATGTATGCAGGCAGGCAGGCAGACAGACAGACAGACTAACAGACAGACAGACAGACATTCTATTTTATATATATATATATATATATATATATATATATATATATATATATATACTAGCTGACCCGGCCCGGCTTCGCCCAGTCCCTGGAGGGGATCTATATATATATCAGTCTGTCGGTCTGGTTGTATGTCTGTGTGTCTGGCTGGCTGACCCGGCCCGGCTTCACCCAGTCCCTGGTGGAAAGCATCTCATTTAATTCATATAAGTAGTCATATAAGCTCCCGTTACCGACTATCTGTCTGTCTGTCTGTCTGTCTATCTGTCTGTCTGTCTGACCCGGCCCGGCTTCACCCAGTCCCTGGTGGGGAGCATCTCATTTAATTCATATACGTAGTCATATAAGCTCCCGTTCCCGACTATCTGTCAGTCTGTCTGTCTATCTGTCTGACCCGGCCCGGCTTCACCCAGTCCCTGGTGGGGAGCATCTAATTTAAATCATATACGTAGTCATATAAGCTCCCGTTCCCGACTATCTATCTGTCTGTCTGTCTGAGTCGGCCCGGCTTCACCCAGTCCCTGGTGGGGAGCATCTCATTTAATTCATATAAGTAGTCATATAAGCTCCCGTTCCCGACTATCTGTCTGTCTGTCTGTCTATCTATCTGACCCGGCGTGGCTTCGCCCAGCTCCTGGCGGGGAGCGTCTCATTAAATTCACACAGTAAGTTAAAAGAATGTCCTTCCACACACCATCCATTATTTTTAATGAAAACTGTTTTTTTTAACTGTAGATAACTTCTTTAAGCATAAAAAGATGAATTACAATGTTATGCATTATGCATTATTTTTATGAAAACTGAAAATGCCTTAAAGATTATATCATTATTTATTATAACTCATATGCCTGTAAATAACTATAGACAACGAGTTTATAAATCTTTGAAAACGATGCAACAATATGACTATAAAGTATATAGAAATATTATTAAAAGTTATGCCCCTTGAAATAACTTTCCTAGAGTTACGTCCCCTTGCTGTATAGAAATTATAATGAAAAATGAAATATTAAATTTTAGTAAGTAACTTGCAGGAAAAAAAATAAAAAAACTATGACAGAAAGTTGCACAGGAATGAAAGGAAAACGTGTAGAAAATTTCATCTCAATCGGATGGACCGTTCGCGAACGCATAAAGAACGGACAGACGGACACACATCGCCTTTTATAGATATAAATATGTAGCCTGGTATAAGGCATACCATTTGCGTTTGTGGCTGTGGGGATAGTGAGACGCGCAGTGTCATAATTCTCCGACATACAGAGTTGTGGGTTCCAAGTCAGCTGCTGGCGATTTGACAGCAGACCGCCTCGGGTTGATTTCCATCGTATGAGGCGTCGACTGTTCAGGAAGCAATGGCAAACTTTCTTTTTATTTGAAGTTGCATATCCCTTACAGGTCGTTGCAGTCTAACACCAGCATTTTGCCACCGCTGTTGATGTCTTGGCGAGTTTTACGTTCAATAGTTTGCCATTGCTTTCTGAAATGGCAAACTACTAAACTAAACTGGCTAGTAAATCACAAACAGCCAGTACATGCTAGGGTTGGTTGCAACGTTCTGTAAAGGACCGGCAACTAACATTTATGAAGCACTAGCTGACCGGCCCGGCTTCGCCCAGGCTCTGGCGGGGTTCTATCTATCTATCTATCTATCTATCTATCTATCTATCTATCTGTCTGTCTGTCTGTCTGTCTGTCTGTCTGTCCGTCGGTCGGTCGGTCGGTCGGTCGGTCGCGTCGGTCGGTCGGTCGGTCGGTCGGTCGGTCGGTCGGTCGGTCGGTCGGTCGGTCGGTCGGTCGGTCGGTCGGTCGGTCGGTCGGTCCGGCCCGGCCCGGCCCGGCCCGGCCCGGCCCGGCCCGCCCGCCCCGGCCCGGCCCGCCCGCCCGCCCGCCCGCCCGCCCGCCCGCCCGCCCGCCGCCCGCCCGCCCGCCCGCCCGCCCGCCCGCCCGCCCGCCCGCCCGCCCGCCCGCCCGCCCGCCCGCCCGCCCGCCCGCCCGCCCGCCCGCCCGCCCGCCCGCCCGCCCGCCCGCCCGCCCGCCCGCCCGCCCGCCCGCCCGCCCGCCCGCCCGCCCGCCCGTCCGTCCGTCCGTCCGTCCGTCCGTCCGTCCGTCCGTCCGTCCGTCCGTCCGTCCGTCCGTCCGTCCGTCCGTCCGTCCGTCCGTCCGTCCGTCCGTCCGTCCGTCCGTCCGTCCGTCCGTCCGTCCGTCCGTCCGTCCGTCCGTCCGTCCGTCCGTCCGTCCGTCCGTCCGTCCGTCCGTCCGTCCGTCCGTCCGTCCGTCGTCCGTCCGTCCGTCCGTCCGTCCGTCCGTCCGTCCGTCCGTCCGTCCGTCCGTCCGTCCGTCCGTCCGTCCGTCCGTCCGTCCGTCCGTCCGTCCGTCCGTCCGTCCGTCCGTCCGTCCGTCCGTCCGTCCGTCCGTCCGTCCGTCTGTCTGTCTGTCTGTCTATGTATGTATGTTCGGCCCGAACATAACAACAAAATATAGATAGAATAGAAGAATAGATAGAAAATATGATTGGAAGAGATCTATCTAAAGTAAACTTGGCTCCCTTTCCCGACTATCTGTCTGTCAGTCTGTCTATCTGTCTGTCTATCTGTCTGACCTGGCCCGGCTGCACCCAGTCCCTGGTGGGGAGCATCTCACTTAATTCATCGTCAATCAACTCATTTAAACTCAGGGGACGTAACTTAAGATATAACAATTATACTAAAAGTTATATCCCTTTTTGTCATATATTATTATATTTTCTTATGTTCAGTCATGTAATTACAAAATTAAATTTTAGAAAGGTAATAGCTGATAGCTGATAGATAAAACTATCACAGTTGGTTGCACAGGAATGAAAGGAAAACGTGTAGAAAATTTCATCTCAATCGGTTGGACCGTTCGCGAACGAATGAAGGACGGACATACATACATACATACATACATACATACACACAAAGATTTTTATATATATAGATATGTCAGTTTAGCAGTACATGTGCCAGATACCTAAACTATTAAACAGCGTATATCATTTTTAGCAATACATGTGACAGATACCTAAACTATTATACGCATATATCATGTTTACCAATACACGTGACAGATACCTAAACTATTGTACATCATATATCATGTTTACCAATACACGTGACAGATACCTAAACTATTATACAGCATATATCATTTTACCCAATACACGTGACAGATACCTAAACTATTATACAGCATATATCATGCTTACCAATACACGTGACAGATAGCTAAACTATTATACAGCATATATCATGTTTACCAATACACGTGACAGATACCTAAACAAGACAGTGATGCAACCCAATGCAAAACCCTGGCCCATGTTTATCCCGCCGGTTTTGAACTGCAGCAGCACGTGTGACCAGATGGTGGGTGGTGGTGTCATCTGGCGTTGACCAGGCCTCCAGGCAACACTGCCGCGCTCCTCCATCAGGCTCGGATCACATACTATTCATCTATTGATCACACATTCGCTGTTACAGCATATTGTGTGGGGGTGGGAGGGAACTCACTTCACCACGGAGACGATAGATGATTGTTGATATATGGGCAAGCCAACGATTATTGATACCTAGTGGGTGTGTGAGGGGGCGGAAGACACAACCACAGCCGGCGCAAATGATCACGCACTATGATTGTAAAGTGAATGAATATATGACTGAAGATGCGTGTCATGTATGTAGGCCTAATGGCAGGCGTCAGATCTACTTAACTAGTACATCTGTAGTCCCTGGGCAGTGACTGCCGTTGGGGGTGGGAAAAATTAGGCCTTGACAGTTTTAGACCACGTCTTAATCAGGAGTGGAGTGACCAGTTCCCTTCTGTGCCGTCGTTTCCTCTGGGAAAATACAGAACATTTTCCAGTACCCGTTCCATAATGTATAATGATGTAAGACTGGGATGTTTGATGATGTAAGACAGGGATGTGTGATGATGCAAGACAGGGATATATTATCATGTAAGTAAGGAATATTTGATGATGTAAGACAGGGATGTTTGATTATGTAAGACATGGATGTTTGATGACGGAAAAGAGGGATGTATGATGACGAAGACAGTGATGTATGATTGTGTCAGACATCAGTGTTTAGTGATGATGGTGCTTGTAGGAAAGGGATGTTTTATAATTAATGTACGCCAGAGTTATTCGAGGATGTAATATCATCATCAGGTGACATTCCGATAAACGTGAGCGGTCATGTTTAGCCATCTCATACGATCACCAGAGTCATGAATTATCTCTGTGTCTTGTCTAGACCATGCCATGTGGCCAAACCATCCAGACATTTTTCTTCTCTACCTTTCCCTTGTTTTGATTTTGTCACTCCAGTTTTGCTAGTTCACCATGTTCTCTAGTTTATTTCTCCCCATAACATGCCCAAACTATCGTGTACTCTACGTCTGTTTTCTCTAATCAGTTTGCAGTTTTCATTTGTTTCATGTAAGACTTGCTCATTGGTTTATCTGTCTGTCCATGGTATTCTTTGCAGACACCACCTGTTAGATATTGTTTTTAAGCTTGTCTGCTCATTGTCCACGTCTCACATCCATACAAAAGTACAGGTTATATGTAGAACTCAACACTCTTTTTTTCGTAGCAATTTACGTATTTTATTGATCAGTATGTTTTCCATCTTGCAAAAGGCTACCTTCGCCATAACGATTATTGTTCTAAATATCTTCAAGGCACCTCCCATCAGATGTTATAACTGCTCCGAGACAGTTGTGCCGATTCACATGTTTAAGAATTTTCCCATTTACTGTTATTATATTATGTTATTGCTTTCTTCTTAGAGACGACAATAATCTCTTCTTACAGTTTAATTCCAACCCAAGTTGTTCACTGTGTACAACAACCGCATCTACTAAATGTTGCAGATCCTGCTCGTTGTCTGCAATCAATACTGTATCATCCGCATATCTAATGTTATTGATGTTATGTCCCACAGTGGTGATTCCTCTCATATCTTCTAAATTTCTAAACATATTTTCAAGAGAAGAAAAGATCTGGAGGCGTTACACATCTCTGTCGCACATATCTATTAATAGTCTGATATTAGCCTTCTTCATTATCAATCTTTATGGCAGCTTGTTGTTTCCAGTATATGTGTTTTTACAAGTGTAAGATCTTTCCCCTTCAATTTGTAGATCTTGCAATGCATCTTAATCAATGTCGACACGTCTTACTTTATCGAAAGCCTTTGTGTAATCAATGAAGCAAAGATGTAGGTCTTTAGTTACTTCGATCGAACGCTCCATTAATGTCCTCAGCAAATACACAACATTTACTGTACCCTTGCCTTCTACGAACTTACATGTAATAGAGGGCTGTTTTATGTGTAAGATATTAAGCATGGGTGTATGATGATGTAAGATATGGATATTTGATCATATCAAACAGGTATGTATGGTGACATAAGCTATGAGTGTATGATGTCTCCAGATTTGTCTATTGTTGTGTGTTATGCATATTGAGAGAATGTAAAGATCTGGAAAGAATCGTCATCGGAAGATACGGCATAAGATGTGCAGTATTGATTGCAGGCAATAACCACAATCTTGGGTATATTGCCAATGTTCACAGTGATAATAATCACAATCTTGGGCATATTGCCAATGTTCACAGTGATAATAACCACAATCTTGGGTATATTGCCAATGTTCACAGTGATAATAACCACAATCTTGGACATATTGCCAATGTTCACAGTGATAATAATCACAATCTTGGACATATTGCCAATGTTCACAGTGATAATAACCACAATCTTGGGTATATTGCCAATGTTCACAGTGATAATAACCACAATCTTGGACATATTGCCAATGTTCACAGTGATAATAATCACAATCTTGGACATATTGCCAATGTTCACAGTGATAATAACAACAATCTTGGACATATTGCCAATGTTCACAGTGATAATAACAACAATCTTGGGCATATTGCCAATGTTCACAGTGATAATAACAACAATCTTGGGCATATTGCCAATGTTCACAGTGATAATAACAACAATCTTGGGCATATTGCCAATGTTCACAGTGATAATAACAACAATCTTGGGCATATTGTCAATGTTCACAGTGATAATAACAACAATCTTGGGCATATTGTCAATGTTCACAGTGATAATAACAACAATCTTGGGTATATTGCCAATGTTCACAGTGATAATAACAACAATCTTGGGTATATTGCCAATGTTCACAGTGATAATAGCAACAATCTTGGGCATATTGCCAATGTCCACAGTGATAATAACTTCGATTTAAAGCGGGCGCTGTGGTGAAGGCATTACGAACGCAAATCTCAATTCCACATACCACGTTTGGAACGCAGGTGTGGGAGATTTGGAAGTAAACGGCATTGGGCTGGTTGTCACACAATCGGTTGAGTGTCGGTCGTTCAGAAAGCAATGGTAAATTACTGAACATAAAACTTGCCAAGACATTCTTCCTCTTCTTTCGTTGGCTTGAGAAATGTCTATAACTGCAATGTTGTCTCTTGTATGAATTTAACTGTCTTTTTTAATTGACTCAGCGGTTCTTAAAGTTTATCTTCCACGTGCCAAGAAATCATAAACAACCCAAACATGCTAGTGTTGACTGCCACGCCCCCCACACACACCTACGCGTATATATATATATCCTATATTGGTTCAAGATCGCAGTTTCACACATGTACATATAAAAGTCGCTTAAAAGTCGACAGGGTCGACTTCATCGCACCGGGTTTTATCCCATATGGATCGGTCTCTTTCCGCTGCGCGGAAAGCGTCGCACAAAGCACGAACTCCGTAGCTTTTAGCGACGACCCACAGGAATCTCCGAAACGTTTAACTCGTAAACCGAAGGGTGCGGCCCGGAATCGAACCCACAACCTTCGGATCACAAGTCAAACGGCTGGACCACTTCGCCACAGAGACTCCCAGAGACATGTACATATGTGGCAGCTATGTGTACACACAGATACACACATACATACACAACCCCCCCCCCCCCCGCACACACACACACACACACACAAACACACACTCTCTCACCCTCTCTCTCTCCCTCCCTCTCTCTTCCTCCCTTCCCCCTTCTCTCTCTCCCTCCCTCCCTCTCTCTCCCTCCCTCCCTCCCTCCCTCTCCCTCTCTCTCCCTCCCTCTCTCTTCCTCCCTCACTCCCTGTCTCTCTCCTCCCTGTCTCTCTCTCTCTCTCTCTCTCTCTCTCTCTCTCTCTCTCTCTCTCTCTCTCTCTCTCTCACAGTCTCAGTCACAGGTGGCATGTGAGAAAGCACACATTTTGCTCCCGTTAACACAATGGTTATACTAGTTGAGCCTGGTTAGCATGCATGACCGACTTGTAGAGAAATGCACTTTCCATGGCTATCACGTACTGGGCATTGGCTGTCTGTACACTTTCTATGGCTATCACGTACTGGGCATTGGCTGTCTGTACACTTTCTGTGGCTATCACGTGCTGGGCATTGGCTGTCTGTACACTTTCTATGGCCATCACGTGCTGGGCATTGGCTGTCTGTACACTTTCCATGGCTATCACGTGCTGGGCATTGGCTGTCTGTACACTTTCTATGGCTATCACGTGCTGGGCATTGGCTGTCTGTACACTTTCTGTGGCTATCACGTGCTGGGCATTGGCTGTCTGTACACTTTCTATGGCTATCACGTGCTGGGCATTGGCTGTCTGTACACTTTCTATGGCTATCACGTGCTGGGCATTGGCTGTCTGTACACTTTCTATGGCTATCACGTGCTGGGCATTGGCTGTCTGTACACTTTCTATGGCTATCACGTGCTGGGCATTGGCTGTCTGTACACTTTCTATGGCTATCACGTACTGGGCATTGGCTTTCTGTACACTTTCTATGGCTATCACGTACTGGGCATTGGCTGTCTGTACACTTTCTATGGCTATCATGTACTGGGCATTGGCTGCCTGTACACTTTCTATGGCTATCACATACTGGGTATTGGCTGTCTGTACACTTTCTATGGCTATCACGACCTGGGCATTGGCTGTCTGTACACTTTCTATGGCTATCACGACCTGGGCATTGGCTGTCTGTACACTTTCTATGGCTATCACGACCTGGGCATTCGCTGTCTGTACACTTTCTATGGCTATCACGTGCTGGGCATTGGCTGTCTGTACACTTTCTATGGCTGTCACGACCTGGGCATTGGTTGTCTGTACACTTTCTACCCATATTTCTCTCCAGCTTTCACCGATTGCGTCACACTCAATTAACCCCGTATAGTACATCGAACAAAATGGCCAACATAGCAAGCAGAAGCACTCAGTAACAAATCAAGCTTAACTAAACATGTCTGTCTGGTTATGAGTGGGTCTGCTCTGTGGAGTTAACTGAACTAGAAGCACACGTGAAGTGTTACTGTTCCTGTCTCGAACTATGTCACTATGAGGGGAATTCAAATGAAAACCTGAAAAGTGTGATAGAAATTACAATAACCGTGGCATTGTCTTGTAACCTGTCAATATTATTGTTCATGATGTCAAGAGTGATTAAGCACATGACATCACAGTACAGACGAACATGGCGACGTCATAAGGACAGTTTAAAGATGGCCGCCCCACTTTTGGCATGCACCAAAGAGGAATAGCGTTCTCTTATCCGGTTGTTGTTGTTGTTGTTGTTTTCATCAGATAAGGAGTAAAACTTATAGAAATTCATCGATGAATGAAGGCCCAATATGGTGATACATGCCTGTCAGTCCAGCAAGTGTATGAGTGGAGTGGGAAGTTTCAAAACGGCGTGACTTCTGTGGCATACTTTTTGGTCAGATAAAGAGATACATCAGGTGGTGCATGAGTGGTTACACGACGCGACTAAGATAAATATTTTGTCTACAGGAATCCAAGCACTTTATCGGCGTTGGAGGACTTGCATTGAACGCAGTGGTTACTACATCGGAAAAATGATATATTTACTTTTTCACAATATATTCACCCTTAAAAAATAAACACAAGCCTCTTTATCATTGGCGATGCTCTTGTGCCCGGGCCTGCCATGATGACAATTACACATGGTTTACACAAAAGTAGGTGACGGGTTGAACTTGAGAGCAGCCGACACGTAGTTGTTGGTTAGTGTTTCAAGCTGGCGACGGTAGACAGACTGTATCTTTGTAGAGACATTAGCTACACCACTGTGGAAACTGTCAAGAAGGAGAGCAATGGCAATCTACCTTCTTTACAGATGCCTAGAATTATGTAGCAGTCAAAGTAATTATGGATAACTTTAAATAGACACACACAAAACACACAGAAGGATTTGTTGGCGAGACCTCATGGCCAAGAATATATATACAGTGGGGAAGAGTGTGCCCAGGGTAATGGTTGTACAAATTTTGATGGCGCAATTCTTCCTGTCTGTACTTGATGTCATCGACACAACCATGTGCGCTCACAAATGTTTTCCCCGGTATAAAAATACACAATCAGTAAACAAAGTGAGGGGAAATGATGTGATTTAGCATATAACCTTATCATTATGTACACCCAACAACATTTTTTTTTGTTCTGAAGATTGTACAGCCGGTCTCAATGTTTGTTTATATGCCAAAACATAAAAGGAATTTGGCAGCTTTCCATGATTTCAGTTGCCTATTGACGTTTCAAAGACATAATCTTTGGGTGGGAGTAAATATAAGACGGCAGGAATAATTTCATAACGATACAATAGATACTTTAAAAAATATTAACGTGAATGCGGGCAAACATTTGTGAACGCACTATAATACTAACTGTATACGTGGCCTTATATTGAATTATACGCACACACTACATCTATAGCCACAAAATTCCCTTGTTGTGTACTTGTATATCAGTGTGGTATGAGGACTCAGTTCTTCAGTGTGGTTCTTCTATAGCCCAGAAGTGACAACACGGCAACCCACGATATATGTCATGCTTGTTGGCCAGGTTGTGACTTTCTCCACCCACCATAAGCCCTGAGACTGTATACACTATAACAACTGTCAGAGACTACCTCAGTGTGTGTGGTATTCACTAGTCGCTTTGCCTTTTTACGCAGAATGTCAAGTATTCAACATTCTAACATGAGTGAAAGAATGAGTGAAACCTCCAAAACGTGATATGTACACAATAAAAAAAACACATGAGAAAAATATAAAACACGATAGCGGCATAGGTATAGTTCCTGCGAGAGATGGAAATAATGCATTTGATAAATAGAAATATAATGGAGGAAGTCCGTTGGGGATAATTGCAGTATCGCAAATTACTTGGATAAATAAGTGGTATACAGTCAAGAGTTTTTGGGTATGTTTTACGCAGCGACATAATTTAACAGCTTAATGAAAGCTGGGATACTTCGTGGAACTATGTCCATCGGAAGACAAATAGATAATCATCTGAAGGGCTAGACTGAATGACATACTTAGAAAACGAACACAGACCTGGTCCAGTACTCTAGTGATCGTGGGCGACTGCAAGCTGTGATCGCTCACTCCTATCAACATGTGACATAATAAAGGCACATATGTAAAGTCACTTGTGTGTGAACCGGCTGTTGCACATTAGCCCACGACCCCGTGCCGCTCTGCGGGTATGCATTGGAAACTTCACGCTGTGAACAGAATACTCTGTTGAATTGTAAATGATTCAGGGTTGATACTCAATTCGCGTGTCTCCAAGCAACTGTTGCATTTAAGTAACCGCGTTATGTTTGTAAGAAGTAATAAATGTCGTCTGATGTACTGACAAGTGTGCGAAATGGCACTATTGCCCTATCTCTATGAAGGAAAACTTCCAAGACCACTTTCAATGGTCAGAGAACTGGCAGCACAGAAGAGCATGACTAAAGTAGTCTAGGGTACCGAGCATCTAACGGAGTGAGTAGGTGGACAACTCAAACTGTGAGCACATCACTTATCTTGACAGGTGGCAATTGTTGTCGGGGGCCAAGGTCGGCAACCACGCATGTGGACATGGAAGATCAATTGAAACAATAACAATATATCCAAAGAATAAGTTCGGGCACGTTTACAATTTGAAACGCTGTGGTAAGACTTCGCGGCATCGGAATGAATAACCCGACTTATGATGACCGTTATATTAATCTAAAGGTAAGAAGTAAAGACAATCTGCCTCAGATAGGAAAACATGCACAGACAGTTTTAGCATAATAACATTATCTGACTAATACTGTTGGAGTTGATCTGTACTGTGCTGCGACCGCAGCGAACGGCTAATGCAGATACCGTACCTTCGTCCGACCATGCCTGTGCCATTATCAGCGTAACAACATTACACCTGTCCATTACACCAACGCGCCCGCTAACATTCAGAGCAGTGGTTCCCAAGCTTTTCAAGTAGAGGGCCATATCTACTATTTTCGGTAGTTAAGCGGGCCACAACGTTATAAAATTATAAACGTCGTGCAATATAATTCTTACCTTTCTTAACTTTCGTCAACAAAATTCTAAAATTTTAAAGGCAGTCAGTGTCAGTACTACACTGCAGTCATTTTTTGGTTTAAAATCACAAGATCATTTAACAATAAATTTTTACTCAGTTTCGAAAATCGCTATTAATGTAATTAATTTATAATTGTAACTGTTCTTCATAATCAGTTACTTAAGTTAAGATGCCAGTTCATCAATGTCTGGGCACAAATCTGACGTGTCCAAAGTCATAAGCGCAGCTAGGTTACTGTCGGTGAGTCTGGAACGTAACTTGTATTTTTATAACAGCCATTGCGGAAAATGACTGCTCGCATCTGTAAGTCGAACCAAAACGAGAAATGTATCTCTGGGCGAATGAACGCAAGTGATCTAATTGTTCGACAGACAGTAGTCGCCAGAATGAAATCGTATGATCAGCTGAACGTTGCGAACTGAACAGGCGCATTCGATAATATCTGAACATAACAACCACGAGCAGAGTAAATTATCGCACGCTGACGAGGCGCTCCAAGTGCATTTTTTGAAATTATTAAAATATATTATTTTAAATAACGAGACCTCGCGTGCCACTTACTAACAGCTGGCGGGCCACAAGTGGCCCGCGGGCCGTGGTTTGGGAACCTCTGATTTAGAGCCACCAAACAATTAAACATGGATGTGATTCAGTTTTAAGCCTGAACAAATAGTAAATATGAATCAGTTAATGAGGGGTTTTACATACAGCTTTAGAGTACCATAGGCAATAAAGAAATAGTAATATCAACATTTTGATGGGTGACCTGAATGCCAAGATAATATCGGGAATCATAGGTTATGAAGAAATCATAGCGAAACATAGACGTGGGTTGTTGAATGAAGTTGGACAATTATTCACACATTTGTGCTCAGGGAATCAATTTGGCATAGAGGAAGTGTGTTTACATATAACATGATGTAAACCAGACCACAAGACAGAAAATCACATTGATTATATTTATATTAAAAGGAAGACATTTAGGTTATGTCTACATGACCTAGAGAGGTTGTCAGAGGTCCATTTATATATTCATATCACCACTTGCTGGCTGTTGCAGATGAGGACGGAACACGAATGGGAATGTTCCGAGTGCTGTGACGTTGGTTCTTGACACAACACAACTCAACTTAACTCATCATCATCTGCTGATGGGTAATATTCTGTTAAACTCAAGAGATATAAATCATCATCATCATCATCATCATCATCATCATCATCATCATCATCATCATCATCCAATGCCTTGTCGGTTGGCGTGGGCGATCATGCCTCTTCACAAATTGCTATCTCCGACGGCATGGATCAATTCGTGTGTTGACTCCCTTCCGTGCCAAGACACAAGACTGTCAAGAATCTTCTCACGCTGTCTCCCTCTATCTTTCTTTCCACAAATCTTTCCAGTTGTCACAACATGTTCCAATGTTTGTATTTTGATAATGTGGCCAAGAACATTTCAAACTTTCTATTCCACTCATACATTTGCTGGACTGTCAGGCATGGAATCACCATGCTGGGTCTTCATTCACCGATGAATTTCTATAGGTTTCACCACTTAACTGATAAAAAAAAGAGGCTAACGGAACGCTGCTTCTTTTTGGGGCATGTCAAAGTGGGGCGGCCATCTTTAAGCTGTCCTTATGGCATCACCATATTCGTCTGCATCGTGATGTCACGTGCTGAAACACTCTTGATATCCTTCACAACAATATTGACAGGTTACAGGACAATGACATGGTTATTGTAACTTATGTGACATTTTAAAGTTTTTCATTTGAAGCTCCCTCGTTGTAACATCTCAGAAATTTAAAAAAAAAAAAAATATGTGGAGAAAAATGTATGGTCAACGTCTCTAACAACTGTAACAGTTGAATTGAATTGAATTGAATTGAACTTTATTTTAAAAGGGTTACAAATTTGGCACGTAGGCCCTCTTACATTCGGCCCTTCCAATCACTCATCTTTCGTTCATCAACAGTGCATGATACATTCACGTAGGAAGTAAAACATTGTCAAGTGAATGTTTTAAGCATGAACAATGCATATTATCATGTTATGTGGCACATCCACACTCCAACACAGACATCCCGCACCAACCAACACACACATCCCTCACCCACTCACACATAACCCACCCATACCCACACCCTCACCCACCACACATCCCCCACACATCCATCCACCCACTCACACATCCCCTCACCAACCCAGACATCTCGCACCCACCTACACAAACATCCCTACCCACACACAACTCCCCACTCACACATACCCCAACCCACTCAAACTCGCCCACACGAGATCAGTTCTGAAGATTGCTGGATGGATAAAAACATCTCGAATGAATCGTATATAGAAGTTCTGCAGAAAAAAGGACGAAAATATAAAGCATGAATAACGACTGAAAACATTAAGAAAAATAGAGTAAAGGAAACACTGAAAGCCGATTTAAACAATGGCAAAACTAGAGCTGCTTCCGCCAGAGCCAACAAATAATATATATAGAAGTTAACGGAGATGTTAGAAGGCGGACAAGGGCAAATTAAAGATGTTCAAAACAATGTATTCACTAAATGAATTTAAATACAGACGACACTTACAATGTATTGCACGGTTTCTTGTCTGGCATATTTCGCTGCATATTGTCAGATGCATAATGCAGAGGTATACATATGAAATGAAGTGAATAAACGTATAATACTTTAGCTGAAATACTAAATTACAGATATTGTTCGAATCTGGAGTATATTATCCCACGGTAATCTAAAATGTGAAAGAAAGGCCTTCTGTATGCATAGTAATTGACAGCATCGTATAATCGATAATGCCTCGATATTTTTTAGCAGTCGGTTATTCGCCAAAAACAGTATACGAAATGTCAATGTTTTAATTAACTTTATGATTGCTGATAAGCAAATGTTCAATGATGCCGAATTAGAATTTTTATGACCTGTCGACGCACATGGGATTCCTAAAGATTGAATGACTATCTTTTCCACCCACACGAGTATATATTCGGTTACTCGATTTGCTAATTGTCTGTCCGTTCTACCAATATAAGTTGCTTGGCACTCACACTGCAATTGATAAATGCACTTTAATTTGGTGTACGGAAACTATAGTTCTTTCACAGATGAAGTAGGCATCGGGGTGGGTTTTAAAAGAAAATCTGATCATGGGTGCAGTAGTAAAGCGTGTTGAGTTTACAGCTGTTTGAAGTCGATCGTGTTATTCGTGTCATTACATCGTCTCATCAAAAGGTTAGCTGAAAAAACACTATCATCAGCATCTCATATCTCTAGTTTATTAAATACGAAGCAATTTAGCTTGCTGTGTCCTGTGCTGAGTCTGAAGATTGTTACTTGTTCTTTTTTTTGGTGTGGAATTTGTAATTATCGTCATATTTATTCTGGCCTGGAGGTTCTGATTCCAATTATGATTATTTTTTATGTACAATTATAATTATGTAGTTTTATTATAATGTGATTGTTATAATTAAAAAGTACTTCCTGTGTAACTCACATGCAAACGAAAAAGATGGATATCTAAAAACACACGGAGAAGAAAATTAGACTGAGGTGAATAATTGAGCGCGGTCACAGAGTTAGCTGCAGGAGACACCAAAGAATAGAAGGGCTTGGGGCGTGAGTTTGTTCAGGGGCGATTTCTCCACTGGGAGACAGATGGGAGAAGGAGAAGACGGAGGAGGAGGAGGAGAAGAAGAAGAAGGAAAAGAAGGAGAAGCAGGCGAAGAAGAAGAAGAATGCAAACAGTAGGGGGAGAAGGAACAGCAGCAACAGCAGCAGCAGCAAGAGTAGTAGTAGTAATAGTAGTAAGTAGTAGTAGTAAGTAGTAGTAGTAGTAGTAGTAGTAGTAGTAAGTAGCAGTAGTAGTAAGTAGCAGCAGTAGTAGTAAGTAGTAATAGTAAGTAGTTGTAGTAAGTAGCAGTAGTAGTAGTAAGTAGTAATAGTAAGTAGTAGTAGTAGTAGTAGTAGTAGTAAGTAGTAATAGTAAGTAGCAGTAGTAGTAGTAATAGTAAGTAGTAGTAGTAGTAAGTAGCAGTAGTAGTAGTAAGTAGTAATAGTAAGTAGTAGTAGTAGTAGTAGTAGTAGTAGTAGTAGTAGTAGTAGTAGTAGTAGTAGTAGTAGTAGTAGTAGTAAGTAGCAGTAGTTGTAGTAAGTAGTAATAGTAAGTAGTAGTAGTAGTAAGTAGCAGTAGTAGTAGTAAGTAGTAATAGTAAGTAGTAGTAGTAGTAGTAAGTAGCAGTAGTAGTAGTAAGTAGTAATAGTAAGTAGTAGTAGTAGTAGTAGTAAGTAGCAGTAGTAGTAGTAAGTAGTAATAGTAAGTAGTAGTAGTAGTAAGTAGCAGTAGTAGTAATAGTAAGTAGTAGTAGTAGTAGTAGTAGTAGTAGTAGTAGTAGTAGTAGTAGTAGTAGTAGTAGTAGTAGTAGTAAGTAGCAGTAGTTGTAGTAAGTAGTAATAGTAAGTAGTAGTAGTAGTAAGTAGCAGTAGTAGTAGTAAGTAGTAATAGTAAGTAGTAGTAGTAGTAGTAGTAAGTAGCAGTAGTAGTAGTAAGTAGTAATAGTAAGTAGTAGTAGTAGTAGTAAGTAGCAGTAGTAGTAGTAAGTAGTAATAGTAAGTAGTAGTAGTAGTAAGTAGTAGTAGTAGTAAGTAGCAGTAGTAGTAGTAAGTAGTAATAGTAAGTAGTAGTAGTAGTAGTAGTAGTAAGTAGCAGTAGTAAGTAGTAGTAGTAGTAGTAAGTAGCAGTGGTAGTAGTAAGTAGTAATAGTAAGTAGTAGTAGTAGTAATAGTAAGTAGTAGTAGTGGTAGTAGTAGTAGGCAGCAGCAGCAGCAGCAGCAGCAGTAGTAGTAGTAGTAGTAGTAGTAGTAGTAGTAGTAGTAGTAGTAGTAGTAGTAATAAGCAGTAGTAATTAGAGGTAGTAGTAGTAATTAGAAGTTGTAGTAGTAAGTAGTAGTGGTAGTAAGTAGTAGTAGTAAGTAGTAATAGTAGTAGTAAGTAGTAATAGTAGTAGTAGTAGTAAGTAGTAGTAGTAGTATAGTAGTAGTAGTAGTGGTAGTAGTAGTAGTAGTAGTAGTAAGTATTAGTAGTAAGTAGTAGTGGTAAGTAGTAGTAGTAGTATGTAGTAGTAAGCAGTAAGTAGGAAGTAGGTAGTGGAAGAAGAAGAAGAAGAAGAGTTTCGAACATTCGAAGATGCGGAAATTATGGCTGCGCTTGACTGCAGCAGGATATAAACTGAAGCAATGAGTTTAGCATTTGTGCACGTAATATAATACCTGCGAAACCTGAGTGCGAGTATGTGTGTTTATGTTTTACCGCTGGATGTGTACACATCTGGTGCCACACGCTATAATCATATTTGTTAGCTCATACATATGTTTATTGGATAAGAAATGTAGGAGGGACGTTGTTTGTGTGTGTGTGTGTGTTATGTGTGTGTGTGGAGAGAGAGAGAGAGAGAGAGAGAGAGAGAGAGAGAGAGAGAGAGAGAGAGAGAGAGAGAGAGAGAGAGAGAGAGAGAGAGAGAGATTCTTGTGACCAGTAGTATTGACACGACTAATGCCCTTTGGTAACGAACAAGCAAACATGCATAGTGTATAATGATATGACATGGCAACTAGTCGAGGGATTTGATGACCTATGGGCAATGATAGTTTCTTCCTCCCCATTCTCATCACTGTTCGCCTTTCAGCGTCAGGTTCAGAAGAGGCATAAAGCGGAGCTCTAGTTTGTGCTCCATTATCATCATCATCATCATCATCATCATCATCATCATCATCATCATCATCATCATCATCATCATCATCATCATCATCATCATCATCATCATCATCATCATCATCATCGTCAGCATCATCATCATCTCATCATGTAGCAGGTTGGAACGCGCTCTGATCAAGGCGCGCCGTCAAGATTCTCGATCCTCTGTCACATGTCCTGTCTCAGGTCCCAGGTGTTTGGTGATGTTCTGTGTCCCTCGTTCTAGTCCACCCTTGCCCGATCCAAGAACCATGTTGCCCATCACTAATTTCTCCAAACCACTGTAACGTTTAAAATTAAACGTAAGTTCATTACAGGACGTCGCAACTGGTCCCAGCATTGCGTTTGTGACTTACTAGGCAATTTTTACGTTTGGTAGTTCACCATTGCTATCTGAACGACCTAGCGCCTCAAACCACCAAAATCAACGCAAAGCGGACTGCTTCCAACTCGCCCTTAGCTCATTTTAAACCCTCGACTGGGTGGGGCAGGAAATTGTGAAACACGTTCACTAGCCCTAAGCCACAGCTCAGGCGTCGTTTAATGTGACCAAAGTATGTTAGACAGGATGTTTGTGAGCTAGTTGTCTTCCCTGTTCAGGTATTGTAGAATGTCGCATTTTTCGTCGTTTTAGTCCACGGTGTAGAAAAGAACGTTTCTGTAAATTGTAATCTCAGGGGCTAAGATTTCCAGAGTGATTTCAACATGGTTCATGACTCACTCCGGCATGTTGCCTGACGGACCATGTGCGTTCTAAATGATAGTTTAGTTTAGTCGATGGATCAACATCATGGTACACGGGTGTAACCCATAAGTGCTTCGTTCTACTCCTAACTCAAACCTGAGTCCGGAGAATCTCAGCTGAGTGCACGAACTCTGTAGCACCGGCGAGGATACTGAAATACTTTGGGTAGATTTTTAACTCGAAGTTTTGCCCGAGCAGCGCCGTTAAGCTACTCTTTTTCGATTTCCAACTGCCAAGGGATTGTTTACGTGCGCAACAATACACACGGGAGTCCGATCTCACTACCCAGAGACCAGAGGACATTTTTATTACTAGAAGTCCACGTGAAAAAATCCCGGTCATTACCGGGGCTTGAACCCGGGACCTCCAGTACTCGAGGCGGACACCATATCTCGAGACCACTCAGCCCCCTTCTAAAAGATAAAAGTACTTGCATCATCTAAATGATAATACAAGTACTTTTATGTGGTTGCTTGTTTGGTTCCACTGTTGTAGTACTGTGTTAACTTGTGTGCGTCATACATATTACATCCTTAGATTAACATCGGTTGATAGTTTGCTGTGGCGACTTCTTGTACTGTGTCCATCGTGAATACGTGTCAGAGACCATTGGTCACCTGTACATACAGACATGTATAGATCTATCCATGTCCTTGACCGGATCCATATCCTTAACCGATCCATGTCCTTGATTGATCCATGACCTTGATCGATCCATGTCCTTGTTCGATCAATGTCCTTGATCGACTCAGTGGTTAGATCTATCTCCGTCCATGATTCATACAGTGTTTAGATTTATCTAATCATTTTATCTGATTCAGCCATTCCGTGCTTAGATCTAACTACGCCAGTGATTCAGCCATTCAATGCTTAGATCTTACGCCGTCAGTGATTCAGCCATTCTGTGCTTAGATCTAACTTCTTCAGTGATTCTTCCATTCTGTGCTTAGATATAACACCGTCAGTGATTTATTCATCTCGTGCTTAGATCTATCGCCGTCAGTGATTCTTCCATCCCGTACTTAGATCAAACTCCGCCCGTGATCCATGAAGTGTTTAGATAATTTTATCAGTTCACGCGATGGGCAAATGAACTTAGAAGAAACAGAGATGTGGTTCCTAAGACGTATGTTGCGAATACCCTGGACTGCCAGAGTAACTAGCAACGATTGCCTGGAACAGGCTAACGAAACTAGAACATTATATACAACAATAAGAAAGAGACAAACAGCTTTCTAATTCATGTAATTAGAGGATTGGCATTGAAGAACATCGTGACAATTGGAAACATCAGTAGGAGACGAGGCTGAAGCATACCATGAGAAATGATGCTGGATGGACCAGGACGGTGGCATGAAGGAATATCATCAGCAGAGTTGACTATAAGAGACATGGACGCCTACGTCAGTTGTCTGGGCACACGACGGTAATGATGATAATGACTTGACTAACGTCATTTATGTCAAGATTATTTTTGACTAGAGTCATTAAATACGGACAAGAACACATTGTATTCTTACAGTAATCCAGCTGCCGCCTACGCGAATCCACAGCGACGTAATGTTACTACCGTAAGACCCTGTTATGTGCGCCGTCATATTTATATAACATTTACAGTAGTCAATTAGTCATACACATTCTTCACAACATTAGGACGGCCGTGCTCGTCTGTAAATACGATTATGTTATGCAAGCTTGATTTACCGCAGTCCTGATGTTGTGGAGCGGTTCTATTGATTGCGGGCCCAACAGATATATTGTAGAAGCTGGCAAGGCTGTTTGTGTATGTCGCCATACGCGGGGAAGCCGTTACCATCTCCACAGTCATCACTGCTTCATCTACACCAATTTGGCGGCTTCGCAAATTGTCCTGTGGTTGTTTATGGCAGCGCGAGGAAAGATATTTCTTTGATTGTTTCTCACATTTATACAGTAGACTTAACGTCGTCGTCATAATATCTTGATCATCACAATCACCGTACACAGAATACCCAAATAATACTAGGGACACAGCCAGAGTACCGACAGGAAAGTACTGTCATAACTATGATAATGAAATTGAGGCAATCAAGATAGCAACAGAGAAATTACTAAATACCAGCAATGGTACACAACCTGTGGTGCTATTGACAGATGCAAAATCAGTAATCGAGGCGCTCCTGCCTGGGAAATTGCCAGTACTAAGGACACTACTTTCTGAACTTAGCAGTCAGCATAAGGTCACCATACAGTGGATACCATCCCACTGTGGAGTACCCGGAAACGACAGAGCTGATCAATTGGCCAAGGAAGGACCCAAACCTGATGTGCCCGTTACATACGACCAAAAGAAAAGCATGATCAAATCAGCAAGAAAGCCACCAAAACCTGCTCAAGATGACTACCACGTTATGGACAGACAAGAACAAGTAATTATTCTGCGCCTCAGAACAGGACACAATAGATTACGCAACCACATGTATACAAAATTTAAGATTGGTGAAACAGCCATGTGCACATGTGGATTGGCGTCGCAGACAGCAGAGCACATACTCCAAGACTGCCAAAATATAACATATCTAGGCAAACCTTCTGGCCTAGAGAGACAACAGTGGAAGATAAACTCTATGGACCGCTGAGTGAACTAAAAAATACTTAAATTCATACAAGAGGCAACATTGCAGTTATAGACATATTTCAAGCGAACGAAAGAAGAAGAAGAAGATCACCATCACCCACCACCACCATCATCAGACCAGTCAGTTCTAAGACGTATCGAACTCGTCTGATGACGTCACTTTGCTGTATAACTTAGAACCCAAAACATTGTACCTCTCTCCTCGTCGGCTAAGCAGCTAATGCTGATTGAGCTGACCGTTCCATTTGAGTCGAGAATGGAGGAGCAACACACATAAAAAATTGAGAATTACAGTGCCATGGTCGCAAGACTGAGACTGGAAGGGTATACTGTCAGGCTATTCGCCGTGGAGGTGGGCGCAAGATGTCTAATATCCCACTCCGTGTGTGACGCGCTAAAACAGTTAGGCATCAAAGGACAAGCAAGAACGCGGACACAGAAACAACTGGGTAAGGCAGCCGAAAAAGGCCTCGTGCTGGCTGTGGAAGAACCGGAACATAGAGTGGGACATGTCCTGGCAGTAGTATGGTTAACGTTTCTGTCTGCAACTGCAGGGCAACTTGCATCGGGACCAATCTCTCAACTAAGACCTAGAACTTGCACTGTCTCGCGTCGACTATATAGCCTCCCCTCCGAGCGAGAGTAGTGCGTCTGAGAGCGTGACTCTTCATTGAGGGAATCGTCACACGATAGCAGTTGCAAAGTCAGGTTAATATCTTTTGAAGTTCCAACCTCCATGCCATGGCGATAGTCGACATGCGAGCACCGAGGGGTCGAGGAACCTAGAGGAGAGCCGACTTCTCAGAGTGCGGTGCTATGAACGGGGTACGAAGAAGAAACATGGCAAGCGAAGACGAATCTTCGGCGCATCGCAAGCGCCGGCGCGGAGGCGACAGAGGTAGTGGCCAGGGAAGAAGCCGGCTTTCCACGGCCACAAATGCCAGGATTTGTGTGAGGGCTCGAAGCACCGAGTGCACAAGGCTCTCCTCCCCGAGGGAGGAGTGGCTAGGGAACACACATTTCGCAGGACTGGAACACAGAACAACACAAGGAAAAAGCAAAATACCGAACGATTCCACCGCACGGTAGGGGAAAGACACCCAGAATCATCCACCCCCGGTGGACCCGCTCCCAGAGAGTGTCAAGAAGGTAAAATGCCGCAATATTTTGGGAGCGGATGACTTCTGACGATCAGAAGACCCTGTTATGCTTGCTCGACGGTGGAGTTTTTATCATAGGATGGAGGATTCCCTCATGTTGTTGTGGTAGACCCGCTAAGATATAAGGCAGGATGGAGAACTCCATCATGTTATTGTGGTAGACCTGCTAAGAAATAAGGCAGGATGGAGAACTCCATCATGTTGTTGTGGTAGACCTGCTAAGATATAAGGCAGGATGGAGAACTCCATCATGTTATTGTGGTAGACCTGCTAAGATATAAGGCAGGATGGAGAACTCCATCATGTTATTGTGGTAGACCTGCTAAGATATAAGGCAGGATGGAGAACTCCATCATGTTATTGTGGTAGACCTGCTAAGATATAAGGCAGGATGGAGAACTCCATCATGTTATTGTGATAGACCTGCTAAGATATAAGGCAGGATGGAGAACTCCATCATGTTATTGTGGTAGACCTGCTAAGATATAAGGCAGGATGGAGGATTCCCTCATGTTGTTGTGGTAGACCTGCTAAGATATAAGGAAGGATGGAGAACTCCATCATGTTATTGTGGTAGACCTGCTAAGATATAAGGCAGGATGGAGAACTCCATCATGTTATTGTGATAGACCTGCTAAGATATAAGGCAGGATGGAGGATTTACTCATGATATTGTGAATACAGACTCGTAGAGTGGGCAAAAGAACAGGAAATGATTGTAGGAAACACCTGGTTTAAGCAACACTCTAGAACAGTGTTTCCCAACGTGGGGCCCACGCCCCACAGGGGGGCAATTTGACTGTTAAGGGGGGCAATTCGAAAATGGAAGAAATCGGCTGAATATAACAAAACGGGGAGACTTGAGACTGAAGTTAACTAAATTGGAACCTGACATAAGATCTCTTTGCAGCAAGCATCAAGCGCAAGGATCTCACTAAATTTAAATAATAAATAATTACTAATAATTAAAATAATATAGAAAAATCTTTCATTAAAATTATTTTGTACTTGAATTTCAGTTCTCCATTATATGTTTTGAAAATTTACTTACTGTGTTTGCTCAATAATTACCTAGTGATTTCTTCCTAAAACCTATCATTCAAGTTTCTTTAGTGAACATTTCAATTTTTGAATATTAAAAATAATGTATATGTTGAGGGGGGGGGGGCGTGGGGCGGGGGAGGGGGGCAATATGAATTTTAGAAAGGCTTAAGTGGGGCATGGCACAAAAAAGGTTGGGAAACACTGCCCTAGAAGATTATGGACATGGAGGAGTCCTGATAGCAGGTTTAGAAACCAGATTGACTACATTCTCATTAGCAGAAGATTTAGAAACGCGTTAACAATAGCAAAAACAGTCCCCAGTGCTGATTGTTATAGTGACCACAGACTTCATACAGGAACATTGAGGATAGAGTTAAAGAAAGTCAAGTATATAACATGAAACACTAAATATGGTTTGTGTACATTGAGTAATGACAAGGAAATACAAAACAAATTCAACATAGAAGTACAGAACAGATTTGAAATATTGTCTGATCTAGAGATCCTATTCCAGGATGTGGATGATCGATGGGAAACGTTGAAGAATTCAATCAATGTGGCTGCAGAAACAACTATTCCAAAAAAAAGAAGGTGGGTCGTAAGAAATGGATGGCTGAAGAAATTTTACACCTCATGGAAACAAGAAGACTCAACAAAATAATTATGTCAAATATGAAGAAATTCACAGACAAGTCAGAATATTATGTAAGGAGGCAAAAGAAGCATGGCTTGAGGAAAAGTGCTTAGAAATTGAAAACCAACACAACAGTCAAAATACCAAATTAGTGCACAAAAGAATTCAGGAACTTACTTATAAATGAACAAGTACATCAACAGGGTGTCTAAAAACTAAAGATAGCAAAATCATAATAGAAAAAGACCAGATTCTACATGTATGGACAGATTATGTGAAACACCTTTATGATGATAACAGAGACGAACAGTATGATATTAGATTTAATAATGAAGGACCGCCAATTTTGGAGATGGAGGTTCGAAATGTTCTTAAGCATATGAAAGCTGGCAAGGCCCCCGGTGCAGATAACATCACAACAGAAATGATTAAAGCTTTAGAAGAATTTGGACTAGAGCAAGTCACCAGACTGCTGAACACATTATATGATACTGGAGATATACCTCCTGAATTATGTAACTCTGTATTTATTGCAATCCCAAAGAAATCAGGAACCTTGGAATGTGATCAACATAGAACAATTAGTATAATGAGTCACATCACAAAGATTTTGCTAAGAATTATCATGCAAAGAGTGAGGAAGAAGATACAACCTGAAATAGGGGAAGAACAATGTGGGTTTGTAGAAGGAAAGGGTACAGTAAATGCTGTGTATATGCTGCGAACAGTTATTGAACGTGCTATAGAAGTAAACAAGGATATACATCTTTGCTTTATTGACTATACAAAGGCTTTTGATAGAGTTAGACATGTCAACGTGGTGGATATGCTTGCAGATCTACAAATTGATGGGAAAGACATTAGACTTATAAAAAACATATATTGGAAACAGCAAGCTGCAATAAGGATTGATAATGAAGTGGGACAGTATCAGCCAATTAAGAGAGGTGTTAGGCAGGGATGTGTGATGTCTCCAGATCTTTTTTCCCTATACAGTGAAAATATTTTCAGAAATGTAGAGGATATAAATGGAATCAGCATTGGAGGACGAAACATCAATAACATTAGATATGCAGATGATACAGTATTAATTGCAGACAATGCGCAGGACCTGCAACAATTAGTAGATGCGGTTGTTGTACACAGTGAGCAACTGGGGTTAGAATTAAATTGTAAAAAGACTCAGGTTATGGTCGTCACTAGGAAGAAAGAAGTGCCACAATGTAATATACAAGTAAATGGAAATATTCTTCAACAAGTGAATCGGTACAATTATCTTGGAACAGTCATAACATCTGATGGGAGATGCCTTGAAGAGATTAGAACAAGAATCGCCATGGCGAAAGTAGCCTTTAGCAAGATGAAAAACATTCTGACCAATAAAAAGATGTCAATTGAAACGAGAAAAAGAGTGTTGAGGGGATACATAGAGCCTGTTCTTTTGTATGGATGTGAAACTTGGACAATGAGCAGTCAAGCTGAAAAACATCTGATGGCTGCAGAAATGTGGTTTCTGAGGAAAATGCAAAGAATACCATGGACAGACAGAAAAACCAATGACCAAGTACTACAGGAGACAAATGAACATCGTAAATTGATTAGAGAAATTAGACGTAGACAGTCAAAATTTTTTGGACATGTTATGAGAAGAAATGGATTGGAGAACTTGGTGACAACTGGCAAGATCGAAGGGAACAGACCAAGAGGAAGACCGAGAGGAAAATACCTGGATGGCTTGGCCACATGGCATGGACGAGACAGGAACACTGAGCTGATCCACGACACTGGTGATCGAGTGAAATGGCGAGTCATGACCGCCCACGCTTTCCGGCATGGCTCATGATTGATTGATTGATTGATTGATTGTGGTAGACCTGCTAAGATATAAGGCAGGATCATGTTGTTATGGTAGACCCGCTAAGATATAAGGCAGGATCATGTTGTTGTGGTAGACCTGGCACGGCAGTTCCGCTTTTGCATCTGAGGATAAATGGAATTGGAAAATCTGATTATTTTCACATTGTTAAGAAAAGCAATTATATTTCTGTTCGCGACCTTCCGAGTTCATCAGTCCAAATATAGAGATGTTAACAAGCTCAAGTTGGCTGTTGCTTTTTTGGATATATTCATAGCGACGCCTGAAGGAGTACGAAGATATTTTCACCATTCATGTCCCGCTCAGTTATGTATTAAAATACTGTATTGTATTTATTTATTTATTTTTACATTTATATTTTATATATATGTATATATATATATATATATATATATATATATATATATATATATATATATATACACACACATACACATACATTGGCACCTTGCCGTCTTGACAGACGATAGTTTGTGCTTTAAAAAGGCATAATAACTTTTAACTATGGCGGTAGCGAGTGTGACTGATAAGGCCAATATGCGCTGTAAATGTCCGTTCACAGTGGGTGCATGTGAACACGTGGTCATTTCCACCATCATGCACCATCTTACGTCTCAAACGCTTGGTGTGTGACTTTTCTGCAATAATTTTTCTCCTTTGACTTTATTCCATTTCTGATATTTGCCCTCCATGCAACACGTTCAGCGGCGACTTGCTCCCAATGTGCATTATCAATGCCTGTATCAATCATGTCCCGCTTACACACATCTTTGTATCGTAGTAGAGGCCGACCCTGAGATCTCTTACCCATCTGTAATTCACCAAAAAAGATATCCTTTGGTATTCTACCATCATCCATCCTCCTAAGATGTCCTATCCATCTAAGTCTACGAAGACTGAGCATGGAATAAACTGTCACACAACCTGATCTTTCCAATACTTCAGTATTTGTGATTTTGTCTTGCCACTTAATACCAAGAATTCTTCGCAGACACCGCATATGAAAGCTGTTTAAGTTGTTCTCTTGGTGTGAGTAAGTTGTCCAGGTTTCACTGCCATAGAGAAGAGTATATATATATATATATATATATATATATATATATATATATATATATATAATATATATATTATATATATATATATATATATATATATCGGATACGATGGCTCAACCCCACAGAGATAAATGATGAAAAATCATTTTTCCCAATGTGATCCTGCCCGTTTAATTAATTTAGTTGTACTGACTCAATTGTTGAGACCAGAAATAGAGTTTAGAGAACCAAGGAATACCTTTAGGAAATACTGAAAAAGTTGTACTCCCTTTTATACCCAATTTATTCCTTAAGTGGTTCCTTACCTCTCCTCTACCAACTAATTAATTCTATCTAGGGTAATTTAAAACAGTTTGACTATGACAAGTAAAATACAATCAATACATGACATGACCTCAGTTTTTATGATTTAATAAACACAAGTATGGATTTTGTAAATTGCATTCAAAATTACAATTTCCTGTCATAAAAGAAGGACATATACATATACATTAAATATTACAGAATTGATGTGCCCATGATAAGGTAGATATTAACAGTTATATTTTCCAAGTGGTATGTAATGCTAATCTTTTACTGGTCTGGATGATCTGAAAAAAAGAACTGTCTCCAATCAGGATTCTCCACTTCCAGCTTTGGGAATCACTCTGGCTATCATCAATTGTAGTATTAGTGTTCCTGGGCGTAGTAGAACATAAGTTGGCTCTAGGTTTTCCTTTGCTTTGGCAGGTAATTGTTTAAATAAAGATTACCTCTCCCATGAGACAAATGGAATGGTTGCAGGTAGATAAGGTTCTGCGCTACTCTATCAAGGGCATCACTCAACCATGTGCTCACTCAACAGGTGCTGCATTCAATCTTCACCAAGTCAGGTCTGGATTGACATGAATAAGACCACTACCTGAAATTCCATCAATCACATAATTCTAATAATATCATAAATATGACATTAGAATTTACATGTAAAAGCCTAAGAACATAACCAGTGAAAACAATAAAATGAATCCTGTTCTTAGAGAAAATAAACCTAGAAGAAAGATAGTCATGGTGTTTTCATGTAGTTATCACCAACATAGTTGTTTGCTCTCACTCCAATCTTCCACTATCAGGGGTTCAAGGTTTAACTAGCAGATGTGCAGTTTCATCATCACCTATGCCTGTCCTCAGGTTTATAGAAGTAATACCTTGAGTGATTGGGAATTTAACAATTATGTTGACCATTCTCTTCTGTATCTAGTTTTGTTCTCTACTTCATCTTTTCCTATTCAAGAAAAGGGTCTTATACATTAAGAGCTTTTAAAAATCAGTTCCCATTTCCATGAGTATTTGCTTATAAACAAGATAAGTACATTCTGGTATTATTCTTGTATAGCATTCAGGTGTATTCTTCACTAAATGCTTCAAGTGAGAAGATTTCTTCCATTCTCATGGATGTAATATTGATTATTATCATCATCATCATGGTTTTTATAATCATTGTAATTACAATCATTATCATTATTATTATTATTATCATAATTATTACATTGTCATTACAATCATCATCATTATTTTGGTAGTACATTGTTATCATCACAATAGATCATATGTGTTAACATGAACTACAAAGTGGGATTTTGCTTAAATTACAAACACAGATGCTGGGGCTATGCGTAATGTATGATATGGTTTGTGTCGTGCTTAGCGCACAAAACTAGATGATATGGATATGAATGATATTTTATACAAAGTGGTGTTATGCGCCGGAGTGTACTAAATTATTTTTTGTTTAGTTTATGGGGTACACCGAAGCATTTCTCTAGTGATAGGCATGGCATTCCACATCAAAGTTGCCGGCTATCATGAGATTGACTGTTGGCTTATACTCCCTCTCTCTCAGCATGTAACTTCACTCACTCACTCAATTTCCTCATGCATCAGTCAACATATCCCTCTGTGCATGTGAGGTCACTTCACTCTCTCTGACATCATTCATATGTATGGATGATAATTTCACTCAGTCCATAGACACATTCATATTGGTATGGGTGATCATATAGGAATCATTCATCACACATCCTTCATATTGTCATGTAAGGTGGGTACTTATGTGATTTCCAAATGACAACATAACATGTTTACACCATATGGCATCACAATGAGATCTCATCCCATTCATCAGACACAATCATATCTGTATGGATGACAATCATGCATATGTAGGTGCTTTACACAGAATACATTCACAGATTCACCAAGAATGACATTACAAGGGAATCTCATCCTTCAACCTAACTTGTAGTCATGCATGCTGGTGTGTTTATCAAATGATACATTCACATCTGTTTAACAATGATGAAATCACACATGAATCCTTACAGACATGCTATCAGCAATGCCATATTGATCATTGTGATCATTAGACACACTTAGGCAATTCCCCCAGGATTTAGCAACAGGAAATCCAGGAGTTATCACATGTTCTCATAAAATACATACAGTTTAGGTGATATATCCAATTCACATTCAGGCATTATGAATTAAAATACTTCTTGCATGGCGGTTGGTTACGCAATATTATGATGTAGCACAAACATTAATTCCATATGTTTACAACATTGAAAATACATTTGACTCACTGCTTGGGTGCTTTAACTCAACACACAAAATTATGATACCTGTAGAATCTGGTTCTCATGGATTCATGAATTATAAGAAAACTATTTGGTTGTCCATGTGCTCATGTCACAATTAAATCTACTGACTTATGTGCTTCATCTACTTGACTATACACATTCCACTAAATTCTCTATTAGTGCTGGCACATGTAAACTAGTTTTTAATCTTACCAGTGGGCCATAAACATTATGTCCTTACCACTGTACTAAGAATTCTGAATTTCCTTAAGTCACTCTAATTCATTGTAGATTCAGTTTCATGCTTAAGAAATAAAATGTATAACATGAGTCTAATGTTTTATACATTAACTAAGTTGTTTAGCTGGGAGAAATTAAATTCATTATGGGTATTCTAAATTAATAGTTTATCTATAAACTGTAACAATTAAATTAACTCCTTAAGAATTCATCACACGTGTTCACCGAGTCTACTTACCAAATCATCTTCTAGGAAAAAATTGGCTCACAACTAACTAAAATTTAACTGAATTAAATGTGGTGTTTACCTTATTTATCGGAATGACCTCAACATGTCGACACGTTTCATGATCTGAATGAGATGCAATTTCTCACAGCGATTTCGTAGGCTGAGGTTTTTCTTTTCTAGTGAATTTTGAAACTCTCTCACTCCTTCCGCTGCTTCAGTTCTTATGTCGCATGCTGACTGATGAACAAACAGGACATGTCGCTCTGCACGCTGCTATTTATACGGTCCTTTCCCAGTGAACGTTTTTCATTGACAACGGGTATATTAAATCTTGGATCGTACGATTGTGGAACAAACCAAATCTGTTTCGGTGAACTCCGATTTTGTCGTCCTGGATTTATTTAATGCGATGTTACGTTTTGTGAAAATATATCACTATATATATATATATATATATATATATATATATATATATATATATATATATATATATATATATATATATATATATATATATATATATATGTGCTACATTCATCGACGTAAGATGGTGCAATATGGTGGAAATGACCATGTTTTCACATGCACCTACTGTAGGCAAACATTTGCAGCAAGAATGGGCCTTACCAGCCACACTCGCCACAGCCATGGACCATAGTTATTAAGCCTTTTTGAAGCACAATGTACCAAACTATCGTCTGTCATATATATATATATATATATATATATATATATATATATATATATATATATATATGTATATATATATATATATATACACTTATTTGTTTATATTGTATTGTAAATACTGTAATGTATTAAAAAGTAAAAATATATTTTAAAAAATATGTATTAAAATTAATACGGTGTGCTACATCCTATGACAAGATAGGGACACATTTGGCGGACATGTTTTTTTGTTTTTTACATAGATAAACTACCAGATAACATTCACGCTGAACCACACGCTTAGTTACGCATATCCGTGTAAATCATTAAGCGAGCTTTATGACAGGGATTCCCAGTGTGCGGGCAAATGGAGCCATATCATGAACGTGAGCATCGTGGACATAGATTTGGATCGCCTACAATGTTTTACCGCCATGTCATCTGCTGACTCGCCGGTGCTCACCTGGTGGCGCACTTGTTTATGTATCGGATGTCAAATATGAAAAGGCTCAGTATTGACATCACGCTGCGATATCTCGGTACGCATATCTGAGCTGTATAATATGTCTTTAGTAGTATAAACTCTACACCAGAGCGAGGACAACATGGGGCTTCTGATAGCTCAGACGTGATCCACCTTTTACCAATGTTAACCCCGTTTTATCTTCTTAACACTCTCGGGTCATGTTTCCTTGATGACTTTCTCCTGTCTCGCATAAGAAGCCTGTACCGGCTTCAAGACATGTGTTCATCACTAATTGCATTCGTCCCATAAATACGCCGCTATGTGTGTCAACCCGACAGCCAGCCTGCCCAAAAGAAGGTGAACAACAACATTAACGGTGATTTCTCAAAGGCTATAAATGATGTCCTAAGTGTTATAATTAATCAAGAGATTGCGGTTATACATTGTTGCCAAGAAAGCAATGTTTTTCAAGACATACTGAAGCACAACGTGGTTAGCGTTGCGAACCGCCTCTTCCTCCCCAACCTCAAACATTAATCCCCGTTTGTTGTGAACACTATGGGCAATTTTGACATCCTGTTCTTGAAGAGGTTATGCTAGTTGTGAAATGGCCTTGTTTATAGACTGCATATAAAGCGTGTGATTGCGTGTGTAAAAAGGGCCGCTGAATGGAAACAATCAGTGTGCAGTGATATATGTAATGACCGGCAGTCGGCGGTGGTGCTGAATGACGCGATCACGTGTGCACACATCGATACTGTAATTGTACACTATACAGGACTGTTTTGCACACATTGCGAGGTATTTGGGTATATGGTGTGCCGTGTCTTCATTCATTGTTTCCCTATATAGTTGAAACCCTATATAGTTGAAACTTTCGTGACAAATGTGAATGGAAGAGGAATCATTATCAACAATTTATGAAATGCAGATGATGCATTTTGATTAAGGCAATGAACAGAATCTGCAGCTATGAGTGAAAGCTCTTAAGTCAGGCAGTGAAAAACTAGGGTTATAATTACATTGTTTAAAAAAAAAACACGCTATGGTCGTCTCCAAGAGGAGAGACATGCCACAATCTAACACCCGAGTAAATGGGATAATTCTTAAACATGTGAATCGGTACAGCCATTTTGGAACAACTGACTTAAGAAGATGCTGGGTAGAGATTTACAACATTACACACCATGCTGACAACATCCTTTAGCAAGACATAAAATATACCCTCAAAATAAACGCCACTTACAATGAGAAAAAGACTGTTAATGTGTTATGTAAAACCTATCCTATTGTATGCTAGGTGAAGCATAGATAAGCAGAGAAGCCGAGAAAGATCCAATGACATTAAAAATTTAGTTTCTGAGAAACATGCAAAGAACACAGAATGGACAGAAATCGACTAATATCGAGAAATAGACCAAATTCGTAAATCGATTAGAGAGATTTGAAGAAGTGAGTCAACATATTGTGGGCAGTTGTGAAGAGAAATGCACTTGAAAATTTAGTGACAGCTCGATGGTAAAGGAGGAATGAGAAGACAAAGAGATAAATATATGGACGGCTTATCCACATTGCATCATAGAGGCAAGAACACAGACCTGGCCAAGGCCGGTAATAGCAGGAGATGTCGAACCGTGGCCACCAACGACCCCCTTCTTGACACGTGATGATGATTGATTGATTACAGTGCTGGTATATAATTAAAAACAGCAGCAGTCATGACCAGTTTGTAAATAGCAATGAAAGGTCGGAACAACACGGAATATAGCTTTCCATTTTGGGAAACTGGAGCATGTTGAGATAAACTAATGAAGAGAGTTCAAGCATCATTGCTAGCATACAGTTGTTAATATGGGTGATGTTCAGAGTTCAGACGGAAAGACCGTCTGCAGAGGCAGTCACAGCTATGTCTACATATTAGTTTTGATCTCACCTCATGTGGATAAACACAGTCACAGCTATGTCTACAGATTAGCTTTGATTTCACCTCATGTGGATAAACACAGTCACAGCTATGTCTACAGATTAGCTTTGATTTCACCTCATGTGGATAAATACAGTCACAGCTATGTCTACAGATTAGCTTTGATTTCACCTCGTGTGGATAAACACAGTCACAGCTATGTCTACAGATTAGCTTTGATTTCACCTCATGTGGATGAACACAGTCACAGCTATGTCTACAGATTAGCTTTGATTTCACCTCATGTGGATGAACACAGTCACAGCTATGTCTACAGATTAGCTTTGATTTCACCTCATGTGGATAAATACAGTCACAGCTATGTCTACAGATTAGCTTTGATTTCACCTCATGTGGATAAATACAGTCACAGCTATGTCTACAGATTAGCTTTGATTTCACCTCGTGTGGATAAACACAGTCACAGCTATGTCTACAGATTAGCTTTGATTTCACCTCGTGTGGATAAATACAGTCACAGCTATGTCTACAGATTAGCCTTGATTTCACCTCATGTGGATAAATACAGTCACAGCTATGTCTACAGATTAGCTTTGATTTCACCTCGTGTGGATAAACACAGTCACAGCTATGTCTACAGATTAGCTTTGATTTCACCTCGTGTGGATAAACACAGTCACAGCTATGTCTACAGATTAGCTTTGATTTCACCTCATGTGGATAAATACAGTCACAGCTATGTCTACAGATTAGCTTTGATTTCACCTCGTGTGGATAAACACAGTCACAGCTATGTCTACAGATTAGCTTTGATTTCACCTCATGTGGATAAACACAGTCACAGCTATGTCTACAGATTAGCTTTGATTTCACCTCGTGTGGATAAACACAGTCACAGCTATGTCTACAGATTAGCTTTGATTTCACCTCGTGTGGATAAACACAGTCACAGCTATGTCTACAGATTAGCTTTGCTTTCACCTCATGTGGATAAACACAGTCACAGCTATGTCTACAGATTAGCTTTGATTTCACCTCGTGTGGATAAACACAGTCACAGCTATGTCTACAGATTAGCTTTGATTTCACCTCATGTGGATAAACACAGTCACAGCTATGTCTACAGATTAGCTTTGATTTCACCTCATGTGGATAAACACAGTCACAGCTATGTCTACAGATTAGCTTTGATTTCACCTCGTGTGGATAAACACAGTCACAGCTATGTCTACAGATTAGCTTTGATTTCACCTCGTGTGGATAAACACAGTCACAGCTATGTCTACAGATTAGCTTTGATTTCACCTCATGTGGATAAACACAGTCACAGCTATGTCTACAGATTAGCTTTGATTTCACCTCATGTGGATAAACACAGTCACAGCTATGTCTACAGATTAGCTTTGATTTCACCTCGTGTGGATAAACACAGTCACAGCTATGTCTACAGATTAGCTTTGATTTCACCTCGTGTGGATAACAGAGACAGTCACAGAGACAGTCTATATATTACCTGTGACTGAAAAAGGAGAACCAATAATTGAACAAAAATAAATACTAAACAGATTGGACGCAGTACTTGGAACAACTTCTCAATATTCCACCAGATGCCACAGGAATCCAAGAAACTAACACAGATGCAATCGAAGAACTAGAACCAGACATACTTAAAGAAGAAATTAGAGAAGCCATCAGATTAGCCCCACTGAATAAATCACCGGGACAAGACGAAATACTAAATGAACTAATTAAAGCAGCAAGAGAAGTAGGAACAGCATGGCTACATAGACTATTTAACCATGTTTGTATACAACAACAGACACCACGAGACTGGGGAAGCGTCATAATTATCCCAATTTGAAAACATAAAGGCGGTAAAGAGACTGTACGCAATACAAATATGGAGTGAGTACACATATAACAATTTTTTTTTTGGGGGGGGGGGGGGCTGAATGGTCTCGAGGTATGGTGCCCGCCTCGAGTCTGGAGGTCCCGGGTTCAAACCCTGGTGAGGGCCAGGATTTTTTCATGTGGACTTCTAGTAGCAACATTTCCCCTGGTCTCTGGGTAGTGAGATCGGACGCCCGTGTGTATTGTTGCTTACGTAAAAAAATCCCTTGGCAGTTGGGAATCGAAAAAAAGAGTAGCCTACGGCGCTGCCCGGGCAAAATTTCGAGTTAAAGATGTACCCAAAGTAGTTCAGGATCATCGGCCGGTGCTACGGAGTTCGTGCAGTGAGCTGAGATTCTCCGGACTCAGACTTGGGTTAGGAGTAGAATGGAGCACTTATGGGTTACATCCATGTGTTGTGATGTTGATCCGTCGACTAAACTAAACTAAACTAAAGCTAAACACATATAACAAACCTTGTAAAAGCTTATATACTAACAGTGAATGCACAGTTAAAAACAAATGGAGGATACTCAGAATCCTTCACCATAAGATCCAGAGTACGACAAGTGTTCTGTCGCCCCTCTTGTTCGTAACCTATAAAGACAGCATATGTAAAGAAAGCAGCCAAATAGAGATCGTAACAACACCGCAGAACACATAAGACAGGACAGAAAACATAAGAAGAACCAACAGCAAATCACACCATTAATGAACTCCTATTTGCGGTCTATCAAGCACTAATAGCAAAATCAGAATCAAAATTACAAGACCACATAAATAGTCTGAACGAAGTGTGTATGGAATGTAACATGAAAATCAGCACAAGTAAAACATATGTAAAGACTATAACCAAAGAAGAAAGCACAATAAACATTCATCTAGGAACACCCCCCCCCCCCCCCCCCCCCTAAACTAAGTAAAGAACTTCAAGTACCTAGGAAGTATAATATAATCAAATGGCAAATCAGTAGACGAGATCGAAAATAGATGCAATAAGGCAAACCAACTCACCGGACAAATGGCACCGATAGTAAAGAATAAACAATGTATCAGCAGCCACTAAGAAAGCACTCAACAACACAATCTTCCTATGCTACCAATGCCAAACCTGGACAATCACAGAAAAAGAGAAAAGAAAAATCACAACAACAGAAATGAGATTCCTGAGAAAAATACTCATTGTATCAAAAAGAGAGAAAATCAGAAATGAAGAAATCAGGACTAAAGTTGTAGCAGCGCTAGATTTTATCAGAATACAGCAGGTTAAGTGGTTAGGCCATATAACTAGATTACCAACTAACAGTATACCTCAACAAGTAATGATGTACAGATCAGGCGAAGCAGAGGAAGAGGCCGACCACGTAAACGATGGATATAGGGAATTACAGAGACCATGGGAACCTCGATATATGAAGCCTATGCACGGGCACTCTCCCGCTGATTATGCTTAACCTCGACACCGCAAGGTACAAGAGGAACCTGATGAGATGATTTCACCTCGTATGGATAAATAGAGGAAATCACAGCTATGTCTGTATATTACCTGTGACTTCACCTCCCATGTATGCATATTTATTGTTTGTTGGAGATTAGAGCCCAACACTGTAATCAATGAAATCATCATCATGTGTCAAACCGGGGAGCGTAGGCGGCCACGGTTCACCAGGGAAGAAAAGACAGCCTCTCGATCACCCGCTTGTTAAAACAAGGTCACCAGCAATGGTAACCCAGCTGTAAAATAAAATATGCAAACTGTGTTAGATGTGACAACGTTAAACTGACCCAAGCGTCGCCACCTTGCATTGTTCCATGTCTTCGCTTGGTCAGAAGTCTGTCGGTGGCCACCAGGTCAAGCCGCCTGTCACGCGCACGGAAGGTCGTGGGATCACCTCGGCAATCATAGATAGAGCTACGGAGTTCGTGCTAGCAGCTCTTCGGACAGATAACCACCCATTTGGGTTAAAACACAGTGCAATGAAATCGACCTTTGTGCCTATAATCCCCCTCTATTTATTATATAAGAAGTATAGAGGAGCTGAGTGCCACAGCGACCACTTCCTCGTAGGGGCAAAATTTAAAAAAACTTAAGAGAGCTTTCTATGCTAAACTACAAAGGTTACACCCAACATATAACACAGAAAAACTACAAGAAATTACAGTCAAAGAGAAATTTGCAGATGAAATAAAATGTAAACTTGAAATTCTACAAAACCCGTTGGAGGAAAGCGTTGACCAAACTTGGTTGAACATCAAGAATACAATTCAATCTACCGCAGAAGAATGTCTCGGTGTGTTAACCACGCATAGAAAGAACAGATGGTTCAATCCTAAATGTGAAGAAGCAGTCATTAGGAAAAAGAATGCCAGACAGCTATGGCTAAATGACATCAACAACATCCAAAAGGAAGAGCAATATAGAAATGAATGTAAAGAGGCTACAAAAATAGTTCGACAGCAGAAGCGAGAATATATGAGTAATATAATCAAAGATATGGAAACTAATCACCAGAAAAACGAATCCAGAAAGTTTTTTTAAAGAACTGAAGTCAATGAAACGAGGGCACCAACACAACACATATGGTTTAAAAGACAAAAATGGGAATATGATAAATACCAATGAGGAAATGTGCAACACATGGAAAGAATACTTTGTTGAATTACTAAATTGTGAAGCTCCAAGTAACACTTTCCCACAGGAAGAGGTTCTAACGTGTGAACCACAAATTGAAGAACCTGCATTTGAAGAAATCCTATATGTAATCACACGACTTAAAAACAATAAGGCAACTGGGGCTGATGGAATTGCTGCTGAATTTATAAAGGCGGGTGGCCATGCATTACATCTAAAGCTATACGAACTAATAATAAAAATCTGGAGGACTGAAGAATTACCCCATGACTGGAAAGAGTCATTATTGATACCTATCTTTAAGAAAGGAGACAAGTTCCAGTGTGAAAATTATAGAGGAATATCACTACTGTCCATAAGCTATAAGATACTATCCGCAGTATTACTAAATAGACTAAAACCATATTCAGAATACATATTAGGTGACTACCAGGCGGGTTTTAGACAAAACAGATCAACAATAGATCAGATATTTATCTTACGACAAATAGCCGAGAAAAATTGGGAATATAAAAGAGATCTCCATAACATTTTTGTGGATTTTTAAAAGGCTTATGATAGTGTCCATAGGAATAGTCTATGGAATGCTATGCGGGAATATGGAATACCAAGGAAGTTAATCAACATGACCAGACTATGCATGGAAGATACTTATAATATAGTAACATATAAAGGCAGGAAATCAGGCCCTTTCCAAATAACATCTGGCTTGAAACAGGGTGATGCACTATCGCCGCTACTCTTCAATCTGGCTCTAGAGAAAGTTGTAAAGAGGGTAAAGGAGGAATGTGATATTGGAGGAACATCCAAGCTGCTTGGTTATGCAGATGATATAGATATTATAGGGGAAAATGAACAAAAGACATTGGAAATATTGACTCACTTAAAGGAAAAAGCCCAACAGATGGGGCTGGTTATCAACCAAGATAAGACAGAATATATGGTAATTTCAAGAGAAGGAATGGCTAAAAACTCTGGCCACATACAAATAGATAATATGACCATTAAAAGAACGGAAACATACAAATACCTGGGTACAACCTTCAACTGCTCCAACATCATAAAGGAAGAAATTCAAACTAGAATCAACTCTGGAAATAAGATATACTATGCACTACAACATCTACTAAAATCAAAGGCGCTATCTCGTAACACCAAGATCACAATATACAAAACACTGATCAGACCAGTTGTGCTGTATGGCTCTGAAACCTGGAGTACAACGAAAGGAGACGAAGCCTTGCTTACAAACCTTTGAGAACAAAGTTTTAAGACGCATCTTTGGACCCATTAGGGATACACAAAGTGGAGAGTGGAAAAGAAGAAGTAACAAAGACATTTATGATCTGTTTAAGTCCCCGCTAATCACTGGTATCGTGAAGGCTAATAGACTACAGTGGCTGGGGCATATAGAAAGAATGGAAGATAATAGGGAAACAAAACTCGCTTACACTCAGGAAATAAATGACCGTAGACCCCGAGGTAGACCAAGAAGACGGTGGAGAGATAATATATACACAGACCTACAAGGACTTGGAATCAACGACTGGCAAGAGAAGGTCAACCAGAGAGACGAATGGAGACGGATTGTATCTGCAGCAAAGAACCTCAATGGCTCGGAACGCTGAAGAAGAAGAAGAAGAAGACTATATTATTTATTGGTGATTTATTTACTTCGGGGCGTCCCTCGTTTTTCTGAAAGAACTCAATTGTATAGTAGTAGATTTGGCATGTGTCTTCCTGTCTTATAGTCTCAGTTATTGGCTATAGAGTAGCGCCTTTCGTTGTTATATATCGTTAATAGTACGTTAATGTGTGTTTACTAGAATTGTTACCACTACGTGCACTTTGTGTTCTGAACACATTCATTTACCAACCAGTAATTCGGTGTTTCTGACACGTACATTATTCCATACTTGAGTCTACCGCGGACAAATGACTCCTATCGTGAGTCGTACATCGAACAACCAAACGCTAGTGATGGATATGCGAACGGACGAATCTGGGAATATTTCGACCAGCTCAGACGCTGGCAATACAATCTACTCACTGGTAAACCGCCGCACACACGAGTTATTACCTGCATGAAATGGACGCGCTTTCATAGTTCGATGTAATCATGACGCCTTTATTTCCTATGTTGTGCCAGGAGATTTACTTCACCAATACGGAGGGCGCGTTCATAGTTTAGTGTAGTAATCATGTGTATTCCCTGTGTTGTGTGGAAAGCATTTGTTTAGATCCTGCAGATCACTTCAACCGGCATAGATAAAGCACATCTCTATTTGAATATATGTCGTTTATATTCTTATATTTCAAAAGGGGCATTTTCCCCGTAATTAATGTGCATACGGCCCGATGTTTCACGTATGGCTATCGGGGCTAGGTTGTCTGGAGGGTCGCAACCACATATGTTCTGACCTCATAAGTACACATGTTTTTAACTAATAAGTACACATGTTTTTAACTCATAAGTACACATGTTTTTAACTCATAAGTACACATGTTTTTAACTCATAAGTACACATGATTTTAACTCATAAGTACACATGATTTTAACTCATAAGTAAACATGTTTTTAACTAATAAGTACACATGTTTTTAACTCATAAGTACACATGATTTTAACTCATAAGTACGCATGTTCAGACTTCATAAGTACACATGATTTTAACTCATAAGTACACATGTTTTTAACTCATAAGTACACATGTTTTAACTCAGAAGTACACATGTTCTGACCTCATAAGTACACATGTTCTGACGTAACATGTGAACATGGTCTGGCCTCAACCACACATGTTCTGACCTCATAAGTACACATGTTCTGACCTCAGAATCACATATGTTCTCACCTCATAAGTACACATGTTCTGACCTCAGATCCACACATGTTCTGATCTCATAAGTACACATGTTCTGACCTCAGAACCACACATGTTATGATCTCATAAGTACACATGTTCTGACCTCAGAACCACACATGTTCTGACCTGACCGCTAGTGTTGTCCCCAACATGTGATCCGATGTGAACCTTCGAGTGTTCTAAGTTTTCCCATGCAGTGGGGGGATTGCTTGTTAAAGATCAACTGAGTTCGGCCCACTTAAGTAGAATGTTGCATCACCTGCGACATGACCTTCGGGGTGACCCAGTCTTTGGTAGCAGGACATCAAATACAGATTGAGGAATACCGACCATATCATCTCTAGTATGTCATCTCTGTCATCGACTAGTTCAGTAATACTACCATATCATCTCTAGTATGTCATGTCTGTCATCGACTAGTTCAGGAATACTACCATATCATCTCTAGTATGTCATGTCTATCATCGACTAGTTCAGTAATACTACCATATCATCTCTAGTATGTCACTTCTGTCATCGACTAGTTCAGTAATACTACCATATCATCTCTAGTATGTCACTTCTGTCATCGACTAGTTCAGTAATACTACCATATCATCTCTAGTATGTCATGTCTATCATCGACTAGTTCAGTAATACTACCATATCATCTCTAGTATGTCACTTCTGTCATCGACTAGTTCAGTAATACTACCATATCATCTCTAGTATGTCATCTCTGTCATCGACTAGTTCAGTAATACTACCATATCATCTCTAGTATGTCACTTCTGTCATCGACTAGTTCAGTAATACTACCATATCATCTCTAGTATGTCATGTCTATCATCGACTAGTTCAATAATACTACCATATCATCTCTAGTATGTCACTTCTGTCATCGACTAGTTCAGTAATACTACCATATCATCTCTAGTATGTCATGTCTATCATCGACTAGTTCAATAATACTACCATATCATCTCTAGTATGTCACTTCTGTCATCGACTAGTTCAGTAATACTACCATATCATCTCTAGTATGTCATCTCTGTTATCGACTAGTTCAGTAATACTACCATATCATCTCTAGTATGTCATGTCTATCATCGACTAGTTCAGTAATACTACCATATCATCTCTAGTATGTCATGTCTATCATCGACTAGTTCAGTAATACTACCATATCATCTCTAGTATGTCATCTCTGTTATCGACTAGTTCAGTAATACTACCATATCAGCTATGGTATGCCGTGTTTGTCAACAACTAATTCAGTAATACTAACCCAAATAAATGTGATTAACATAGAACAATTGGTATAATGAGCCATATCACGAAGATTTTGCTAAGAATCATCATATAATGGGTTAGGAAGAAAATGGAACCCGAAATAGTTGAAGAGCAATGTGGATTCGTAGAATACAAGGATACAGTAAATGATGTGTATATGCTGAGAAAAGTAATTGAACGTTCTATAGAAGTAAATAAAGACTTACATCTTTGCTTTATTGACTAAAAAAGGTTGTTGACTAAGTAAGACATGTCAACATAATGAAGATGCTTGCAGATCTATACATTTATGGGAAAGACTTTAGACACATAAAAAACATATAATTGGAAATAACAAGCTGCCATAAAGATTGATAATGAAGTAGATCAATATCAGCCTATTAAGAGAGGTGTGAGACAGGTATATGTAATGTCTCCAGATCTGTTTTCCCTATATAGTGAACATATCTTCAGAAATTTAGAAGTTATGGGAGGAATCACAATTTGGGGACGTAACATCAATAACATTAGATGTGCAGATGATACAGTATTGAGTACAGACAATGAGCAGGATCTGCAACATTTAGTAGATGCGGTTGCTGCACACAGTGAACAACTAGGGTCAGAATTAAATTGTAAGAAGACACTAATTATGTTCGTTAAAAGGAATAAGGAAATACCACAATGTAATATAAAAGTAAATGGAAATATTCTTAAACAAGTGAATCGGTACACATTATATCGGAACAATCATAACATCTGATGGAAGATGCCATGAAGAGATTAGAACAGAATCACGATGGCGAAGGTAGTCTTTTGCAAAATGCAAAACATACTGACCAATTAAAAAAATGTTATTTGCAACGAAGAAAATAGAGTTGAAGTGCTACACAGAACCTGTACTTTTATATGGATGTGAAGCTTGGGCAATGAGCAGACAAGCTGAAAAAACATCTGATGACTGTGGAAATGTGGTTTCTGGGGAAAATAGAATGATTACCCACAGATAGTAAAACCTATGACCAAGTACTACACGAAATAGATGAAAACCGTAAACTGAGTAGAGAAATTAGTTAAACGTAGATAGTCACAATCGTGTGGCCATGTTATGAGAAGAAATAAATTGGAGAACTTGGTGACAGCTGGCAAGATTGAAGGGAAACGAACAAGGGGAGACAGAGAAGTTAATTCATGGATGGTTCGGTCACGTAGTATGGTCGAGCCAAGAACACAGAGCTGATCCATGACTCTGGTGATCGAGTGAGATGGCGAAAATGACCACGCACGCTTATCGGCACGGTACATGATGATGAGGAATATTACCATGTTACCTCTAGTATGCTGTGTCTGGCATAAGCTAGTTCAGTAATGCAACCATATTACCTCTTGTATGCCAAGCCTGTCATCAACTAGTTCAGTAACACTACCATATTACCTCGTGTATGTCATGTCTATCATCCAATCTTTGTCTAATATCGACAATGTCACCTCTGGTGTTTCACTTTGCTTACTGCTTCCATATTACTTTTTCTTGTTCAACATATATGTTAATGTTTCGTTCTCCATTTCCGCCCCTTTCATGTTAATAGCTATTCGTTGGTATGTTTTGTTGATCCGACGAAGCTACAATAGGCTATTGACAATAGACCTAACGTTTGTATTGTATTTGCGTGTGCTGGTATTGCAGCGTCGATAAGTTACTTATGTACTGCACTTACTGTAGCTACATGTTACAGTCTATCCACACCTTTCTGTAGCTGTCTTATCACACCTTTCAATAGCGGTCTTATCACACCTTTCAATAGCGGTCTTAGCACACCTTTCAATAGCGGTCTTAGTACACCTTTCAGTAGCGGTCTTAGTACACCTTTCAGTAGCGGTCTTAGTACACCTTTCAGTAGCGGTCTTAGTACACCTTTCAGTAGCGGTCTTAGCACACCTTTCATGGGTGGACTTAGCACACCTTTCAGTAGCGGTCTTAGTACACCTTTCAGTAGCGGTCTTAGTACACTTTTCAGTAGCGGTCTTAGCACACGTTTCAGTAGCGGTCTTAGCACACTTTTCAGTAGCGGTCTTAGCACACTTTTCACTAGCGATCTTAGCACACCTTTCAGTAGCGGTCTTAGTACGTATCGTTATCTGAGGTTCTCAGTGGCTGAGAAGAATTGTTAGGCAAGCTGTTCTTGGCTATAGTATTGGGGTCTGCATACTTGCTCTAACTTAATTGATTTTACCGTCTGTCTGATTGCATGTTTTGTTTGTCTTTCTTCGTGAATGTCTGTCTGTATCCACCACATCTATCAACAACAGGTGTTTCTTTTTATGCCCGAAGTATTTTGTTTTTGACACATTAGGTAATGCTTTCTTCAGTCTCACTTTTGTAAGACTTCTAGTGTGTGTTGCCTTCTCTTGCCAATAAATTTCTCATGTTTATGGAGATAATTTCAATTTTAACACCTCAATTTTGCTATCACGACGCTAGTACGTTGTGGATATTTCAGCAGCATGCTATAATTGCTAGAATATGTAAGCATCTCGCCACCGTTCATGTTAATTCGTGACATAGCTGTTCATATGCGGGTAAACAGTGAATGTCGACTGTTACTGTAGTCATTCCTGTTGTCATCATGATTTCTGCGTCACATCTGGTATCATCTGTTACTTTCTGTCCTTTGTATGACGAACACATACTTGTTTCCGTGTCCTTCCACACACATTCATTACGTAGCAGGTCTTTTGCAGAATGTTGCTCTGAGCACGGTCCCCGAACAGTCTCTGGGTCTATAACCATCCGTCCTGCCTCATGCACCCTCATGCCCAAGGAGTATGTAATGTCCTTTGTCAACTTCGTGCTGCTCGACCCCTATCTCATGAGGTTGTATTATCCCTTGTCCATCTTCGTGCTGCTCGACCACTGCCTCATTATCCCTCATGTCCAGGGAATCTGTATTATCCCTTGTCCATCTTCGTGCTGTTCGACCACTGCCTCATTATCCCTCACGTCCAGAGAGTCTGTATTATCCATTGTCCATCTTCGTGCTGTTCGACCACTGCCTCATTATCCCTAATGTCCAGAGAATCTGTATTATCCATTGTCCATCTTCGTGCTGGTCGACCACTGCCTCATTATCCCTCATGTCCAGAGAGTCTGTATTATCCATTGTCCATCTTCGTGCTGTTCGACCACTGCCTCATTATCCCTCATGTCAGAGAGTCTGTATTATCCCTTGTCCACCTTCGTGCTGTTTGACCACTGCCTCATTATCCCTCATGTCCAGAGAGTCTGTATTATCCCTTGTCCATCTTCGTGCTGGTCGACCACTGCCTCATTATCCCTCATGTCCAGAGAGTCTGTATTATCCCTTGTCCATCTTCGTGCTGGTCGACCACTGCCTCATTATCCCTCATATCCAGAGAGTCTGTATTATCCCTTGTCCATCTTCGTGCTGGTCGACCACTGCCTCATTATCCCTCATGTCCAGAGAGTCTGTATTATCCCTTGTCCACCTTCGTGCTGTTTGACCACTGCCTCATTATCCCTCATGTCCAGGGAGTCTGTATTATCCCTTGTCCATCTTCGTGCTGGTCGACCACTGCCTCATGTTCAGAGAGTCAGTATTATCCCTTGTCCATCTTCGTGCTGGTCGACCACTGCCGCATGTCCAGAGATTCTGTATTATCCCTTGTCCATCTTCGAGCTGGTGGCCACTGCCTTATGTCCAGAGAGTCTATATTATCCCTTGTCCATCTTAGAGCTGGTCGACCAGTGCCTCATTATCCCTCATGTCCAGGGTGTCTGTATTATCCCTTGTCCATCTTCGTACTCGTCGATCACTGCCTCATGTCCAGGAAGCCTTATTATCCCTTGTCCATCTCCGTGCTGTCCGACCTTTGCTTCATGCACCGTCATACCCAGGGTCTCCGTGCTGGCCGACCTTTGCTTCATGCACCGTCATACCCAGGGTCTATTGCTGGCCGACCTTTGCTTCATGCACCGTCATACCCAGGGTCTTCGGGCTGGCCGACCTTTGCTTCATGCACCGTCATACCCAGGGTCTTCGTGCTGGCCGACCTTTGCTTCATGCACCGTCATACCCAGGGTCTCCGTTCTGGCCGACCTTTGCTTCATGCACCGTCATACCCAGGATCTCCGTGCTGGCCGACCTTTGCTTCATGCACAGCCATACCCAGGCTCTCCGTAATGTCCTATGTCCATCTTCGTGCTGGCCGACCAGCCTCTTCTTCCAGGAACTATGTCGTTTGTTTTTAAATGACTTCTGTCCAAACCGCTGTGACACTTAACATAGCCAAAGTATTTCCATGTCTGAGGCCCAATGCTATTTATTTGTCCGTATTATTGTTCTTCTTGGTCAACGGTATTCAAAGAACGTTTCTGTAACATGTTAGCCCAGAAGCCCAAATCTTCTTTTACGATTCTGAAATGGTCCATGACTGGCATCCGTATGTTTCCACAGTAAAGATGTATGTTCTGACAGAATGTGTTTTGTTTCCTGGTTGTTTGCCATAGGTTCTTACAACTGTTTAACCTCTGTGTTGCTTATGACCAGCGTGCGTCAGACTTCTTGTCAATAGCTCCCACTTTGGATATTCTGGTGCTCAGACTTTTTAAAGTGTGACATTTTCAATGACTTGTCTATTGATCGTGAACTTTGTAGTTTTGTCCATGGTCATTATTTTTGTTTTATTTCACTTGAGAAACAGATTTGGATTTTCCTTGATATATGCGATCAATTCTTCTATTAGTTTAGCACTGTTTGAGAAGAGGACAGTATTATCTATATATCTCACTTTTGGAACTGTATTTTCACCAATTATGTATGGATAACAACTGTCTGTTGTCAAACATTAGTGAATGAACATTCAGCTTTTAATTGTCTTTGCGTATAATACTAATTTTTATTATGTTATACTCTTTATACTCGAATTATTGTCTAAGACATTATTACAGCTTTGTTTTATTTTCAGTGAGTTATAATTTCTCGAAATTACTGATCTGTTTCAGCCAGTCTTTATATCGTATGTTGTTTGTTGTTTTCCGACAAATAGGAATTCTGGTTTTCTGTTTAATTGTTTGAGTATATTTTCTATATCTGTAAGAGGTTATATATACTGTCCTGATTTTATCGCTGAAATTGTGTTTCTTCTTCTTATTTTGCCCACTTTCCTCTAACGGGACATAGACCCCCAGCCAACTCACTGCAATCCCTCCTACATTTAGCTGTCCCCCGCAGCTCTGTCCAGCTCCTTTCCATATTGTTCATTGCTGTTTCTACGTCAAGATAAGTCATTAACTTCCCATATTGTTCATTGCTGATTCTACGTCAAGATACGTCATTAACTTCCCACTTTGTTAATTGCTGATTCTGCGTCAAGATAAGTCATTAACTTCCCATATTGTTCATTGCTGTTTCTGCGTCAAGATAAGTCATTAACTTCCCATATTGTTCATTGCTGATTCTACGTCAAGATACGTCATTAACTTCCCACTTTGTTAATTGCTGTTTCTGCGTCAAGATAAGTCATTAACTTCCCATATTGTTCATTGCTGTTTCTGCGTCAAGATAAGTCATTAACTTCCCATATTGTTCATTGCTGATTCTACGTCAAGATAAGTCATTAACTTCCCATATTGTTCATTGCTGTTTCTACGTCAAGATAAGTCATTAACTTCCCATATTGTTCATTGCTGATTCTACGTCAAGATACGTCATTAACTTCCCACTTTGTTAATTGCTGATTCTGCGTCAAGATAAGTCATTAACTTCCCATATTATTCATTGCTGTTTCTGCGTCAAGATAAGTCATTAACTTCCCATATTTTTCTTTGCTGATTCTGCGTCAAGATAAGTCATTAACTTCCCACATTGCTCTTTGCTGATTCTGCGTCAAGATAAGTCATTAACTTCCCACATTGTTCATTGCTGATTCTGCGTCAAGATAAGTCATTAACTTCCCATATTTTTCTTTGCTGATTCTGCGTCAAGATAAGTCATTAACTTCCCACATTGCTCCTTGCTGATTCTGCGTCAAGATAAGTCATTAACTTCCCATATTGTTCATTGCTGATTCTGCGTCAAGATAAGTCATTAACTTCCCATATTGTTCTTTGCTGATTCTGCGTCAAGATAAGTCATTAACTTCCTATATTGTTCATTGCTGTTTCTGCATCAAGATAAATCATTAACTTCCCATATTGTTCATTGCTGATTCTGCGTCAAGATAAGTCATTAACTTCCCATATTTTTCATTGCTGTTTCTGCTTCAAGATAAATCATTAACTTCCCATATTGTATATTGCTGTTTCTGCGTCAAGATAAGTCATTAACTTCCCATATTGTTCTTTGCTCATTCTGCGTCAAGATAAGTCATTAACTTCCCATATTGTTCATTGCTGATTCTGCGCCAAGATAAGTCATTAACTTCCCACATTGTTCTTTGCTGATTCTGCGTCAAGATAAGTAATTAACTTCCCATATTGTTCATTGCTGATTCTGCGTCAAGATAAGTCATTAACTTCCCATATTGTTCATTGCTGATTCTACGTCAAGATAAGTCATTAACTTCCCATATTGTTCTTTGCTCATTCTGCGTCAAGATAAGTCATTAACTTCCCATATTGTTCATTGCTGATTCTGCGCCAAGATAAGTCATTAACTTCCACATTGTTCTTTGCTGATTCTGCGTCAAGATAAGTCATTAACTTCCCATATTGTTCATTGCTGATTCTGCGTCAAGATAAGTCATTAACTTCCCATATTGTTCATTGCTGATTCTGCGTCAAGATAAGTCATTAACTTCCCACATTGTTCATTGCTGATTCTGGGTCAAGATAAGACATTAACTTCCCCTATTGTTCATTGCTGTTTCTGCATCAAGATGAATCATTAACTTCCCACATTGTTCATTGCTTATTCTGCGTCTATATAAGTCATTAACTGCCCACATTTTTCATTGCTGATTCTGCGTCAAGATAAGTCATTAACTTCCCACATTGTTCATTGCTGATTCTTCGTCAAGATAAGTCATTAACTTCCCATATTGTTCATTGCTGATTCTGCGTCAAGATAAGTCATTAACTGCCCACATTTTTCATTGCTGATTCTGCGTCAAGATAAGTCATTAACTTCCCATATTGTTCATTGCTGATTCTGCGTCAAGATCAGTCATTATCTTCCCATATTGTTCATTGCTGATTCTGCATCAAGATAAGTCAGTACCTGTTCATCCAGTCATTAACTTCCCTTATTTTTTATTGCTGTTTCTGCGTCAAGATAAGTCATTAACTTCCCATATTGTTCATTCCTGTTTCTACGTCAAGATAAGTCATTAACTTCCCACATTGTTCATTGCTGATTCTGTGTCAAGATCAGTCATTAACTTACCATATTGTTCATTGCTGTTTCTGCGTCAAGATAATTCATTAACTTCCCATATTGTTCATTCCTGTTTCTACGTCAAGATAAGTCATTAACTTCCCACATTGTTCAATGCTGATTCTGCGTCAAGATCAGTCATTAACTTACCATATTGTTCATTCCTGTTTCTGCGTCAAGATAAGTCATTAACTTCCCACATTGTTCATTGCTGATTCTGTGTCAAGATCAGTCATTAACTTCCCACATTGTTCATTGCTGATTCTGTGTCAAGATCAGTCATTAACTTCCCACATTGTTCATTGCTGATTCTGTGTCAAGATCAGTCATTAACTTCCCACATTGTTCATTGCTGATTCTGTGTCAAGATCAGTCATTAACTTCCCACATTGTTCATTGCTGATTCTGTGTCAAGATAAGTCATTAACTTCCCACATTGTTCATTGCTGATTCTGTGTCAAGATCAGTCATTAACTTACCATATTGTTCATTGCTGTTTTCTGCGTCAAGATAATTCATTAACTTCCCATATTGTTCATTCCTGTTTCTACGTCAAGATAAGTCATTAACTTCCCACATTGTTCATTGCTGATTCTGCGTCAAGATCAGTCATTAACTTACCATATTGTTCATTCCTGTTTCTGCGTCAAGATAAGTCATTAACTTCCCACATTGTTCATTGCTGATTCTGTGTCAAGATCAGTCATTAACTTCCCACATTGTTCATTGCTGATTCTGTGTCAAGATCAGTCATTAACTTCCCACATTGTTCATTGCTGATTCTGTGTCAAGATCAGTCATTAACTTCCCACATTGTTCATTGCTGATTCTGTGTCAAGATCAGTCATTAACTTCCCACATTGTTCATTGCTGATTCTGTGTCAAGATCAGTCATTAACTTCCCACATTGTTCATTGCTGATTCTGTGTCAAGATCAGTCATTAACTTCCCACATTGTTCATTGCTGATTCTGTGTCAAGATCAGTCATTAACTTCCCACATTGTTCATTGCTGATTCTGTGTCAAGATCAGTCATTAACTTCCCACATTGTTCATTGCTGATTCTGTGTCAAGATCAGTCATTAACTTCCCACATTGTTCATTGCTGATTCTGTGTCAAGATCAGTCATTAACTTCCCACATTGTTCATTGCTGATTCTGTGTCAAGATCAGTCATTAACTTCCCACATTGTTCATTGCTGATTCTGCGTCAAGATAAGTCATTAACTTCCCACATTGTTCATTGCTGATTCTGTGTCAAGATCAGTCATTAACTTCCCACATTGTTCATTGCTGATTCTGTGTCAAGATCAGTCATTAACTTCCCACATTGTTCATTGCTGATTCTGCGTCAAGATAAGTCATTAACTTCCCACATTGTTCATTGCTGATTCTGTGTCAAGATCAGTCATTAACTTCCCACATTGTTCATTGCTGATTCTGCGTCAAGATCAGTCATTAACTTCCCACATTGTTCATTGCTGATTCTGCGTCAAGATCAGTCATTAACTACCCATATTGTTCATTGCTGATTCTGTGTCAAGATCAGTCATTAACTTCCACATTGTTCATTGCTGATTCTGTGTCAAGATCAGTCATTAACTTCCACATTGTTCATTGCTGATTCTGTGTCACGATCAGTCATTAACTTCCCACATTGTTCATTGCTGATTCTGTGTCAAGATCAGTCATTAACTTCCCACATTGTTCATTGCTGATTCTGTGTCAAGATCAGTCATTAACTTCCCACATTGTTCATTGCTGATTCTGTGTCAAGATCAGTCATTAACTTCCCACATTGTTCATTGCTGATTCTGTGTCAAGATCAGTCATTAACTTCCCACATTGTTCATTGCTGATTCTGCGTCAAGATCAGTCATTAACTTACCATATTGTTCATTCCTGTTTCTGCGTCAAGATAAGTCATTAACTTCCCACATTGTTCATTGCTGATTCTGTGTCAAGATCAGTCATTAACTTCCCACATTGTTCATTGCTGATTCTGTGTCAAGATCAGTCATTAACTTCCCACATTGTTCATTGCTGATTCTGTGTCAAGATCAGTCATTAACTTCCCACATTGTTCATTCCTGTTTCTACGTCAAGATAAGTCAGTACCTATTCATCCAGTCATTAACTTCTATCTATTGTATCCTCTTCCTGAGAATACAAAGTTAGTTGCATACCCTTTACAGTACGTCGCAGTCAACCCCATCATTTGTTGGCCGTTTGTGAATTCTTGGCAAGTTTACCACTGCTTTCTGAACGACTTTTCTCGCATACAAATTTATAAAAACCAACGAAAAGCAGTCTGCTTCCAAATCTCCCGCAGCTGTGTTTCGACGCGGTATGCGGGATTACGAACTGCATTCTTAACCCCGTAGCCACAGAGCCGGTTGAGAATATAAGGCACACACACACGCACGCACGCGCGCGCGCACACACACACACACACACACACACACACACACACACACACACACACACACACACACACACACACACACACACACACACACACACACACACTATTTGCGGCCTCTAGATATTTCTGTCAGTGTTCTGAAACAAAACTTTACTTGTTTCAATTTTCCTTCGAAATTAAAATTGTTCTTGTGGGTCGTCAACATCCATCCAATCTACCATCACTTGTGTTTTGGGAAATGTTATGATATGTGATGTTTTCGTGTCTTTTGGTGTGAAATCTGTATTACATGTCACCACCACCATCATAATGTACGATGCCGGTAAGCGTGGACGGTCACGGTTCGACATCTTACACAATCATCAGTCTGCGATCAGGTCCGCGTGCTTGTTCCGAATATGACACACCCCCCACCCACCCCCACCCCCTTCATGCTATTTTCCAATAAAATATGTCAGTTGCACTAACTTTTATATTTATTTCTCCCCATACAGTGCCCCAAATATCTTGATTGTCTATGTCTGATTCAAATAATCAATTTACGGTTTTCATTTGTTTCTTGGAGGGGCCGCATTCGTGTTACATGTATGATTGCAGAGAAAAATCATTTTATATACCAAAAAACTCTCCCAGGCCTGTTATTGTTTCTATTTATATTTGATTACTTTCTGAGATATTGTCTGCTTTCAAATGATTGACACTTCAGAGTTTATTGCTTGTAAACAGCGGTTTGTTGCGTCATGGATGCTGTAGCGTTGTTTTACTTTCCTCTTTATCCTATTGATATATCATTTTCATCAAGTAGCATCTTGTCTAAAATAATGGACATACTGGGAATGTAATAGATAACACAGACGGGTGGGACAAGGTCACGTCCTGACCCAGACAGGACACGCAATCATATAAACAGGAGACGTAGTCCTGTACAGGAAACGCAATCATATAAACATGAGGCGCATTCTTGTACATGAGACACAATCATATAAACATGAGGCGCAGTCTTGTACATGAGACGCAATCATATAAACATGAGGCGCAATCTTGTACATGAGACGCAATCATATAAACATGAGGCGCATTCTTGTACATCAGACGCAATTATATAAACATGAGGCGCAATCTTGTACATGAGACGCAATCATATAAACATGAGGCGCAGTCTTGTACATGAGACGCAATCATATAAACATGAGGCGCAATCTTGTACATGAGACGCAATTATATAAATAGGAGGCGCAATCTTGTACATGAGACGCAATCATATAAACATGAGGCGCAGTCTTGTACATGAGACGCAATCATATAAACATGAGGCGCAATCTTGTACATGAGACGCAATTATATAAATAGGAGGCGCAATCTTGTACATGAGACGCAATCATATAAACAGGAAGCGCAGTCTTGTACATGAGACGCAATCATATAAACAGGAGGCGCAATATTGTACATGAGACGCAATAATATAAACAGGAGGCGCAATCTTGTACATGAGACGCAATCATATAAACAGGAGGTGCAATCACATGTGACGCAATCATATAAACAGAAGGTGCAGTCTTGTACATGAGACGCAATCATATAAACAGGAGGCGCAGTCTTGTACATGAAACGCAATCATATAAACAGGAGGCGCAATCTTGTACATGAGACGCAATCATATATTAAGCAGTCATCCACCTGTCCACCATGTGCCATGCCGATAAGCGTGGGCGGTCATGTTTCGCCGTCTCACTCGATCACCAGAGTCGTGGGTCAGCTCCGTGTTTCTGTCTCGACCATGCCACTTAGCCAAGCCATCCATGTATTTACTTCTCTGTCTTCTCCCGGTTCTCTTCCTCTCGATCTTGCCAGTTGTCACCAACTTCTCCAATTTATTTCTTCTCATAACATGCCCAACAAATTTTTACCATGTCTAATTTCTCTAATCAGTTAACGATTTTCATGTGTTTCTTGTATGACTTGGTCATTGATTTTTCTGTCTTTCCAATGTATTATTTGTATTCTCCTCAGAAACAACACTCCCACAGCCAGCAGATGTTTTTCAGCTTGACTGCTCATTGTCCACGCTTCACATCCATACAAAAGTACAGGCTCTATCTAGCATCTCAACACTCTTTTTCTTGTAGCACTTGACATCTTTTTATTAGTCAGTATGTTTTTCATCTTGCAAAATGATACCTTCGCCATGGCGATTCTTGTTCTATTCTCTTCAAGGCATCTGCCATCAGACATTATGACTGTTCCGAGATAATTGTACAGATTCACTTGTTTAAGAATATTCCGATTTACTTATATATTACATTGTGGTATTTCCTTCGTCCTAGTGACGACCATAATCTGTGTCTTCTTACAATTCAAATCTAACCCTAGTTGTTCACTGTGTGCAACAACCGCATCTACTAAATGTTTCAGATCCTGTCCATTGTCTGCAATCAATGCTGTATATCTGCATATCTAATGTTATTGATGTTTCGTCCGCCAATAATGATTCCTTTCATATCTTCTATATTTCTGAAAATATGTTCACTGTACAGGGGAAAAATATATGTGGAGACATTACACATCCCTGTCTCACACATCTCTTAATAGGCTGATATTGACCTACGTCGTTATCAATTCTTATGACAGCTTGTTGTTTCCAATATATGTTTTTTTTTTAGAAGTCTAAGATCTTTCCCGTCAATTTGTAGATCTGTAAGCATCTTTATCATGTTGACATGGCTTACTTTATCAAAAGTCTTTGTGTAGTCAATAAAGCAAAGATGTAGATCTTTGTTTACTTCTATAGAACGTTCAATTAATGTTCTCAGCATATACATAGCCTTTACTATACCCTTGCTTTCTTCAAACCCACATTGTTCTTCTCCAGATTAAGGATGTATTTTCTTCTTAACTCTTTTCATGATAATTCTTAGCAACATCTTCTCCGTGTGACTCACTATACCAATTGTACGATGCTGATCACATTCCAAGGCTCCTGATTTGTTTCTGTCCAGCATTTTCTTCACAGCTCTTGCAGTCCTGGTTGCTTCACAAGTGACTGCACCCTTGCGTAATGAAGTACGCCACGGATTTCGGTCTGTGGCAGCAGTCTTCCAGATGTCATGATGAATTTTAAAAGCTTTCAGTGATATATTCAGTGTCTTTTAAGTGTTTCCTCTGGTCACCTTGGGAGCGTTTACCACAACGCAGCTCGCCGTGAAAAAAAAAAAAATCGTTTAGGGAGCCTATGATCTGGCATGCGATTCATATGGTTAAGATAATTCCGAACCTCCAGCTTCAAAATTGATGGTCCTTCATTATTATTTAGAACATCATACTGTTCTTCTCTGTTATCTTCATAAAAGTTTTTCACATAATCTGACCATACATGATCTTTTTCTATTATGATTTTTCCATCTTTTGTATTTAGGCAGGCTGTACGTGTTCTCTTATTAGTAAAGTCCTCAATTCTTTTGTGCATTAATGCGGTATTTTTACTGTTGTGTTGTTTTTCAGTTTATATGACATTTTCCCCAAGCTTTGCTTCTTTTGCATCCTTATATAATGTTCTCATTTTTTCTGTGAATTTCTTTATATTTGGCAGGATTATGTTTCTTGAGTCTTCTTGTTTCGATTAGTTGTAAAATTTCTTCAGTCATCCATATCTTACAATCCATGTTCTTCAATTTTGGAATAGTTGTTTCTGCAGCCAAACTGATTGAATTCTTCAACATTTCCCATGAATCACTTACATCTTGAAATAGGAATGCTAGATCAGGCAATATATCAAATCTGTTATTTACTTCTATGTTAAAATTGACTTGTAATTCCTTGTCATTTTTCAATGTACACAGATCATGTTTAATGCTTCCTCGTGTATACTTGACTTTCCTTAACTTTACCCTCAGTATACCTGTAATCAATATGTGACCACTGTAACAGTTTGCAGTGAGAACTGTTTTTGCTATTGTTAATGCATTTCGAAACCTTCTGCTAATCATAATCTAATCAGTCTGGTTTCTAATCCTGCTGCCAGGACACCCCCAAGTCCAAAATCTTCTAGGGTGCTGTTTAAACCAGGTGTTTCCTACAATCATTTCCTGCACTTTGCCCATTCTACAAGTCTATATCCTCTTTAGTTTTGCTCTCCCAGACCATGATTGCCTACTGTGCATCCATCGCCTTGATTTCCTACTTTTGCATTGAAGTCACCCATTTTGATGTTTATTTCTACATTTTTACATTCCTTCAAAGCATATTCCATGTCGTTACAAAATTCTTCTATACTATCTTCACTGTATTCTCCATATGGGGCATACATTTGAATGACGTTTATATTAAAAGGTCTGCCGATTAATTTTACCAATAGAAACCTGTCTAACACAGCCCAGTATCCTTGAACATATGTTGATGTTTGCCGCTCCAAGGTAATTGCTACACCTCTTTGCCGTTCTTCTCCCCAGAATAAAGAATAAATAATCTTAAAATCCTCCTCTGTCTTAACCCCTGCCTTTTTTCATCTCGTCTCGCACATTCCTAATTATTAATCTTCTGTTTTTCAATTTCTTGTTTGATATTATCTAATTTTCCGTCTTCGCTTAACGTCCGAACATTCCATGTTGCTAATTTCAGTGTCCCTGTCATTTTCTTATAATGATATGTAATTAGACGAATTATGATAAACTAGGCAAATTTAAAGAAGGTAGTTTGCCGTTGTTTTCCTTCTTGACAATGACCATGCTGGCCGGGTGACCATAGCCATTGTCTCGTTCGAGAGATCGTCTGCCAACCGTCGGGAAACTTGAGACAATAACCAACAACTATCTGTCGGCTGCCCTCAAAATTTCATCCACCACCTGCCTTCC
>JACEFZ010018017.1:302500-350000 GCA_014155875.1 Cepaea nemoralis | reverse complement strand
AGCTCCAGCGACGACCCACAGGAGTCTCCTCGAAAATTGCACTCTTAAATCGAACGACCTGGCCCGGAATCGAACCCACAACCTTGGGAGCACGGGGCAGGCGGTGTTACTACTAGGCTACAGAGATTCTCATCATATGTATTCATGTTATAGTCATGTGTTCCTGCCAAACCTAGAACCTAGAGGATGATAGTACATCCGGAAGGCAGTTATGAAGCGACCACATTGTATTGATTCCAGTGAAAGCATCAGATGGGATAGTTCAGATATGTTGGGCAGATCTCATAGAGATACATAGGGTGCATACTTGATTCATTCATGGTAGGCCACGGAGATATAACCAGGATGAGTGAGCTGGATGTTACACCATGCAATAACATTTTTTCACAGCTCAATGGCTCGGAACGCTGAAGAAGAGGAAGAAGTGAAATAAGTAACATTTTAACTCAGATCGATTTCAGTTTGTTCACGTAGAGAGTATTCAATCTACCTCAAGTTATGAGGGGGAGTGGGGAAGAGGCATTCGTGGCCAAGCTCTTAACCCGCTCCGCGCTACGAAGGTCGGACTCTGTCATTCATTTCATCAGGGGCGTAGTTTTTCCGAGACACTTGTATGTCTTTCGCAGTAGCTTAGTACAACTACGGACATATACATAACTACCGCTATTTACAAGTCCTTAGGCAGTCGAATATTAAACGTTCTTACGTAACAATCGTAACGTGACGCCGCATTGACTTCCCAACAGACTGCTATAGTTGTAAGGGTGTTCAGAGTCGTGCTAGGTTGGTTAGTGAATGAGGCAGAAAGCATTACAATTAATTTATTCGCTCACACACGCGCACTCACAAACACGCACACACACTCAGAGTAAAACACGGGTGATCTAAATGGAAATCTTAAATTTGATTTTCTAGAATTATTAAGAACAGTTAACACACGCCTGTGTCCTTTTGTGACGTATTGACCAATGCGCTGGGCATCTCGGTCTTCTACAACTCGCCCAGCCCCTTCCCCTGCTACACAGTTCACACACTTACGTAGAAAATAGTTCTGTCGGTGACGTGTGCACCAATCGTCACCCAATGGAGCCCTTGGTCAGTCTAGTTCTTTCTTCGAATCTCCACTTTGAGTGGTTCAAAGGTGTGGTGATTATATGCTAGATCTGGAGTGTACTGCACATGTAAACAAACAAAAAAATACAAAAAGAAAAAAAAAAACAAGAGTAGGTCCTCGAAGGAAACTAAGTAGTTGCAGGGGCAGTATACGGTTGAGTAGAGTCCGGTTGCAATAATACACGTGTGCTAAGACGTTCACGGTGTGTGAATTTGATATTGAGTGGAATTAAAAAACCCAGAACATGTATACACCTGACACAGGTGAAATCTTCCCCATGGCCATGTCCTCTCTTCTCTACTATTGCCCTTCATCTCTCAGTGGAGGACAGACCGTCGACCAGCCGTCGACATCCAGCCCTTCGTAGACATGTCCATGAATTGGTTGGAATTTAGCAGCAGAAGTTTTCTACGGGATAAGGTATGTAGTCTCACGCCAACCTTCCTTAGTCGCTTCTTACGGCATGCATGGCGGGATACAGTGTTGCTATAATTGTCTTCCCTTATGGGCCTCGGACCATGTAGGCATTGGCTATATAATTAGTGTTCCAGAATAACGCCTCATTCATCCACATGTGCCAGCATTATCTTTACCGCAAGGAGGCTGGATTATGAGATCCTGAGAGCGAGAAGTTTTGGCGACATTCCTTACCCACTGTCTCTGGTTCCAGATATTTACAGTGAATGTAAATTTCATCTCCAGTAATACACTTTGGCTAGAAAAACATCAAGAGTAATGACGATGTCTTGACAGAAATTACCTCACAAATAGAACTAGTTACCCGCACCAGAAGACGACAGTTCACATTCTTAGGCTTGTCGTAAGTAGGGGAAAGATCGAGTGTGTCGTCAAACATGGGAAAGTTGTTGGAAAGGTGAGAGGTTGGGGAGATCAAGATAGAAAATGCTTCGCAGTTTGACCTCATGTCATAGAGGAATATTATTATCAGAAACGATTAGCAGTATAGGAGACAGAATGCTGTGAACAGACATGATCATGAACACGACACGGCATGGATTATAAGAAGAAGAAGGAGTAGGAGGAAAACATCATAATCTGCTTCCAAATATGGCACATGTTCTAGACAGGTATTAACGCCTTGTTAATTCAATGCTAGTCGAAGGGGACGCTTGAACGGTCGGCTGAGACTGAGACTGACATACATTCAGCATGACACTGGAATGATAAGTGACCACAACCTGTGGCATATAATCTAAATGAAACGGAGCACTACAGAGTCTGCCCAGAGGGCTGGGATGTCAGTCTTAATAACCAATAATTGTCCTAAAGAAATCGCTGCTCACAGTTTTTGAGGCAGGCTTTCTCTAGAACCTCACAGATTTGGGAAAAAGCTTTGCGATTGTGGAACTTTTGACCACAATGTCGGTTATCCTGATCGTTTGTACGACTGTGATATGCTGCATGCTTTATTGTAAATATATCTGCAATAACAGCTCCAACAGTTTCACAACGTTTCTTAAATTTACAGCCAGGGTATCTGATCATTCATACAATCGTTGGTAAGCTATTGATTACCGCCATACATTATTGACATCATGTGAGAATAATAAATCTTGCGCGAATGACAGAGTGATTTATGGTTTTTTTAATGCTTGCTCAATATAAGTATATACATATATACACCACTCCCATGTATGTGTGCGCGCGCGTGTATGAGTGTGCGCCCGTGCGTGTGCATGCGTGCGTGCGCTCGGGTGTGTGTGTGTGTGGAGGAGGAGGAGGAGGGGGGGCGGAACCGCTGGAAATTAACCACCTCCGTACTTACGCAGAGTTCGAACGCCAATTCATCCACAGAATAATTTGTATTAAACAACATGTGAAGTTTAGCCCCGAAGGCGGCTTCATGGAGTTTATAGCCTGAATGCCTCGTAGAAAAATGTAACCTTTGATACCAGCATGTGTTGGGAGACTTAAAGCCTGGATTCTTCCTCTAGAATGCCATCTCTGATCTAGAGCGTTAACCTAGCGCATTGTGCGAATCCCCCTGCAGTTAGATGACCTAAATGTTTGGCACGAGGACCGATGGAAAACAATACAAATATCCCCGAATGTGGAATGTTGAAGGGGTAAACGGTGCTGTAAATAAATACTTGACCTGAAGTTCAAACTAAGTAGAATATGCCTATTTATGACTTGCGTCAAGTACGAGTAGAAAATGCATGCCTACTTTAGATAATTTAGACAATGGTGCCCCGAGAATCAGAATCATAGCACTCCGGCTGGTAAGTATAAGTATATATTAGTCGCACTAACTGCTGAGGATGCATATATCACGCAGTCCACCCCAAATGTGAAACTATAGAATGGTGGTAGGGGAAGAGCACAGGGCACCCAACAAGTCTGAATAGCAAAGCGGTAAATCTTATAGGAAATATTGGATTTAGGTATAGTCGTACTATTTAGGAGTGTACACGCATGGAGGTGAATTAGATGCTAAAGAATTTAAATAGAATAATATATAAGGCTTTGCTTTGAAAGGATTTTGTGGTCAGCGTAATTTGTAAATGATGCTTCGTGAATATGTAGCGAGCACGAAGGTAAGAGGCGTTGTTTTTATTTGATAGGAAGCTGGCCAGCTACCTTCCTGGGTTGTTAGGTGGTACGTCAGTTGTGTATAGTACCTGAGATGATTTGGTGGTGCTTCAATGTTAATTTTACCTTATTCTGTGAGCAGTATTTCCTTTCTTCAAACCAGATTTGTCAGTGACTGAGTAGTCAGCCATTTCATAATTCAGTGAGGTCTAGTGGGTTGAGCAGAGCAGCCGGATTACGTCTTACTCCATTATTAGTTGTGTTTATTTGTATGTTGTATTTGCAACGTGACTCGTTGTTTGTGTTTAAAAGCAGCAGAAGTTGTCCCAATGAGGTGAACCCACATTTGTGTTGTAGTTTACTTGGTTTCTTGGACTCGGATTGTGAAAGTTAGTCTGTAACGACCGTTGCTGATGTGTATACACGGTGTTCTTAACTATTGACACACAATGCACTGTTTAGGATTGTCTGATTTATTATATACTGGTAACAATCTCCGGAAAATAACTTTTTCTTCTCTTATCTCGCCTTTATCTTATAGCTGGAAGGAAGGCCCTTAGCCACTCGACACGACATTGTGTGTGTGTGTGTGTGTGTGTGTGTGTGTGTGTGTGTGTGTGTGTGTGTGAGAGAGAGAGAGAGAGAGAGAGAGAGAGAGAGAAAGAGAGAGAGAGAGAGATCATCTCCTTTTCTTCATATTTTTACCCTTGTAACACACGCACGCATATGCACACACACACACACATACACACACACACACACACACGGATGGACAGACAGGCGGGCGTCTGTGTGTGTGTGTGTGTGTGGACGCGTACATATAGGTGTATAGCAGAGGCAGAGGAGTGAGAGAGAGAAAATAAACACGAAAGAAGAAAATAGAATGGGAAGAGGAGGAGATAAGATGTAGATACAAGATATAAGATTACGTGGTGTGTGGTTACGATGTCACATCACACCATGCAACAAGATATATGATGACGTGGTGTGTGGTTACGATGTCACATCACACCATGCAACAAGATATAAGATTACGTGGTGTGTGGTTACGATGTCACATCACACCATGCAACAAGATATAAGATGACATGGTGTGTGGTTACGATGTCACATCACATCATGTAACAAGATATAAGATGACATGGTGTGTGGTTACGATGTCACATCACATCATGTAACAAGATATAAGATGACATGGTGTGTGGTTACGATGTCACATCACACCATGCAACAAGATATAAGATGACATGGTGTGTGGTTACGATGTCACATCACATCATGTAACAAGATATAAGATGGCATGGTGTGTGGTTACGATGTCATATCACATCATGTAACAAGATATAAGATGACTTGGTGTGTGGTTACGATGTCACATCACAACCATGCAACAAGATATAAGATGACGTGGTGTGTGGTTACGATGTCACATCATACCATACAACAAGAAGAGGGGAGACAAAAAAACAACCCATGATCGCTAGACAGGGATTGTAAAGTTTATGTGTGCTCGAAACCGTGACAGTTAACACAGAGAAAACAGCACAAATCAGAATAGGTCCTAGCTTAACAGTAGCAATTAAACAAACAAAGCAAGCAGAGCTATACAAACAAACATAGCCGCCAACACAAAGCTACCCAAAGTAAGCAAACAAAGATAAGCTAACGAAACCATACAATCAAACACACCCATAACCTAATAAACAAAACATCCAGACAGTACAACCGCCTGCAAATGACAAAGAACACTCTGTGTAATAAGTTTAAGTACAGCTAAATATATCTGTATTCAAACCACAGATCAGTTATATCAAGTTCTCTTATTATTCAGACTTGTTATCTAAGCCTTGCCGTCTATCCCTACACACGTACATACGTTCGCGTGTATTACTTTATGTGTTTCTTGCACCATCAATATCCGGTATTCTCTACTGAATGCGTATGGCAGACAAGCTACCTATCGCTCTAACAGTGCAGGTCTGCTACGTCGCTGACTCTAGGCACCACATATACGCGACATCAAAATGTAGCCACCACAATACCCTAACATCAGACTTGGCTTCTGTGCAACCATCCGCCATGAGGTTATTCACCAGCTCACTCCAAGCCCTCGTATCCTTAGCTTTCCCATGCAGCTCCGCCCATGCCCTCCCCATACTATTCATTTATGTGTCTACTTTTCTTCTGTGTGTGTGTGTTGTTTTTTTAAAAGTCCTGCTCTCTATTTCTCTTGCCCTGTGGATTACAAACACAGTTCTTTCTAGTTATACAATTCTCAGGTTTTCTCAGTCTATGTCCAACCCAGCGCCAACATCTTCCCTTCATCTCTAGGTTCACTGGTATTTGTCTAGCGTTCTCTCCATGAGCTCCACATTGGTGATTCCCCCATACGAGTGTATTCTATTTTGTCTAGTTCTCTCCATGAGCTCCACATTTGTGATTCCCCCATACGAGTGTATTCTGTTTTGTGTAGTTCTCTCCATGAGCTCCACATTGGTGATTCCCTCATACGAGTGTATTATGTTTTGTCTAGCTCTCTCCATGAGCTCCACATTCTTGATTTCCTCATACGAGTGTATTCTGTTTTGTGTAGCTCTCTCCATGAGCTCCACATTGGTGATTCCCCAATATATTAAAAATAATGTGGGTGTTGATTCCCCTCATTCCAGGGACGACACTATAAAGGAAATCCACAAGACAAGAGGTCAATATCGTGTGTGAGACAGGAGGGCAGTATCGTGTGTGAAACAAGAGGACGATATCGTGTGTGAGACAGGAGGACGAGAGAGCAATATCGTGTATGAGACAGGGGGCGGGAGGGCAATATCGTGTGTGAGACAGGAGTACGGGAGGGCAGTACCGTGTGTGAGACAAGAGGGCAATATCGTGTGTGAGACAGGAGGACGGGAGGGCAATATCTTGTGTGAGACAAGAGGGCAATATCGTGTGTGAGACAGGAGGACGGGAGGGCAATATCGTGTGTGAGACAGGAGTACGGGAGGGCAGTACCGTGTGTGAGACAAGAGGGCAATATCGTGTGTGAGACAGGAGGACGGGAGGGCAATAACGTGTGTGAGACAAGAGGGCAATATCGTGTGTGAGACGGGAGGGCAATATCGTGTGTCAGACAGGAGGGCAATATCGTGTGTGAGACAGGAGGACGGGAGGGCAATATCGTGCGTGAGACAGGAGGACAATATCGTGCGTGAGAAAAGAGGGCAATGACGTGTGTTAAACAGGATGGCGGGAGGGCAGTATCGTTAGCGAAGTTTCTGGCGCACACATACACACATTCTCACAAGTATTGATAGGCACCCTTAGAAGTAGAAGACATAAGTAGAGATTAGAGCACACACTAGACAACACTAAAATTGGAAGCTATAGTTACCACGATGGGAAAGGAGCCAGTCGCCTAAACTCATGCTGCCTCTGATGCGGAATGAACCTGGACCATCATTGTCTTGACAGACAAGCACACAAACCACTACTCAGAAAGATCAGAAGTAAGCTGTCTCAGTGACTCGAGGGTTCCACAACAATTGACATTTCTAGTTTCTGATGTGTATAGAGCCTGAAAAGACTAGGTTTTATGCACCCAGAACCTGTCTATAACACCCAGTAGATGTTCTTTATGATCGGTCATATTCACCTTAGTGTATGTAATCAGTATAGAGGTGAAGCTCACCCTTCAATAATCGTGAAAACTCTGATATCAAAGATTAATTACCGTGCATATTGTATGTGCCACTCAGAAACCCTGACAACATTCTCCTTTACTATTACGCTTAAAAAAAATCCACCCAAGGAATCACTAGACTCCCATGTGACATCCGCCATTTTATTTCACTGCTGTTTCAGACACAAAGATACATTGCTCATAGTGCAATGAATCTACCACCCTGTTTCGTTTAGTAGTGTGCTCGCAATTAAATATAATACAGACTGCTGAATCTTGAATTACTATCACACAACTGGTATTTTAACTGTGCCGTTTACAGATTAATTTGACATCTCAAAGTAACGATCTACAACACAACCAAGTTTATGGTTATCTTCCTCTTCTTCTTCTGCGTTCATCCGGATTTTTTTTTCGGATGTGACTGCGTTGTGCCTGTTTACAGCAGAGCTGCGTTCTTGCGCCGTTAGGCCGACACATCCGACTTCTGCGGGCATTTGTTGACCGGGTTAACCTTTCCGGGTTTATGGTTATTATACATAACATATTCTTCAGCTCCCCAACATGGTGGTTAGGCATTGAACCGTTAAGGCATCTGGCATGTTTATGCTTGTGACTACTGTTTGCATTCGCATTTTCCTCATGTTGAACTGGTAGTACATGGTTCCGTCGCACTGCTACTGAGTGAGTAAGTGGCGCGACACTGTGAACTGTGAAATTCGTGTGGAATGCTTTTACATCTGTCCGCTGTTGTTTGCACAGTGAACTGCATGTTCGGAACAATAGGCGGCTGTCGCTGAATTCAGTGGTTTGCCTTTTCGGTTCACGAGTGCATTTTTCAGGAGACTCCTGGGAGTCGTTCCTGGAGCTACGGATTTCGTGCTTTGTCCTGCGATTTCGGCGGGTCGTCCTGCAGAGTTGAGTTGAGTTGAATTGAGTTAAGAACCGACATCACTGCACTCAGGACATTCCCATACGTGCTCCGTCCCCTCGTTCAACAGCCAGCGAAGAGTCATACTACTAATCGTTCCCACCGCTATCTGATTAAAAGTTCTCCTCTCAGTTTTGAGATTGTTCCAGAACTCCTGCCGATCCCCCGCAATCTCATTCTTTCCACATATGGGTTCTCAATTTGTTCTCCTCCTTCTCCACCTGGTCCCACAAGCGCACGACCACCTCCCCCTTGTCCGTAGGCAAAATTCCACCAAGAGGTGCCTTCCCTGCTAGCCTATCAGCCTGTTCATTCCCCCGTACACTCGCATGGCCAGGGCAAAATATCCATACAATTCTCACGATCTGTGACCTCTGAAGCGACGAGAGCCATTCCACACGAAACATTCCTTTCTCCACCTTGCTAAGCATACTCTTTGAATCTGTAATGAGCACGTCCTGCAGAAAGAGACAGAGCCATGTGGGATAAAACCATGGTCAATGAAGTCTTTCTGGTGACTGCCGATTCCATCGAAGATGAAGTTATTTTTCGTGGAGGACTTTTGTGTTGGCATTCTGGCGACGGCATTATGCACAGTGTACCTGTGCGGGCTGTTGGCTTGCCGAGACTCCTGTCTGTTCCACTTTTTACATTGGGCAGTGAGGAGCATTTTGTGTGATATTCACTGGCACAGGAACGGAGCATAATGGGGACGACCCGTTGTCGTGAAGTTGGAACCGCTTACTGACTGACTGGCTGGCTGGCTGACTGGCTGGCTATTCATTCTTAAAGGCTCGCCGTGTCTTCCCAAATATAAAACTTGTCAATTTTTTTTTGTTTCCTGCCATAACACACATTGTGCACAGAAGTTATATTATGTTCTCAACATACCATCATGTTATATAGATAATAAACTATTATTAGTTTAAACAAGTATACTGTGGAACAATATTCAACTTATTTGATTGTATAAGCTAATATTAACTATTCCAAAATTAGTCATTCTACATTGTCATATGGCTGATGAGCTTCCAAAGGAATGTCATGCGACACTACATGTTTTCAGGGGCTCTTTCATGGTACTTGAATATTTTAATCAATTTTACATTTTATGTCCTGTTCATCATACGTTTGCTTCTAGTAGGAACCAAATTAGCAACTCTGTAACCTTAATTGTAACAAATTACACACAGTATGGAACATCAAATCAAACAAGCTAGCTAATCTGTGTCACGTGTAATGGTTCTAGCCATCGCACATCGGGCCGTAACGCCCGCTGATTCATTTATTTTCTCATAGAAAACTGAATCGTACTGAATACATTTTAAATACGTAGACCTCTTTTCAGTACACTGTGCGTGGGGAATCCATATGCATTGCTGTAGTACATAGGGGCAAGCTGGTGTCTAATGATTTACACAGGACTATAAATGCTTACAGCATCAGTAGATATAGCGTTCCATATCCGTAGTCACGTCACATGTATGAAAAACATACGGTATGCTCATACCATCTATAGGTTTCACATGTGGTATACAAAAACACACGGTATGCTCACATCATCTATAGGTTTGCCAAGTGGTATACAAAACACACGGTATGCTCACATCATCAATAGGTTTGCCATGTGGTATACAAAAACACACGGTATGCTCACACCATCTATAGGTTTCACATGTGGTATACAAAAACACACGGTATGCTCACATCATCTATAGGTTTGCCATGTGGTATACAAAAACACACGGTATACTCACACCATCTATAGGTTTCACATGTGGTATACAAAAGCACACGGTATGCTCACACCATCTATAGGGTTCACATGTGGTATACAAAAGCACACGGTATGCTCACACCATCTATAGGTTTCACATGTGGTATACAAAAAGACACGGTATGCTCACACCATCTATAGGTTTCACATGTGGTATACAAAAACACACGGTATGCTCACAACATCTATAGGTTTGCCATGTGGTATACAAAAACACACGGTATGCTCACACCATCTATAGGTTTCACATGTGGTATACAAAAACACACGGTATGCTCACATTATCTATAGTTCTGACATGTGGTATACAAAAACACACGGTATGCTCACACCATCTATAGGTTTCACATGTGGTATATAAAACAACATATGGGCATATTAATTGTATTCACGGTACATAGAGCATGCTAGAACAGCCATCCCCCATTTTTGTTATACTACTATTCATCATACACGAAAGAAACTGTCAGCTAATCTTAACTGTTTGTTCCATCAACACATTGTGTGTAACGAGCTGTTGTCGTGGCGAAGTAGTCAAGCTGTCTGCCCCGCGTTCCGAAGGTTGTGGGTTCGATTCCGGGCTACGTCTTTCAGTTCACGAGTACATTCTTCTTGGAGACTCCTGGTGATCGTCGGCGGAGCTACGGAGATCGAGCTTTGTGCGAGCCTTTCGGCAGGACGCAATGTGGAAAGAGACCGAGCCTTTTAGGATAAACCCGGTGCAATGACGTCTATCCTCTCGACTGTTAATACATTTTATTTTTAAATGACAACAGCTAATTACACATGATTATTCATACAGACAGTGGCTGATCATATGGTCTGGTCTTTGTGTAACTAGCTGTTGTCCGCGTGTATCAAGCAACACACCATGTGTGACCTAGCTGTTGTCCGCGTGTATCAAGCAACACACCATGTGTTACCTAGCTGTTGTCCGCGTGTATCAAGCAACACACCATGTGTGACCTAGCTGTTGTCCGCGTGTATCAAGCAACACACCATGTGTGACCTAGCTGTTGTCCGCGTGTATCAAGTAACACACCGTGTGTGACCAAGCTGTTGTCCGCGTGTATCAAGTAACACACCGTGTGTGACCTAGCTGTTGTCCTCGTGTATCAAGTAACACACCAGGTGTGACCTAGCTGTTGTCCGCGTGTATCAAGTAACACACCATGTGTGACCTAGCTGTTGTCCGCGTGTATCAAGCAACACACCGTGTGTGACCTAGCTGTTGTCCGCGTGTATCAAGTAACACACCGTGTGTGACCTAGCTGTTGCCCGCGTGTATCAAGTAACACACCGTGTGTGACCTAGCTGTTGTCCGCGTGTATCAGGAAACACACCATGTGTGACCTAGCTGTTGTCCGCGTGTATCAAGTAACACACCATGTGTGACCTAGCTGTTGTCCTCGTGTATCAAGTAACACACCGTGTGTGACCTAGCTGTTGTCCGCGTGTATCAAGTAACACACCATGTGTGACCTACCTGTTCTCCGCGTGTATCAAGCAACACACCATGTGTGACCTAGCTGTTGTCCGCGTGTATCAAGCAACACACCATGTGTGACCTAGCTGTTGTCCGCGTGTATCAAGCAACACACCGTGTGTGACCTAGCTGTTGTCCGCGTGTATCAAGTAACACACCATGTGTGACCTAGCTGTTGTCCGCGTGTATCAAGTAACACACCATGTGTGACCTACCTGTTCTCCGCGTGTATCAAGCAACACACCATGTGTGACCTAGCTGTTCTCCGCGTGTATCAAGCAACACACCATGTGTGACCTAGCTGTTGTCCGCGTGTATCAAGTAACACACCAGGTGTGACCTAGCTGTTCTCCGCGTGTATCAAGCAACACACCATGTGTGACCTAGCTGTTGTCCGCGTGTATCAAGTAACAATCCGTGTGTGACCTAGCTGTTGTCCGCGTGTATCAAGAAACACACCATGTGTGACCTAGCTGTTGTCCGCGTGTATCATGTAACACACCATGTGTGACCTAGCTGTTGTCCTCGTGTATCAAGTAACACACCGTGTGTGACCTAGCTGTTGTCCGCGTGTATCAAGTAACACACCATGTGTGACCTACCTGTTCTCCGCGTGTATCAAGCAACACACCATGTGTGACCTAGCTGTTGTCCGCGTGTATCAAGCAACACACCATGTGTGACCTAGCTGTTGTCCGCGTGTATCAAGCAACACACCGTGTGTGACCTAGCTGTTGTCCGCGTGTATCAAGTAACACACCATGTGTGACCTAGCTGTTGTCCGCGTGTATCAAGTAACACACCATGTGTGACCTACCTGTTCTCCGCGTGTATCAAGCAACACACCATGTGTGACCTAGCTGTTCTCCGCGTGTATCAAGCAACACACCATGTGTGACCTAGCTGTTGTCCGCGTGTATCAAGTAACACACCAGGTGTGACCTAGCTGTTCTCCGCGTGTATCAAGCAACACACCATGTGTGACCTAGCTGTTGTCCGCGTGTATCAAGCAACACACCATGTGTGACCTAGCTGTTGTCCGCGTGTATCAAGTAACACACCATGTGTGACCTAGCTGTTGTCCGCGTGTATCAAGTAACACACCGTGTGTGACCTAGCTGTTGTCCGCGTGTCCGCAACACTCCATGTGTGACCTAGCTGTTGTCCGCGTGTATCAAGCAACACACCATGTGTGACCTAGCTGTTGTCTGTGTGTATCAAGCAACACACCATGTGTGACCTAGCTGTTGTCTGCGTGTATCAAGCAACACACCATGTGTGACCTAGCTGTTGTCCGCGTGTATCAAGCAACACACCATGTGTGACCTAGCTGTTGTCCGCGTGTATCAAGTAACATACCACGTGTGACCTAGCTGATGTCCGCGTGCATGAAGTAACAGACCATGTGTGACCTAGTTGTTGTCCGCGTGTATCAAGCAACACACCAGGTGTGACCGAGCTGTTGTCCGCGTGTATTAAGTAAGAGACCATGTGTGACCTAGCTGTTGTCCGCGCGTATCAAGTAACACACCATGTGTGACCTAGCTGGTGTCCGCGTATATTAAGTAAGAGACCATGTGTGACCTAGCTGTTGTCCGCGTGTATCAAGTAACACACCAGGTGTGACCTAGCTGTTGTCCGCGTGTATCAAGTAACACACCATGTGTGACCTAGCTGTTGTCCGCGTGTATCAAGCAACACACCATGTGTGACCTAGCTGTTGTCCGCGTGTCCGCAACACACCATGTGTGACTTAGCTGTTGTCCGCGTGTATCACGTAACACACCATGTGTAACCTAGCTGTTGTCCGCGTGTATCAAGTAACACACCGTGTGTGACCAAGCTGTTGTCCGCGTGTATCAAGTAACACACCGTGTGTGACCTAGCTGTTGTCCTCGTGTATCAAGTAACACACCAGGTGTGACCTAGCTGTTGTCCGCGTGTATCAAGTAACACACCATGTGTGACCTAGCTGTTGTCCGCGTGTATCAAGCAACACACCGTGTGTGACCTAGCTGTTGTCCGCGTGTATCAAGTAACACACCGTGTGTGACCTAGCTGTTGCCCGCGTGTATCAAGTAACACACCGTGTGTGACCTAGCTGTTGTCCGCGTGTATCAGGAAACACACCATGTGTGACCTAGCTGTTGTCCGCGTGTATCAAGTAACACACCATGTGTGACCTAGCTGTTGTCCCTCGTGTATCAAGTAACACACCGTGTGTGACCTAGCTGTTGTCGCGTGTATCAAGTAACACACCATGTGTGACCTATCCTGTTCTCCGCGTGTATCAAGCAACACCCATGTGTGACCTAGCTGTTGTCCGCGTGTATCAAGCAACACACCATGTGTGACCTAGCTGTTGTCCGCGTGTATCAAGCAACACACCGTGTGTGACCTAGCTGTTGTCCGCGTGTATCAAGTAACACACCATGTGTGACCTAGCTGTTGTCCGCGTGTATCAAGTAACACACCATGTGTGACCTACCTGTTCTCCGCGTGTATCAAGCAACACACCATGTGTGACCTAGCTGTTCTCCGCGTGTATCAAGCAACACACCATGTGTGACCTAGCTGTTGTCCGCGTGTATCAAGTAACACACCAGGTGTGACCTAGCTGTTCTCCGCGTGTATCAAGCAACACACCATGTGTGACCTAGCTGTTGTCCCGCGTGTATCAAGTAACAATCCGTGTGTGACCTAGCTGTTGTCCGCGTGTATCAAGAAACACACCATGTGTGACCTAGCTGTTGTCCGCGTGTATCAAGTAACACACCATGTGTGACCTAGCTGTTGTCCTCGTGTATCAAGTAACACACCGTGTGTGACCTAGCTGTTGTCCGCGTGTATCAAGTAACACACCATGTGTGACCTACCTGTTCTCCGCGTGTATCAAGCAACACACCATGTGTGACATAGCTGTTGTCCGCGTGTATCAAGCAACACACCATGTGTGACCTAGCTGTTGTCCGCGTGTATCAAGCAACACACCGTGTGTGACCTAGCTGTTGTCCGCGTGTATCAAGTAACACACCATGTGTGACCTAGCTGTTGTCCGCGTGTATCAAGTAACACACCATGTGTGACCTACCTGTTCTCCGCGTGTATCAAGCAACACACCATGTTGACCTAGCTGTTCTCCGCGTGTATCAAGCAACACACCATGTGTGACCTAGCTGTTGTCCGCGTGTATCAAGTAACACACCAGGTGTGACCTAGCTGTTCTCCGCGTGTATCAAGCAACACACCATGTGTGACCTAGCTGTTGTCCGCGTGTATCAAGCAACACACCATGTGTGACCTAGCTGTTGTCCGCGTGTATCAAGTAACACACCATGTGTGACCTAGCTGTTGTCCGCGTGTATCAAGTAACACACCGTGTGTGACCTAGCTGTTGTCCGCGTGTCCGCAACACTCCATGTGTGACCTAGCTGTTGTCCGCGTGTATCAAGCAACACACCATGTGTGACCTAGCTGTTGTCTGTGTGTATCAAGCAACACACCATGTGTGACCTAGCTGTTGTCTGCGTGTATCAAGCAACACACCATGTGTGACCTAGCTGTTGTCCGCGTGTATCAAGCAACACACCATGTGTGACCTAGCTGTTTGTCCGCGTTGTATCAAGTAACATACCACGTGTGACCTAGCTTGATGTCCGCGTGCATGAAGTAACAGACCATGTGTGACCTAGTTGTTGTCCGCGTGTATCAAGCAACACACCAGTGTGACCGAGCTGTTGTCCGCGTGTATTAAGTAAGAGACCATGTGTGACCTAGCTGTTGTCCGCGCGTATCAAGTAACACACCATGTGTGACCTAGCTGGTGTCCGCGTATATTAAGTAAGAGACCATGTGTGACCTAGCTGTTGTCCGCGTGTATCAAGTAACACACCAGGTGTGACCTAGCTGTTGTCCGCGTGTATCAAGTAACACACCATGTGTGACCTAGCTGTTGTCCGCGGTGTATCAAGCAACACACAATGTGTGACCTAGCTGTTGTCCGCGTGTCCGCAACACACCATGTGTGACTTAGCTGTTGTCCGCGTGTATCACGTAACACACCATGTGTAACCTAGCTGTTGTCCGCGTGTATCAAGTAACACACCAGGTGTGACCTAGCTGTTGTCCGCGTGTCCGCAACACACCATGTGTGACCTAGCTGTTGTCCGCGTGTATCAAGCAACACACCATGTGTGACCTAGCTGTTGTCCGCGTGTATCAAGCAACACACCATGTGTGACCTAGCTGTTGTCCGCGTGTATCAAGCAACACACCATGTGTGACCTAGCTGTTGTCCTCGTGTATCAAGCAACACACCATGTGTGACCTAGCTGTTGTCCTCGTGTATCAAGCAACACACCATGTGTGACCTAGCTGTTGTCCGCGTGTATCAAGCAACACACCATGTGTGACCTAGCTGTTGTCCTCGTGTATCAAGCAACACACCATGTGTGACCTAGCTGTTGTCCTCGTGTATCAAGCAACACACCATGTGTGACCTAGCTGTTGTCCGCGTGTATCAAGCAACACACCATGTGTGACCTAGCTCTTGTCCGCGTGTATCAAGTAACACTCCGTGTGTGACCTAGCTGTTGTCCGCGTGTATCAAGTAACACACCGTGTGTGACCTAGCTGTTGTCCGCGTGTATCAAGCAACACACCATGTGTGACCTAGCTGTTGTCCTCGTGTATCAAGCAACACACCATGTGTGACCTAGCTGTTGTCCTCGTGTATCAAGCAACACACCATGTGTGACCTAGCTGTTGTCCTCGTGTATCAAGCAACACACCATGTGTGACCTAGCTGTTGTCCGCGTGTATCAAGCAACACACCATGTGTGACCTAGCTGTTGTCCGCGTGTATCAAGTAACACACCATGTGTGACCTAGCTGTTGTCCGCGTGTATCAAGTAACACACCATGTGTGACCTAGCTGTTGTCCGCGTGTATCAAGTAACACACCGTGTGTGACCTAGCTGTTGTCCGCGTGTATCAAGTAACACACCGTGTGTGACCTAGCTGTTGTCCGCGTGTATCAAGTAACACACCATGTGTTACCTAGCTGTTGTCCGCGTGTATCAAGTAACACACCATGTGTGACCTAGCTGTTGTCCGCGTGTATCAAGCAACACACCAGGTGTGACCTAGCTGTTGTCCGCGTGTATTAAGTAAGAGACCATGTGTGACCTAGCTGTTGTCCGCGTGTATCAAGTAACACACCATGTGTGACCTAGCTGTTGTCCGCGTGTATCAAGTAACACACCAGGCCTGACCTAGCTGTTGTCCGCGTGTATCAAGCAACATATAATGTGTGATCAGCAGTTGTAAGTTTCCATTAGAAATGCTTTGTAGATAATTGTATCTTACGTTTGGCCTAAAATGTACTAAAGAAACCTCGGAAGATATTTTAAGAGTTAGCATGTTATATGCCGTCTTCGACAATATACACTCGTGATGATTTCACTATGGTTATTTTTTAACGTGAGCATCTGCTTGGAAATATTCTGCAACTGGCATAGTTAACTCATACACGCCTAGAGTTCAGCACATGGGAGATGGTATTCCCAAGCGTTCAAAATGGGATAATTTCTACTAAACGTTTTGTTTCGTTGTGTCCCGATATGCATTTTAGATACTCCTTTATTGACACAAAGACGTCAGCATAGTTATAAAATCACGGAAATAACGTAGCCATTGCCATTAAAATTCAATGTCGAAGGATAATACATCGCCGAATGTGACGTCCAGTTTAGACGGAAGGACGATATATCGCCCTACTAGGGTCATCATGTTATTTGTTTTGTTTCGTGATATCTTCGGCAAATTTAAATGCTCGTTGAGCGGGAATTTACATTATAATACTTGTTTATTTGATTGTGCACTACGTATCTGTGGTCCAAGCCTACTTTTTGTGTGGCAATAAATGATGTAAACTTCTATGTACTTAAAGAGTTAAGGGACATGAACTAAGTGAGACATCCTTCGTTGCCAAGACTCCGTTCTCATGTCAAGAAACCATACCCCCTAAGACCAAAAAGATAAAAACAATTATAACGATGAAAATATGTTATTATAACACTGATTATGCAAAGTTATAGTTTTAGCAATTTAGTTTAACTATTTAATAATAACGAATATTGTATAAAAGTCATCAAGATATTAAACCCATCAGTTTTATATGTCTGGGATTAGAATTACTGCTACCTGACAAAATGAGGTAAAATCCCAAACATACTTATCTAAATTCAACCCAATTGCGATGCGATTATGAAAGGGTCGATAGCTTTAGACAAGAATAAAGAGAGCCCTGGCGACAGAATGACGCCTAATGGATGCAACTCTCATAAGACGCACTGCCAGCAAAGAGGATTTGCCCAGGATCAGATTGTACAAGTTGACATGCGTAGACAGGTATAGAAATGTGGAGTAGTAAATATTATGACACGCAATCAGGATTTCGGTTGTGTGCGGAGGCTGTTGTCAACTCGTTCTATGATAAACAGCACAACGTAACGTGCAGTATTTACTGCGTGAATCACGTGCTTTTATAACTATTTCTTTAACAGTTCGATGTTCGTCCATCATGAATGACGTTGATCATTCATTGACGATGACCATTCATTACACTACATCTTTGATTTGATGAGGAACGAATGACTTGCGCTTTGGTTTTGTATAGCGAGGAAGTGGTCGCGCAAAACCTTCGCCCCCGCTCCCTCGTCTGTGTCCGTCTGGCTCCAGTGGCGAGCATGGCAAGACGACTGGAAGACGGACACAGATGCAGTAGACGTTAGGCTGCCACGGCCAGTTATCCCTGTTTATATTAGCTCTCGGGAGCCTCGGGCCCTTCCGTCAATTCCTTTAATTTTCAGTTTTAAGACAGACGTAGTGACCAGCAATGAGCGTATGATTACTTATAGGATCAGACACGATTTCCTTCACCGAAGACGGACTGACCGCCAGAGCAGACCACACACAAGCATGAGGCGAGAAACTGCCCACAAGAGTTACTGCTCGTCTAAGTTGCGAGCAGATCTCCCGATTTACGGTTGAGCCTCTCCAGCGCAAATGTGCACATGGCGACTGACCGGACAGACGTTCATGCACACGCAAGCCGAGAGTAGCATAGCTAAATGAACAAGCATATGACTACTGGCAGGATCAACCAGATATCTATCGGACAGACGGACTATTCACGCACACGCAAGCCAAGAGTAGCATCGCTAAAGCGCGCCCTCCCGGTACAAGGTGATACATGCAAAACCACTGGACGCCTACCGACGAGCTTTCAAGCTACGCCGGCAGGACTAACCGAAAAAAAAAGCTATACCAGCTTACTGACTGCAGGCCCACTACTCATCGAGAGAGAGTGGGCGCTTATCGAGACTTTGTCGAACGGTCGTACAAATTTTGCTCTTTTGCCCGCTCAAACCACGACCCTGGCTGCACGATGCGGTTAAATTCTTGAAACGCCTGCCTCGCTAACTCACGTTGGCTGGGAAGATCCCATTTTGGTGCACCTCACACAGCCATCCGAGACAACGAACGCTAGACGCGGAACTGATCTAACGAACCAGACCAGCCCCACAGGTGAGTTGTTACACACTCCTTAGCGGGTTCCGACTTCCATGGCCACCGTCCTGCTGTCTATATCAACCAACACCTTTTATGGTGCCTGATGAGCTTAATCGTTTGGCACCTTAACCAGGCGTTTGGTTCATCCCACAGCGCCAGTTCTGCTTACCAAAAGTGGCCCACTTGGCACACGCATTCGACACACGCCCGGCTCCAATCGAGCGAGCCGGACTTCTTACCCATTTAAAGTTTGAGAATAGGTTGAGGTCGTTTCGTCCCCAAGACCTCTAATCATTCGCTTTACCGGATAAAACTGCGATCGAGCGCCAGCTATCCTGAGGGAAACTTCGGAGGGAACCAGCTACTAGATGGTTCGATTAGTCTTTCGCCCCTATACCCAAGTTTGACGATCGATTTGCACGTCAGAATCGCTACGAACCTCCACCAGAGTTTCCTCTGGCTTCGTTCTACTCAGGCATAGTTCACCCTGCTTGAATCACATACTTTAGGAAACTCTTTCTTTAACAGTATTTGCTGCTTCAATCACACATAGTTTAGGAAACTTGTTATATAACAGTATTTGCTGCTTCAATCACATATAGTTTAGGAAACTGTTTCTTTAACAAAATTAACTGCTTGAATCACATACTTTTGTCAATGATTTATATAACAGTATTTACAAGAAGTCCCAGAACAGTACTATCAAAAGCCAGATAAAGTATATTTTAATACAAAGAAGATGGAGATTGAGCATCAACAAAAACCCTACAAAGTGCAGAATGTGATACAGATCATCAGTTATTAGAAGCAGATGTGAAAATAAAATTCAAAAAAGCTTACCCGAGGACCAAGGTCGCTTTGTATTGATCTCACAAAAATATCAGATACATACAACGTAGAATTTAAGAATCGTTTTGAGGTCTTGATGTCTATGCAAGAGAAAATGACCCTGATGGAATTGGCAGTACAAGCTAGAGATATCTTGATAACAGCAGCCACAGATCTAATTACGACCAAGAATAAGCAACATAAGTCGTAGATTATACCAGACACGTTAGAATTAATAAAACAACGAAGGGAACTGAAACAGAAAGAAGGAGAAACCGATAACAGCAGAATGAAGTATAAATGTTTAACACGAGAAATAAGAAAGAACATAACAAAGGACAAAAACAGTATATGCAGGATTGTTGTACTAGAATAGAGCACTACCATAAGAATAGGAGAGATTACGAAATTTTCACAGAAATGAAGTTATTGACAATAAATGTTCAACCTCAATTAAATATGATCTGTGACACGTTGGGAAATATCCTAACAAACTCTAGAAAAATCATAGAGAGATGGAAGGAATACTGCAGTAGAATGTATGATATGAATGACTGTAACGATATGAATGAGATGAATGAGATACATGAACCAATGACAACAGAGACAAACACTGAACCCTCACTATATTAAATTATATGGGCGATAAAGAACCCGAAGAATGGTAAATCACCAGGTTGTGATGAGATACCAGATGAACTAATTAAAGCGGGAGGAGAAGAAAGCATACACATCTATCACGCATTATGTAAAAATATATGGAAATATGGTATATGGAAAAAAAAAAGATTGGAAGAGATCTGTCTTCATTCCAATACCAAAAAAGGGCAACTTGAAATTATCTACCAGCTATAGAACCATCGCCCTGATCAGTCATGCAAGTAAAATTCTACTAACAATCATAATGGGAAGTCGTCGAAAGAAGATATTAACGTTGTAAGAAGATATTAACGTTGTTCAAGCTGGATTTAGACAAGGAAGAGGAGCAAGAAATCACATACTCAACATGCGTTTATAATAGAGAAGTGTAGATAATTTAATGTAAACCTGTTCTCAAATTTTGTGGATTATTCAAAGGCGTTTGACTGTGTACAAAATCAGAAACTTTGAGATAGCATGAGGAAAATGGGCTTTCCATCACATGTAGTACTACTCATAAAACTTCTGTATCTAGACCATTGATTCGCAACCTTTTTTTTTGGTCCAAGCATCCCTTTACCATATGTTCAGAATGTCATCCCCCCTCCCCTTTCGTACTTCCTGCCTATAAATTCCCCCAGGCCCCTACATACTATACATAAAAATGGAAACTTAATTTAAAAACACATACTAGAACAAGTCTAGACGTCTGCATGAAACGTGATTTGCTTACGTTATAAAACGAATGTCATAAGGGCGAGAAGTACAGAACTGTAAAGTATAGAGAGAAAATCAATATAAAGTAATCGGGTCGTGTATTAACGCGATCTTGAAATAATCTTAATTGCCCCACCTCCCCCTGGAAACCCTAAAATAGCATCCGGCCCCCTTCCCCCCCCCCCCCCACCGGTCGATAACCGGTCGATAACCATTGATCTAGACCAGTGGTTCCCAAGCTTTTCAAGCAGAGGGCCATATCTATTATTTTCGATAGTTAGGCGGGCCACAACATTATAAAATTATAAATGACTTCGTACGATGCAACAACAGCACTCTTGCTCTGTTCGTTAGCCTTGGTGAAAAATGACTGCTGCCTGGTCAGAAAACTTTCTTTTTTAGCTATGAAATCTTTTCTTAACTCCGAATTGATCGGATATTGAGCATGTATGTCTGAATGTGTGGTCGTGAAGTGTTGTTCCAGATTATTATTAATATTATTTTATTTTTTTTGGGTAACAGAAACACAAAATCCGCAGATTAAGCAAACTGGTTTACCACTGCGGCTAGACATAAACATAAATGCGAGCAAGGTTGTGCAAAGGACATGCTACTGAATGAATGAATGAATGAATGAATGAATGAATGAATGAATGAATGAATGAATTTACTGCGTGAATCACATAATTTTGGCATTTTGCTGGTGCTATACGGAGTTCGCGCACTGCGTTGAAATTCTACTTTTGTGTTCAGTGAGACGGGAATGAGTGACACATGGAGGTATCGGTGGGCAATGAAGGTTATCACTTATTAACCAAACCGAACCTTGGATCTTGTGCCCGCTTGTTGTGCCCGAAAAGGTCTATCTTTGAGGTTAACAGGAGCCTACGAAATTCGTCTGACATATTTGGCCAACTCCACCCCTTCCTTAGAACGGTTTGTAGGATCGTTTTCTGTCCCTCTTCAAATTCCATCTGGGATCAACGGTGCAGCTAAGAAGATAAATGCAGTAAAAAAAAAAAAAACTGTCATTTACTGCAAATATAGTACCTTGCGGTGTATGGCAAGGGGTCTTTGAGCCTGAGGAATTAAGGCCACCTGGCTAGTGCAGTCACCGCGAACTGTGCAGGTTAGGATTTTCTTTTTGCCTCCGACAAAAAAAAAAATTACATCTTACCAAGGGATCAAACCCGGGTCTCCTGAAGGAGAGTCCGGCGTTGTAGCCACTCGGCCAGCCGCTCCTCATGATAAATGCAGTAAGTGGCTCAAATGTTCACTCTTTGTACCAGAGCTGACCATGGTGCTACAGAGCTTGCATGTCCTGGTTCTTAACAATAGGCTGTAACATTGTAGTCAGGAGCAAGAAATAGGGATCGAAGATAGGAGGTAAACTTGACACCTCCATACCGAAGCCTGATATGTCAGCCAGAGAGCGAAACTACATCTCCGCTGTAAGCACAAATAAACCCACCATTGTTCTGTTCCGCGCGAATGAAGAAGAATAAGAATAATTTCAAATCCTGCGAACATGGCCGTATTTTATTCTCAGATGCGATCTCAGCGATTCAGCATTTTGATATATTGAAGTCACGTCTTGGCCGCATCCTGTTTGTGTCACTAGGAGTGGTTTTGTATCGAGCTGTAGATTGATGGATGAGCCAGTTGATGGATGAGTGCATATAGGGATGGGGTGAGCCAGTTTCAGGCAATAGTCAGTTCACGTGGATGCCGATTGTTATATACATATTTCTACAAATAAATAAATAGTAAGTTCATTGGCGTTTTATCTATGTAAGTGGACGAGTAGATAGACGCATGTGGGGACGTATGGAGAGAGTGAAAGTTGAAACAAGAAAGAGCTTCTTTCAATATCCACTCAAATAGGAACATCAGATATGGTTTATTTGTTACTACTAATAAATCATATATACATGTAATCATTTATATGGACTTGACATTGATGAATGATTGAATTGATAAATGGAGGGAGGGTAAAGAGATAGAGAGGGAGGGAGTGAATGTCAGCAATGGTCCAGTTATGGTAAACCCAATTTATGGTCAACCCCATTTATGGCAAACCCCATTTATGGCAAACCCCATTTATGGTACACCTCAGTTATGGTAAACCTCAGTTGTCGTAAACCCCAGTTATGGTGAACCTCAGTTATGGTAGAGACATGTAACTGAAGACACGCACACAACCCAGGTGTGGCTTTTGTGCCCATATCACCTGTGTGACGTGGTTGTGTGCCCACATCACCTGTCTTGACGTGGTTGTGTGCCCACATCACCTGTGTGACGTGGTTGTGTGCCCACATCACCTGTGTGCCGTGGTTGTGTGCCCACATCACCCGTGTTGACGTGGTTGTGTGCCCACATCACCTGTGTGACGTAGTTGTGTGCCCACATCACCTGTGTGTCGTGGTTGTGTGCCCACATCACCTGTGTGTCGTGGTTGTGTGCCCACATCACCCGTGTTGACGTGGTTGTGTGCCCACATCACCTGTGTTGACGTGGTTGTGTGCCCACATCATCTGACCAACATTTGTTGGAACTGCACTACTGTACAAAGAGACGTACAGGATACAATATGTACTGGACAGGCGACAGACATCATTCAGTAACTGAGAACAGAAACTTTCAGTCTACTGATAGGCACGCGTGCAAACAAGCAGTACAGTGCGCACCTTCTTATCCAAACGACCACCAACGTTTTTGGGGTACAACAAAGCAAGTCATAGTATATTACTATTTTAAAAAAGAATACAGTGATTGCTAAGTGCTCTAGGAATGATGTGTGATGTCGAATGATGTTACTGCATACGCACAAGCCCACCATAAACGCAGTCTCTCCCAGCTAAATTCGAAGTGTGTAAATGATGATTGTCCCAGTTGCGAGGTGATTATGTGATGGAACAAATATGTTTGGTTAGATCCTCCGTTGGAACAATAAATACAAACACTAGTAGATACCTGACTAGGACCTAGGGCCAGGTAAACGGAATGTGAATCACTGTGGGAACACTGCAGGAACATGCTATCCTGTAATAATTGCTCATACAAATATTGTTTCAACAGTAAGACATAACACAATACGCCTAACCGACGTTTCGGTTTTTACACCCTTGCTTAAGAACATCGTCATCATTATCACCACCATCAAATGCCTTGCCGACGGTCGTGGGCGATTCATGCTTTTCCACATTTTGCAATCTCCATCATCATCAGTAGGGCACTGGCACTCTTCCTTGCCACGACACAAGGTTGTCAATGTTTCATCGCTGTTTTCCTCTATCTCTTTCCACAAACCTTTCCAGTTGTCACAATGTTCTAGTATTTGTCTTCTCAGAACTAGTAGAAGTAAATGTGAGCAATGTCGGTTTGAGAAATAAGTGAAACATTTTATGGCCATGAAAAGGGGGCGTGGCCACAAGTCATAGAAAACACGATGACATAAGTTATGTAAACGGTGGCACCCACAGCATGATTGGTTTCACTCGCGTCATCTTGTTTCCTGTAAGTCGTGGCCACTATTCTTCTCTTGTCATGTCGTGTCATGTACATATACAGGCTAATGTGTAATTGCTTTCCGAGTCTGACATTGCCGATATTTAGTTGTACCATTACGGATTTCCCAGTTAATCTTCCACGTATTATTGCTATACCCGGAAGTCACGACCGTAACCTTTCCTTTTGTATTATGCTTTAATTTATATTTATGTGTTTGTATTGTTCTTGAGGAATGTTTTAATTACGGAAACATCGGACATATGACTGCTTTAATTACTTATATGAGTAATTATAATACTATTACATTATGTTTGACCATTTTCCTAACTGTGACTTCTATCCTGGTTGCCTGGCCGAGGTCCTAGTCAGGTATGTACATTGTTTGTATTAGCTCTTTCTCGCTAGGACCGAACACACGGGAGCTACGGAGTGCAGTCAGGTCGATAGGTATGTGCATTGTTTGTATTAGCTCTTTCTCGCTAGGACCGAACACACGGGAGCTACGGAGTGCAGTCAGGTCGATAGGTATGTGCATTGTTTGTATTAGCTCTTTCTCGCTAGGACCGAACACACGGGAGCTACGGAGTGCAGTCAGGTCGATAGGTATGTGCATTGTTTGTATTAGCTCTTTCTCGCTAGGACCGAACACACGGGAGCTACGGAGTGCAGTCAGGTCGATAGGTATGCCTTTAAACTCTAATTTTTAGTGTTGGTCTATATCTAGGGATTACGTACGCAATTCGTAATCCAGCATACCGCTTTCGAAACACAGCTGCTGGCGATTTGGGAGTAGACCGCCTTGCCCTGGTTTTCATTAAAAACTTGCCAAGAAATCACAAACAGTCAAATATTGCTGGGGTTTACTGCGACGCCCTGCAAAGGGTATGTAACTAAAGTGTATACAAATGTGTTTGTTGTTGCAGCGTTCACAGATATATTGTTTATTTTGAGTCAACAATCAACTGTTTTCTGAAGCACTTTACAAAACCATAATTAGTAAACACATTCACATTTCAGGGAAACATTTCAACTTAAGAATAAAAACATTGGCAAAACGACTTCTAGTGTTCGCTGTTTGTATTCATTGTGCGACATGCCGGTCGAAATTAGGAACCGTTAATTTACAGAGCAATTTCCCAAACTCTGGCTCTTTACTTATCACTTGTTGAAGATCAGTCACTGGAGTTTTGCAATAGCCACACCAGCAGCTCTATCATAATTCCAGTTCGTGTTGAAAAATCCTAATGTAGACACATGTAAATGTCAGAGAAACAGCATGAAACAGATTTCGACACGATGTTGTTGCATCTTTTACCATTGTCCAGATACAAGGTTTCAGTTAGTTCCGAAGTGACTGTCTGTGGCAATACTTTGGCGCGAAATGCGCGTTGTTGCGTTTGCGTGCCGCATACTTTTTACTTTAGTTAATTAAAAGTCTGACAGAACGTTGTGGCAAGTTAGAAGAAGACAGAGGCCCCAATTAGAAGTGGTCTCCCGTAAATATATTTTGTATAACAGATAGACAAGATACAGGAATGATTTGGCAACGTTGTCTAGAGGCATTTCAAATGAAATTGAAAAATCATTCCCGCATAGCCCTTTAGAGGAACCAGTTTTCCTGGCTCAGAACCCCCACTGTGAGATTCCTAGTTCTAAGATCAAGTACCTACACAGAAAATTTATAAAAGAAGAAAAAGGTCCCCTCAAAGGTCATAAGGAGATCTGGACTATTCGCCCCTGTACAACCGAGGAATTTGTTCCCTCACCATAATGTTGTCAGTGTGCTTTCAGTCCGCCACCTTAGATCTCCCCTTATTATATTGTGTCAAAGTGACATATGTCAGTTGTACCATTAGACATTAGGACTTTAGGACTCAACAGTAGTGAACATAAACCTCAACAATAACTGTACTTAACACCTGTTGAACAAGACATCTACATGACAGGTTCTTGACAAAAGTTGGGCATACATTCACATGGAAATGTTTACACCAACAATTGAACAAGACATACATCATGAGAGATACTGGACAACATCTTTACACAACCTTCACATTTCACTGACATCAACAACAGTTGAACAGGACATACACCAGGAATTGTTCTTGACAACAGCTGGACAGGACATTACACAATAATGTACTTCACACCAGCAGACCGAGACATTACAGGGACATGTACTTCAACACTGTTTATAACACAATCTTTTATTGAGCTGGCTATAGGGGTCGAGTGAAGACCCATGTTCCATCTCTATGACACTTACACCTTGAAAAGCAATCATATGCAATGTGAATACGAAAATGGAAAAAAGCAAGGCACATCAACTCTAAAACCCACAAACTGACACCCAATCTCAAAACTCTCTAACTCTCCCCCGTCACATCTCTAATATATAAACTCCTCCTGCACAACAACTCAAGTATATCATGAATTATCTTTCCACCTGTGACTGAGAGTAAAACAATTGTAGACTTTCTAGTACTGGGCAGGCCTAGGGACACACTGCTGTTCTGGTCCGTGAACATACTGTTATCACCTGAAGTGGTTTTGGGAAGGTCCCAGGTTGCAGCTTTCCCATTAAGGTTCCCATGTAAGTCTATTCCCTCCTGTGAACAGTATGTGAAGCGATAATCATAGTGAACTCCCAATGGTGAGTAGACTGCCCGAGAAGCTGGCGACTGGGGTTGCACAATACACAACAGTCTGCACACCATCCAGTCAGTAGAGAAATAGCTCCACTATACAACATAATTCTACAACACACGTCTCTCCGAAAACGTTTTCCTGAATGAGGATAAAATACAGGATTCTGGTTCCTGCCTTTAGGGTAGGAATCTAATCCAAGTTCCATGGAATGAACAAGTAAGTTGGGATCACATTCTCCTTGATACACCACAACTCGTGATGTGCTGGGGTAAATATTTCCTGGATAGTACTGCCATTACAGACTCAAGGAAAATAATGATAAGTCTCAGGTTCACAGCGGTCATCTTGATCATGCCCTGTCTGAGACAACTGAGTCCAGGAAGTTACTCCCTACGAATGAGGATATCCACTTCTAATCTTGAAGGTAATTCCTTCACCATTGTTAATAAAGGAGTCCATCCTGTGGTTTGGGTTTAAATTGATGCAGATTTATGCTGGTATTTTCCTGAAGACTGTTATATTATAGTTTTCACATTTTCAAAGGAGTTGTAATCCTGAAGCAGGGACTCCCATTTGTATGTCCCCATAAAGAAGGCATATCTACCATCTCTGTTCTCTGTTAATATATAAAAGGATACAACATCCGCTTTACATAGGTTCAAGACAATGTCATATCAAATATCAACATACACAGATGGAGATTGGGAGTAGATGGGAGAGTCCAGACACACCTCTCCTTGCTGGTGATGGAGTGTATTCCACTCTGATGGACTGTGGGTGATCTGTTTTCATTATTCACCTTTATTTGTGATAGTCACAAGCCCATATGCTGAGACAGGGGTAGCCTTACACAATTATAAGCATTTTATAAGTCTAGGTTCTCACAATATGTAAACCACAGTAGACCTGGGCACAATGAGAAACAGACACAGTAAAGCAGGCATTATGAGGCAGGCATTGTAAGGCAAGCGGCATGTGCAAGCATTGTAAAGCAGCAACATGATCAAGCATTGTGAAATAGCAACAAAAGATAGGCAGCATGGAATAAGCCATAAGGCAGACATGCTGAACCAAGTATCATGAGACATACATGAGACAGATGGAAGATAGGCATCTGTAGCGTAGCGTCAGCTACGATGATAAGGAATCTATCAACGTGCTGCGGATAGACCTTCTAAGAATAGAATAACTAGGTCACTGGAGAAGACAAGACTGAATAGCTCGTAATTCTAGACGGAAGTAAAGGTCCCAGAACAAGTCTAATCTTCTGACAGTGTTCAGGCAGACAGGAATGGCGTACAACTATACTGGTTGATACAGACAGTCTGCCAAGGTTGTCTAGCTACGTGCCTGAAATAAAAACAAAGCTCGAGCCCCCAACTCTAATCCCTCTCACCGACACGGAGAAAGACAGAGTAAAATATATAACAGAGACAAACTTTCATATCTTCTCACTCTACTATGACTAAGGTTAATTAGGTAACAACTAGAGTTTGTAAAATTAAAATCTCATTAACATTTAATATATGATAACACTTTGGGTGCTCCACTGGAGGCAGCCCTGTACATGAAAAGGGATACACTTCCCTGTATCCTATTGCATATCTATATTATGGGTGGAATCTACTAGACTGTCTAATCATTGACGACTCTTTGGCCTATAGTAAACTTTGAGTTGAGTGATGGTGGTGGTGGTGGTGGCCAACGGTAAGTTTGGCCACTTATCTTCTGGTTCTCCGGCTTACACAGTGCGTGTAAACCCTAGTTAGTAGACATAAGTGAGATGGTGAGTGATGCTCCACAATGAGTGCAGTCACACAGGTTGGCGCATCTAAAGCTTGGCGCTGAAGGTGTCAAATCTGTGAAATATAGTGAGAGTACGTGACTCGTCTGTCGAGACATCTGTAAGCATCGACCCTGGATTGTTCCTGATGGCCAATAACATCTCATACACAATTGCAGAAACAAAATAGCATGAGCTATCTGTCCCTGCTCCCTATTATTCCCTATCCTAGGATAAATAGAAAATCACTGACTTAAGGAAAACAGCTAAATAAAATCATTCTATGTTTCCTTACAAGTGAATATAATAATTATTCAGTAATAATTAAACATATCATCATATAATGCATATCATAATTATATTATTAAAATACAATAATTACAAAGTAATCTAGAGGTAGATACATATAGAATCTATTAAACAGATTACATATTATAGATATTTATGTTCAAATTCTGAAGCTATATTTCTAGCATATAATTAATAATGATTCTATATAACGTATATTTTAAAATACACACAATTTATGAAATTATCATAACAAAATAAGATAGGCTGAAAGTTAATGGAGTGGCAGACAAGAACAGGACTGCGAATTGGTGAGAAATCACCGATAAGAATTAACGAACATGCCTAGGATCTACCACGCTAGTATTTTACATTCGTACGTGTTTAGTAACATTTCTTATTTTCACGGCATCGAAATATTCAGTATTATCTCTAAGTATTCGCAATCCTATCACCTCCTTGAAATATCACCACTATAAACGGCCTCATGTTATTTCCTAAACTAACTGCTCGATTAGTATGGCCTAGTCTACTGCTATACGGACTAATCGAAAATTGGGTTCTATCCGACTTTATCAAGTTTACAACTATCTCAAATCGGCTACACCTCTCTAAACCTCATGTAAAGGTAATTTTCTACACAGTTACGTTTTACCCTTTACTCTGTGTGCTTAGTAAACTACCTGTACGAAGTATAATATACGCGATCGAGTTTAGTCGGTAAAATAATTATTATGGTAAATAATTAGGTAAAATAACCTATTATCGGCGGTTTCCAACTTTAACTACACACGGAAATCTCGGGCGCACACGGCAATATATTATATTGATACACATAACTATTCCTTACCCTTCTAATCTTCTGACCACACTGGGGTACGAACACTGCTCTAGGAATCTCTCTAATATATCTTAAATATATTTATGGCCGTAATACGTGCCAAAGATAAAACTCTAACACTTTATAAGTATTTTCTCAGAGCCTAGTGACTAGCATGTGTCTACCCCGACTTTTGGATTGCGAAAGAACGAGGTTAGCTATTTTTCTCCTGACCGGAAGTGGTCGTGCCAGGGAGTTCGTTTCCTTTAATTTATCCGACCAAATTGTAAAATAGTCGTAGCCAAATTTGTAGGTTGGCTGGGTACACTACTTTGTAAATTCAGCCTCTTCCCCAATCCTACTATAACGTATTATTTCCACTATTAACTAATACCGTCAATTAGCAGTAGATTTATGCTATAGCCATGGGCTATCTATACATAGATATATAGGAATAAAAACGCAATTAAATTCTTCTATAATTACATAAGGGGTTTACAAGGATTCTTCCCCAATTTAAGCAAAAGATGATGGGGAAGCTGGAGACTTCGTCACATATGCCCACCGTTGAAAGTAAAGCTCGAGAATTCGGGCTTTACTCCAACCAGCACACCCATCAGATTTTGTTGGCACTTACTCCAACAACCCTGGAACATATGGACCAGTCTCCCCCTCTTCTTCAGTAGAACAATTCCTACTGAAACCCTGCTTCTTCGTTTCTAAGACATCTTCTAAGAAACCTCCTCCCTTGATGTCGTTTCCATGGAAACCTATGACGACCTGGTCGTCCCCACCCCTCTTCTCTATTCTGAATTCCCAGGAGAGTGTTCTCCCCTAAAGGAATAAGGGTTACTGTTTGGCTACAGTAACAGGTAAATGATTTTGTCGGACTGGGTCAGTACGGTTTATCATCGTGTTTACTGTGGCACCTTTAATCCATCCAGGGCTTATCTGTTCGCATAGGGGCATGAGAATCTGGAATTCGTCTCATCTTCCCTGATTCAGACGTCTCCGAATCCAGGTTGATAGAGACATCATTCAGCTGTCTCCTGAGGCTGTCAAGGGATACTCCACATCTGAGTTATCTCCCCCTTCGACCACATTTGCCACCGATAATGTCCATCAGATGCACCGGTGGATCATTTACTCTTTCTACATGTTTCCTAATTAAATACATGGGAAAGACTTCCAGATTACCCTGAATGTCTAATTTGTAATGGGAGCGAGACACCTTATCTGTAATAAGGAATGGCCCTTGCCAACCCATATCTAAAGGATTATCCCCCTTGGGTGATAATACCTAATACTTGATCACCTATCTTAGGTGGAGTTCCACCAATGAGTAGGCGGAACCAGATGGCACTCTTTACATGACCTGACATATCGTTTGATATCCCGGGTCATCCCCGGCCAGAAATAGGAGAAATAAAGCCTTTGGATGGTTGCTTTCATCCCCATATGCCCACCGTCCGAGATGGAGTGTACCATTTGTAAGACATGGTTACGATACCTTTTGGGTACCACAAACTGTTCGTGGACGTGATCCATAGTTCCCGCCCTACGGTATAACAGTTTTTCCTTTTCGTAGAAATCACCAGCTACCAGTGGATTTCTAGATTTTGGCAGTTTGCCAAAGCAGGATTGTAAAGTGGGACATGCTGCTTGGGCAGCCCTAATCTCCCGAGATAATGGGTGGATAAGAATTTCGGGTTCACTCAAAGCGGTGCCCTGATTCTGGGTCTGCATAGCACATGTATAAGTTGTGGACTTAGGTTCACCCAGATATACATATTTTCGCCCTAACATGAAGGGATATACTGGATCATCTAGCACAACAGCAGAAACTGTTCCGGTGACATATTTGGATGTCACCTTCACCCTAGCAACTTTAACAAGTTTAGGTTCAGAGCTCAGAGTAGCACCTCTTAACTCAATAGTGTGGTCGGTCAATTGTCCAGGTTTCACCAAGTGAGCTGCAATGGCCGCGTCACTCTCCAGACCCGTATCATATAAACACGGTACCTGTCTCCCATTAACAGTAACTATCTCAACTACTGGAGGTCTTTGATTATCACCAGGGGTCCTCCATTGGTGGTTTTTATCCGCCAAAGTCAAACAAGCCGTGTAATGAACAGGGGTTTTGTTTTTGCACGAACTTGTATGGTGGTCGTTTGTTCTGCAATTTTTACAATATTGATTACCCCCTCTATTACCTGTAGGTTGTTGAGGTTGAGATGACTGTTTACTATTGTAATTACCTGGATTTTGGTGTGGACTACCAGAGTGCCACCTGTTGTCCTTACCTTCAGAGTTATTGTTTTGATAACCCTGATTCTGAGTGGAAGGATTATTTTGGGCCTTATCCGTATGACTAGGTTTAGCAGTACCTGCCTCACCATGTGCAGTTAAATACCTTTCGGCTAGTGAGATTATCTCTTCTAATCTAACTCCACCATTTTCAGCTATGAACATTTGAAGAGCTTTCGGGAGACCCTCTTTGAATTGATCTGCAAGCATCATTTCCTGTAGCCCCTCATAGGTAGTATCAAATTTGCTCAGTCCTACCCACTTCGTAAAATACGTGTGTTGTCGTGAGGCGAACTGCGCAAACGATTCTCCCTGAGATCTTTTGGCTGTACGGAACTTCAGCTTGTAGGCTTCTGAGGTTAATTCAAATCTTTGTAAGAGAGCATTTTTGAGGGTATCAAAGTCCCGCTCAAGACCAGGCGGAAGCTTTGTGAATACATCAAAAGCCGGGCCGCGGAGTCCTTGGGAGAGTTTGATATTAAATTTCTCTTTAGGCAGATTGTAAGCTTCACACATGATGACAAAGCGATCAAGGTATTCATCCATCTGATCCTCCTTCGGGTTGAAGTGGGCCAGAGGGAAGCTCATGGATCCTTGGGCGAGAGACGGTCCTGAAGAAATGTCACTACTGTGATGGGGAGAACTAGCACTACTGTACCTGGAAGCATCCGGATTTTGCAATTCCAATCTCCTTAGTTCCAATTCATGCTGTCTCAACTGTTCTTCCCTCTTCATTTCCAGTTCTGCTTGCTTCAACTGGTTGTCCAATTCAGCTTGTCGCATCTTCTCTTTGGATTCCATTTCTGCAATTCTAATTCTTTCCTCTCTTGCTTCCTTCTCTCTTTCTTTGATAATGTCCCGTTGTTCCCTTCTCCACTCTCGTTCTGCTTCTTTTACATACTTGCCCAATTCGACACCTTCATACCCTAACAAGGTTCCTTCTTCTCTCAACTCCTCTTTCGTAGGTGGCTCTTCGGAAGACATTATTTGGTAACAAAGTTGGGATAATGTGAAGCACCCTGAAATACACTTACTCACCACTAAGTGATCTGTCCTGAAATTATGCAAGTAATAAATTCACTGACAGTATGCACATACACAACTGACGATACAACACAGGGACTTACCCGTCAGCCCACACTCACTTATGATATTGTTCCTAACTGTTTTGAACCAGGTTAACTTATGTTATCTTATATTGGCTATCTAGTAGTTTAGTTATGCTATGTTATACTACCTATTGTCACTATTACTTTCTCTAGTTTTACTTAGTATAGTTTAATATTGAGATCTACTGTGAGGCAAAACCTTACTAGAATCTAGTGAAAGAAGATTGAAAGTTTGAACTATCTAGACCGGACGATAGCCAACCACTTGTAGCGTAGCGTCAGCTACGATGATAAGGAATCTATCAAAGTGCTGTGGATAGACTTTCTAAGAATAGAAAAACTAGGTCACTGGAGAAGACAAGACTGAATAGCTCGTAATTCTAGGCGGAATAAAGGTCCCAGAACAAGTCTAATCTTCTGACAGTGTTCAGGCAGACAGGAATGGCGTACAACTCTTCTGGTTGGATACAGACAGTCTGCCAAGGTTGTCTAGCTACGTGCCTGAAATAAAAACAAAGCTCGAGCCCCCAACTCTAATACCTCTCACCTGACACGGAGAAAGACAGAGTAAAATATATAACAGAGACAAACTTTCATATCTTCTCACTCTACTATGACTAAGGTTAATTAGGTAACAACTAGAGTTTGTAAAATTAAAATCTCATTAACATTTAATATATGATAACACTTTGGGTGCTCCACTGGAGGCAGCCCTGTACATGAAAAGGGATACACTTCCCTGTATCCTATTGCATATCTAATATTATGGGTGGAATCTACTAGACTGTCTAATCATTGACGACTCTTTGGCCTATAGTATATTTTGAGTTGATTGATGGTGGTGGTGGTGGTGGCCAACGGTAAGTTTGGCCACTTATCTTCTGGTTCTCCGGCTTACACAGTGCGTGTAAACCCTAGTTAGTAGGCATAAGTGAGATGGTGAGTGATGCTCCACAATGAGTCAGTCACACAGGTTGGCGCATCTAAAGCTTGGCGCTGAAGGTGTCAAATCTGTGAAATATAGTGAGAGTACGTGACTCGTCTGTCGAGACATCTGTAAGCATCGACCCTGGATTGTTCCTGATGGCCAATAACATCTCATACACAATTGCAGAAACAAAATAGCATGAGCTATCTGTCCCTGCTCCCTATTATTCCCTATCCTAGGATAAATAGAAAATCACTGACTTAAGGAAAACAGCTAAATAAAATCATTCTATGTTTCCTTACAAGTGAATATAATAATTATTCAGTAATAATTAAACATATCATCATATAATGCATATCATAATTATATTATTAAAATACAATAATTACAAAGTAATCTAGAGGTAGATACATATAGAATCTATTAAACAGATTACATATTATAGATATTTATGTTCAAATTCTGAAGCTATATTTCTAGCATATAATTAATAATGATTCTATATAACGTATATTTTAAAATACACACAATTTATGAAATTATCATAACAGAATAAGATAAGCTGAAAGTTAATGGAGTGGCAGACAAGAACAGGACTGCGAATTGGTGAGAAATCACCGATAAGAATTAACGAACATGCCTAGGATCTACCACGCTAGTATTTGACATTAGTACGTGTTTAGTAACATTTCTTATTTTCACGGCATCGAAATATTCATTATTATCTCTAAGTATTCGCAATCCTATCACATCCTTGAAATATCACCACTATAAACGGCCTCATGTTATTTCCTAAACTAACTGCTCGATTAGTATGGCCTAGTCTACTGCTATACGGACTAATCGAAAATTGGGTTCTATCCGACTTTATCAAGTTTACAACTATCTCAAATCGGCTACACCTCTCTAAACCTCATGTAAAGGTAATTTTCTACACAGTTACGTTTTACCCTTTACTCTGTGTGCTTAGTAAACTACCTGTACGAAGTATAATATACGCGATCGAGTTTAGTCGGTAAAATAATTATTATGGTAAATAATTAGGTAAAATAACCTATTATCGGCGGTTTCCAACTTTAACTACACACGGAAATCTCGGGCGCACCCGGCAATATATTATATTGATACACATAACTATTCCTTACCCTTCTAATCTTCTGACCACACTGGGGTACGAACACTGCTCTAGGAATCTCTCTAATATATCTTAAATATATTTATGGCCGTAATACGTGCCAAAGATAAAACTCTAACACTTTATAAGTATTTTCTCAGAGCCTAGTGACTAGCATGTGTCTACCCCGACTTTTGGATTGCGAAAGAACGAGGTTAGCTATTTTTCTCCTGACCGGAAGTGGTCAGTGCCAGGGAGTTCGTTTCCTTTACTTTATCCGACCAAATTGTAAATAGTCGTAGCCAAATTTGTAGGTTTGGCTGGGTACACTACTTTGTAAATTCAGCCTCTCCCCCAATCCTACTATAACGTATTATTTCCACTATAACTAATAACAGTCAATTAGCAGTAGATTTATGCTATAGCCATGGGCTATCTATACATAGATATATAGGAATAAAAACGCAATTAAATTCTTCTATAATTACATAAGGGGTTTACAAGGATTCTTCCCCAATTTAAGCAAAAGATGATGGGGAAGCTGGAGACTTCGTCACAGCATCATTTACAACTGCAATATGCAATATGTAATATAATGTGACTGATGGCAAACACACAGTGACCAAACCAATGGGTGGTACTCTGTTACATAGATGTCCTATCCCATACATACTCACACAGCAATGCCAGACCTCACCCCTTTCAGACTAGACTGGGCTCACAAGCACATCATATCATCACCATCATCATGTGCTCTTCCCCCACTGGGTAATGTCCATATCCACTACAGTAGGTAAAAGAAGCAAAATTGCATAAGCAATTGTTTACATATGTAACAAAGCACATATGGAAAAAACATGTCTTTCCCTGTAAACTTGCATGGGCCATACAATATATTCAGCCAACCAAGACACGGGTTCGAACACACAATATCCTTTTTGGTGTTTTCTTTGCATTCTCCTCAGAAACCACATTTCCACAGCCATCATATTTTTTTCAACTTGACTGCTCATTGTCCGCGTTTCACATCCATACAAAAGTGCAGGCTCTATGTAGCACCTCAACACTCTTTTTATCGTAGCAATTGACATCTTTTTATTGGTCAGGATGTTTTTTATCTTGCAAAAGGCTACCTTAGCAAGTCTTGCTCTAATCTCTTCAAGGCATCTCCCATCAGATGTTATAACTGTTCCGAGATAATTGTACCGATACACGGGTTTAAGAATATTCCTATTTACTTGATAGTCAGTTTAGTTAGTTAGTTAGTCGACAGATCATCCTCATTGCACATCGAACCATTCAGCCCATAAGTGCTCGGATCCCCTCATCAGCAAATCCCGCAGCGTGTAGCGGTTAACGACACCACTTCTGTGTTGGTTTAACAATCTTCTTTGGCTTCCTGCATAGTGTTCTTGTTTGGCCACCCCTCTTTTGATTTGCTGTTCTCGCAGTCTGACCATGGTTGCAGATTCGCAGTCACCACTTGGTTCTCGCACAAGTCTTACTTCTCGTAGAGCATTCAGAATGTCAGCCTGGTCCATGGCGCGTCCGCCCTCCACCTTAGCCTTACCTGCGAGCTTGTCAGCCCGCTCATTTCCTTGTACTCCCGCATGCCCTGGCACGAAGATGAAACTAATCTTTGTCAGCCGAGACCGCTCCAGAGACAGCAACCACTCTCTTCGGATCCACCCCATCTCTATCCTCTTGAGCATGCTCATTGAGTCGCTAAGAAACATGCCCTATTGAATGTCTGTGTCTCGAGCCATGTTATTGCTTTACTTACTGCCATGACTTCCATAGTCAGGCTACTTGTGGTCTCAACAAAAGCACCAGAGTCCTCCTTCACAATTCTCCCTCCGGCCCGCGCCGTGAAGGCCCATGAGCTTCTCACATGTCGGACGACCGACCCATCTGTGTAGATGACAGCATCACCGTCTAACGAATTCTCGAAAATCAACGCTTGTACTTCCGCCTCCACAGCAGCCGGATTTTCTTGTCTGCATTTTCTGTCTAGTTGGATGCAAACTGAAAAGGACGTACAGAAATCTGTTGGCACTTGTACCCACTCCTCGCCAGGTTCTAAGTCCTCCAGTGAACACACCTGTTGAAGAATGTCTTCGGCTTGACCCATCCACGACCTTCCTCTTTTTAACCTGCTGCCCTTCACCTTCCTAATTTCACTATGCAGTGGATGTTGTGTGTTTGCGTTAACTCTGAGGTAGGCACGTGCTCTGCAAATTTGTAGTCTGTCTTCAATGGTTGGAAAATCAAGAAGGTAGCGCATCGCCCTGCATGCTGTATCTCTTGTACATCCAAGAATAATGCGCATAGCTTCGTTTTGTATCCTTTCCATCCTTTCTATCTGCTTACGGCTGAGAGTCAGGATTGCCATCGCATACTCAAAAACAGACATGACCAGCCCCTCATATAGGAGGCATAGATGGCGCTGCTCACAGTTTGCTGCCGCCATCATCCGCATCGCAGCCAAACCCCGCTTGGCCTTTGTTATCACCTGGTCTATGTGCTCATTATAAGCAAGGCTTCGATCAAAACGTATCCCCAGGTAATTCATTGCCTGCGTTCTTTCCACAGTCTCTGAACACAGATTAACAGTTGGTGTTGGAGTGTTGACAATATGATTATTCAAAGAGAACCATGTCACTGTTGCCTTTGTTGGGTTGACCATTGCCCCAGCTTCAGCACACCAAGTACTTATGCGATTGAGTTCGGTTTGCAGTTCCACAGCAACCTGATCTCTATCCTTACCCTGACGATACACTAAAACATCGTCGGCATATGACAATGTCCTCCCGAGTCCAGTGATCTGCTCGCTGGTGATTCTCACTGTGTAGGCGTTGAACAGCACCGGAGATAATGGTGATCCCTGTGGTAGGCCAGGATATATTGTTGTTGGTTCCGAAGTCCAACTGCCACATCTAAAAACTACTTTCCGTTGGAAGAGGGCTGCAGCGATCCAACTAAGGAGGAACGGACTTATCTTGAATTCAAGAAGCTGAAGCATTAGAAAATCCAATGGTACTCTGTTGTACGCGTCCTCAAGATCAATCGCTGCAGCAAAGGTTTCAATGCCTGAGTGGAAACCTTCATAAACATCATGGGCAAAAACTGCTGCATTGGTCCAGGTTTCTCTTTTGGGACGGTACCCTCCCAGGGTAGGTGGGAAAACACCTTGCTTCTCTAGCTGGCTTGATATTTTTCTGGCAATTAACTTCTCCAGCAGCTTGCCTATTGTATTCTGCATGGTGATTACTCGATATCCCTGCATTTTTTGAGTGGTCTTTGCCAGGCTTCGGCAAGTGAATCAGATAGCTGTGTAACCATTCCTACTTGATGCTAGCACTCCCTATACTGTTGTTGTACATGTCTGCTAGTTTCTCTAGCTCGTTGTCGGTACACCTATTGATGTCGTCATATCTTATGCCATCTGGCCCTGGAGCGCTGTTTTTTGATCGTCGAAGCACAGCCTTGATTTCTTTCACTGTCACTGTGTCTTCATCCGAAATGTTCTGGGCCTTGCACCTGTCTGAGGTGACCTCCTTGGCAAGATTTCGGCCTCTCATGTCTGTCTGGTTGCTCTGCTCTAGATAGCGTTCGAAGAGGGCTTTGCCCTTGTTCTCGTCAGTCCTCTGCCAGATGAGGTCAGCACCTTGGAAGTCAGAAATTCTCTTATTCTTGACTACCCCACTCATGCTTTTATGTAGTCGCCAGAACAATTTCAGTGACTTGTCTGTGCTTACTCTTTGACATACCTCTGCCCATTTTTCACCTTTAACCACCTTAACCAGTTTTTTTAAATAGCTTACTTTTGTGTGCATCTCTCTTTCTAAGTGCATGCAGGGACCAGGATGGGCAACTCTGTTCTTCTTGGCGTTTTGCCATTTCCTTGCAGCACTACGCTTATCCATCCAGGCCTTCACCACCTCAAAATTCCACCAAGGTGGCTGCTCCAATGCTGTTTTTCCTGCCCTGAAACTTTCTGCGCTTGTCGCGTCTTATTTTACTCACCACATCTTGCCCTGTACTGTCATACTGGAAAGTCTTGACCGTTGACTTGTGCTGCCTGGTTCTGTCTTTCTCCACCAATATGCTGCAAGGGTGGTGGTCGCTGCCGTGGTACCCTAGAACACCCCATCTACACACTGTAGTGAGTGAAGGAGAAACCAGAGCCACATCAATAGCACTGTCCTCATCACCTGGGCGGCTAGCTGTCCTGGTGACACAGCCACTGTTGATACAAACCAGGTCAATGGTTTCAAGTGCAGTCTCGAGCTCCTCCCCCTGTGTGTTGGAGGAAATGTTTCCCCATGATCTGCCTTTAGCGTTGAAATCGCCACAGAAAATGACATTTTTTTCATGACCTAATATGTCACTTAAGCACTGCCACTTCTGGGAATCCACACACGCGTTACGGGCATAAACATTAACCAACACGAATGGTAGACCGGATTGAACTCTGACCGCCTGTATTTGTATGTCGTCATTGTCCCAGCTGGACATGTCTACCTCTGAAGCAACCATATTATCGCGGATGAGAATCGCCATTCCCAGATGTCGCCTGTTGTAGAAACATTTGAAGCCGGCCATTTTGAGTAGCTGATCACCCAGTCTCGTCTCCTGGAGTGCTACAATGTCGTTCCTGTAAACCAGGTTTTCGAGAATTGGGCCACGTTGTTTTACGCTGGCGCAGTTCCAATATAGGATGCGAGTATACCTGAGGCCCAGACGGTCACATTTAAGTCTAAAACGCCTTACCCCTCCACGCTTGAGGCCACCACATTGGCCCCGCCGTCTTGTTTTGTTGACTGCCGTCCGTAAGGAACACACAAATTGTTCCGCCATGTTGAAAAAAACCGAACACCACAGAACCACACACGCTGCAAAAATTCACTCATTGCTTCGCTCAATGCACAAAACTCTGTAGCAACGGCGCAGATCTTGAGAAAAATTCCTGGTTTTACATCCAGGCATACAAATTACACGTAGGAGATGAAAATATCCATCTCCTTCGCGAAAAGGTAGCGGTCAGAAAAACAACACAACCGTCCTTCACCACCTTGACCGGATGTCAGTAGTGTGATAGTAAGTTTAAAATGACAGTGGTAGACAACTGCAATTACTGTGCGATTATGTGTATATTTCAGCTTGAAGGATTTATCTAATTACTTTAATTTATGTTGTGTGATTTTTGCAAACCAAATACATAGTTTGTGATCAGCTGAAGTCACACAGAAAGCTATTGTGGGGGACAACTTCGTGCAAAGTTGGTCCTTGTTTGGTTCAGAGTTCATCTCTCGTGATTGTGTTTTCAATATGGTGTGAGATATTAAGCTTTAGTGGCGCTGGGTTTTGTTTTCTTTAAACTATGTTAGTATTATACATGGTTATAAAGAGAGTACACGTGATAACAAGGTTGTAATGAAAAAACAGTTTAGTTGAAATTGCCAGCACAAAATCATCCTCACCTGTCTTGAATGCTTGCACATGTTCACTTCAAAACCTAGCTCCATTTCATGGTCGCTTGTATATGGGCTCTATCTACCGAGCCAATGCCCTCTTTGGACAACAATCACCTTCAAATTACTATCCTTTTTGTGGCTGATCCAGTCACAGGAATTTTCATCTGAGTCAGGTATGGACCCTAATATAACCACTCTTCTGAGGTTACACGGGGTAGGGGTAATGCTAAAATGGAAATAGACTACCCTTCACTTTTAATTTCGCGCAAAGTAAATGCCACAAGTTGTTCTAAAATAGATCATCGCGCAAGCATGAACTGTGACATCGACAATGATAAAGGTCACATTGTTAACCTGTATCACGGAATGACAAACACTGGCTCGGACAACGCACATATTGTATTGTCTGGTATCAGTATTGCCGGTCTCCGTGGCAATGCCGTTTCGAGCGCGATTCGTAATGCCGCTTACCCTCGTTCTAAACAGCGGTGACCTATTTGGCAGCAGACCGTGTCACGCTGGTTTTAACGTAGTGGTATGGGTGCCGGTCGTTCAGAAAGCAATGGCAAACTACTGAACGTTAAAAAAAAAAAAAAAACTTGCCAAGACATCAACAGCGGGGGTAACATGCTGTGCTGACTGCAATGTCCTGTAAAGGATATGCAACTTAAAAGAAAAGTATTAGCATTACATTTTTGATAATCCTACAGGAAAATTAGCCCCTGCTATAGTTGACGCCACACTTACAAACCTGCCAAAATAGTTCTGGTTCTGTTGCAGCACTCGACATTCAGATTGTCGTCGGTATTTGTTAAGATATTAGTTTCATACAAAGTTTACAAGTCTTCTAATTTCATGCACGGATAGAAAGTATGATTTCAGTGCCATAAATAGATTTCACATAGAAATTCGAAAAACAGCACTGCAGGCCCGACATGGAATTGACCTTCAGTGTCAAGCCGAGCTCCTGAAGCAGAAGAAGAAATGTGGCCATTGCAAGTTTTACATTCACTCGTTAAAATTTTTTAAAAAAAACGCATCTAATTAATCTCAGTATTTAATGCAAGCTGGAATACACTGACAATCGTTGCTAATGGCCTGTATGTCCAAATCGCTTTCTATGCTCAAGTCTGGTCGATTGACACGTTTCTTCTATTTTGGGTTAATGCTAGTGATTTCCTGTCACGGAGAGAATCCGTCCCATAAATAGCGGCCCCTAAGAATGTCCCCAGTCTCTCGTGTCTGCTGAGGTGTTCCGTGGAGAAATGCCTTCAAGAATTCCATGCTCACAAATGACGCCTGCTGGTGGCGTGCTTGACATGTTTCAGCATTGTTGCCATGGGTAGATATACTGACCAACTCTTGCTTGTAGCATTCCTTTAACTTGTAGAATTCATTTAACTTGTAACATTCCTTTAACTTGTAGAATTCCTTTAACTTATAGTATTCCTAAAGCTACTTCAGACGTGCAGTGTGTGCGTTTTTAAAATGCTGGCACGTGTTTGACAGGCTTACGGTTTGTGACATCATAGAGTGAATTGCGTTGCAAGGTTTCGCCACGCCTATGGCTCAGTATATCCGACTTCGACAAGCATGTTTTTTCGAGTTTTGCTTTTCCTAGCCTTTGAATGTCCACAGTCTACCTACAAGGCAGCAGGTTTCTATCATTTCGTCTGGTTCCTATCCTGTGACCTATCCGACATGGGAGACCCTACCAGTAGCTGCGCTACCGTCGGCATAGCTCTTCGAGTTGTTGGAACACAAAAACCGCCTACGACTGTAAGGTAACGATTCACCTAAACCAGGGGTTGGCAAACTACGGCCCGTGGGCCGCATGCGGCCAGGAGTTTCTAGTGTGGAGTCTAGTGGAGTGTCTAGTTGGTCATGCGTCGAAGTACACTTGTTCCTGTAGCGAGGCGCTGTCGTCATTTGGAGGTGACAGGTCCGAATCCCGGTCTATAACTTTAGCTTTCACATTTTATGTTGTATAGAGCGTCCTCTTGTCTCTACTTCCTTCTTCTCCTTCCGTGAGCGCCAAACAATACCATGTGTGTTTATTTATGTAACTGTCTCAGTGGCCTCAACGGGTTCTCCAATTGATTTCCTGTGTAATACGTTGTCAGAGTGTAGAATGACATCGCCAGGCTGATCTTGTTAGAGTGTTGGTGACATCACCAGTCTGATCTTCTTGTCAGAGTGTAGATTGACAGTCTGATCTTCTTGTCAGAGTGTAGATTGACAGTCTGATTTTCTTGTCAGAGTATAGATTGACAGTCTGATCTTCTTGTCAGAGTGTATATTGACAGTCTGATCTTCTTGTCAGAGTATAATGTGACACCTCCAGTCTGATCTTCTTGTCAGAATGTAAAATGCCATCGCCAGTCTGATCTTTTTGTCAGAGTGTAGAGTGACTTAGCCATTCTGATCTTCTTGTCAGAGAGGAGCTGCTGATACCAAGAGGATCTGTTGTCTGAGAGTAGAGGAGCATCGCCAAGTTGATCTTCTTGTCAGAGTAAGTGGACATCGAGAGTCTTATCTTCTTGTCAGAGTAAGTGGACATCGAGAGTCTTATCTTCTTGTCAGAGTCAGTGGACATCGAGAGTCTTATCTTCTTGTCAGAGTAAGTGGACATCGAGAGTCTTATCTTCTTGTCAGAGTAAGTGGACATCGTGAGTCTTATCTTCTTGTCAGAGTCAGTGGACATCGAGAGTCTTATCTTCTTGTCAGAGTAAGTGGACATCGAGAGTCTTATCTTCTTGTCAGAGTCAGTGGACATCGAGAGTCTTATCTTCTTGTCAGAGTAAGTGGACATCGAGAGTCTTATCTTCTTGTCAGAGTAAGTGGACATCGTGAGTCTTATCTTCTTGTCAGAGTCAGTGGACATCGAGAGTCGTATCTTCTTGTCAGAGTGAGTGGACATCGAGAGTCTTATCTTCTTGTCAGAGTAAGTGGACATCGAGAGTCTTATCTTCTTGTGAGAGTCAGTGGACATCGAGAATCTTATCTTCTTGTCAGAGTCAGTGGACATCGAGAGTCTTATCTTCTTGTCAGAATCAATGGACATCGAGAATCTTATCTTCTTGTCAGAGTCAGTGGACATCGAGAGTCTTATCTTCTTGTCAGAGTCAGTGGACATCGCTTATTGTCAGTGTCAGTGGACATCGAGTCTTATCTTCTTGTCAGAGTCAGTGGACATCGAGAGTCTTATCTTCTTGACAGAGTCAGTGGACATCGAGAGTCTTATCTTCTTGTCAGAGTAAGTGGACATCGAGAGTCTTATCTTCTTGTCAGAGTAAGTGGACATCGAGAGTCTTATCTTCTTGTCAGAGTAAGTGGACATCGAGAGTCTTATCTTCTTGTGAGAGTCAGTGGACATCGAGAATCTTATCTTCTTGTCAGAGTCAGTGGACATCGAGAGTCTTATCTTCTTGTCAGAATCAATGGACATCGAGAATCTTATCTTCTTGTCAGAGTCAGTGGACATCGAGAGTCTTATCTTCTTGTCAGAGTCAGTGGACATCGCTTATTGTCAGTGTCAGTGGACATCGAGTCTTATCTTCTTGTCAGAGTCAGTGGACATCGAGAGTCTTATCTTCTTGACAGAGTCAGTGGACATCGAGAGTCTTATCTTCTTGTCAGAGTAAGTGGACATCGAGAAATCTTCTTGTCAGAGTAAGTGGACATCGAGAGATCTTCTTGTCAGAGTAAGTGGACATCGAGAGTCTTATCTTCTTGTCAGAGTCAGTGGACATCGAGAGTCTTATCTTCTTGTCAGAGTCAGTGGACATCGAGAGTCTTATCTTCTTGTCAGAGTCAGTGGACATCGAGAGTCTTATCTTCTTGTCAGAGTAAGTGGACATCGAGAGTCTTATCTTCTTGTCAGAGTAAGTGGACATCGAGAGTCTTATCTTCTTGTCAGAGTAGATGGGCAATGCTAAGTTGATCTTCTTGTTATAGTAGATGGGCACTGCCAAGTTGATCTTATCAGAGAGGAGATGAGCATCGCCATGTTAATCTTTTTTATCAGAGAGGAGGTGGACATAGCCAATCTGATCGTCTTGTAAGAGAGAAGATGACACCCCCCCCCCCCTCCCCTCGGCTGAGTTTCTTGTTAGAGAAGAAATGGACACCGTCGAGCTGATCTTCTTGTCGCAGAGTAGATGCTGAGTAAATGGATGGAAATCCGGGTGTCTAGCTTAATATATTTAATGGTAATATTTTTTTTAAAGATTTACACACGACATTCGACGCCTGAACATAGCTAAACCCGGCGTGAAAGATTATCTGTATGCATTTACAAGTCAAGGGGTATAGCCAGTCGTATGACAGATTTCATTTGAAATGTCATTCCATTGAATTTACCTATTAGTCTGCCCTGTCATTCGTTCGTCTGTCAGTTATATATGTCTGTCTATGTGTTCGTATATATGTCCAGTTGAGTTGAGTTGAGTTAAGAACCGATATCACTGCACTCAGGACATTCCCATACGTGCTCCGTCCCCTCATTCAACAGCCAGCGAAGAGACATACTACTAATCGTTCCCACCGCTATCTGATTAAAAGTTCTCCTGGTCTTCCCTCTCAGTTTTGAGATTCTTCCAGAACCCCTGCCGACCCACCGCAATCTCATTCTTTCCACATATGGGTTCTCAATCTGTTCCTCCGCCTTCTCCACCTGGTCCCACAAGCGCACGACCACTCCCCTCTTGTCCATAGGCAAACTACCACCAAGAGCCGCATTCCCTGCTAGCCTATCAGCCTGTTCATTCCCCCGTACCCCCGCATGGCCAGGGCAAAATATCCATACAATTCTCACAATCTATGACCTCTGAAGCGACGAGAGCCATTCCACACGAAACATTCCTTTCTCCGCCTTACTAAGCATACTCTTTGAATCCGTAATGAATACAGCGTGTGTTGCAGTGGTCTCCTCTAGCCACCGGAATGCCGCTGTTACTGCCTCCACCTCCATTCTCATATGCCAGAATCTCCTTTTTCAAGACTCACCCATTAGTCTTTGCAATAAAGCCCAAGCCACTACGTCTGGTTCTCACCACTGACCCATCGGTGTAGATGACTATGTCACCTTGATGTGTGTTGCTCTGGATCAGCTGTTGCACTTCAAACTCAGTGCGGCCCGCTGCCCATTCTCTGCACTCACGACCCAGTGTTATTATTACATTGTGCCAGCCCGTGATGTCTTCCGGACCTTCAACCCACTCTCTTTCACGACTGATTGTCTCTAGATCACACACCTGACTTATAGAAAGTTCCGCCTGTGCCATCCAGGACCTGCCTTGTCTTAGTCTATGACCCTTGACCATATCCATTGCTGCATGCAGCGGGTGATCCCTGTCTGCGGCAACTCTCAGGAATCATTTGGCCTGAAGGACCCTATGCCTATCCGTCATTGTTGGTAGCGCCAGGATATGCCTGCATATAATTTGTGTGTCCTTTGTGTACCCAGGATTAACCGCATGGCAGCATTCTGTATGCGCTCCAACCTTTCAAGCTGGCTCTTTTATACTGTCAGCAGCCCCAAACCATACTTAAGAACAGAAATTATTAACTGCTGAAAGAGCCTGTACATATATGTCCATCTATTTATGTACTTATGTCCATCCTCATTTCTCTGTGTGGTTTGAACATAAAGCGACGGCACGACGTTATAGACAGTAATACGATTAGGCAATTGGCATTTTCTTCTTTATGAAAAATAACAATCTAGTGTAATGATTCTTTCTTGCTCTCTTTATTGATGTTCCAGATGGGGAAAAAAAAACAAATAAAAGGTCTTTCGCCTTGGGGAATATAAAGGAAAAATGCCATTAACCCATTCGGTTCCAGGCATTTGTCACTTTAACTCGTTCTATCCCATGGTGTGGTAACATTCATCATCATCATTGTTAAGAACCAAAGACAACTCTTGTTGCGTTTTGGGTGCGCAATACGCTTTGAGCGAATCACTTTAATTGAACACAGGAGTGTATGGATTATGGGGGAAAACCGTCACTCGAGCTAAGACCATGGCAGGCAACGCATTGTTCAGAGTCAAGAGTCGGAAATGTTAAAATCAATATTTCCGTCGATGTTTTATAGTGTTATAATAGTATCATTATAGTTGCGTATGTTCGGTAGTATGATAGCGTGGTCATGTGAAACAATGTGAACCGTGTATTCGGAAGAGAAAAGTTATATTGTGACAGAACCATCGTCCTG
>JACEFZ010018017.1:285000-297500 GCA_014155875.1 Cepaea nemoralis | reverse complement strand
ACATCTTTGAGAATGTGCTGCACTCTGATAACCATGTTATATTATGTAGGATGTACGGAGATAGTTTAGTTTGCTTTCTCATATTCTTTGTTATTTTTTACGGCATTTAATTTATCTTGTGTATGTAGGATTTTTTAATGCAGTGGCGTTATATACCTGCCTGTTTATAATCTAATGACAGTGATAACTGATGTTTTATCGCCTGTATACATCCGTGGTGGAGTACCTGCATGCCTGCCTAGGTTTGTAAACGCCATTGGATTAATGACATGATGGCAGGCGCTGGGCGTGACTCGGTAACCATGTTTTTCTACTGACTACAAAACACGGCAAGGTGGTGTCCCCCCATTACACCCTGCTGTAGTAGAGTGGCGGGTGACAACACATAGCAAGTCTACAGCCAGTGACGACTGCGCCTTGATCTCTCTGAGCTGGTATACATACTGGAGAACTCTCCCGGCGTCGTTTGATGAGCGCAGTTCTTGAATGAAGCTAGTTCAAACGTTGAACAGTATGTGGGCTATTGGTTTTTCCGGCCGGAATCATCCAACTGCTGAGATCTTCTTTCAGTTCATTGACCAGTCTCTCTTATAATCAAAGCCACATGTCCGTGGAGGGATTCTCAGCCCGTCTCACGTGTTTGTTTTGTGATAAATGTTTGTACACGTGATCTTATTTTATATAGTGTGGCGTTGGTGATCGTGTCTGTCCACAGTCTTATATGCTGCAATTGGGATTTTGATTGTGGTTTTCCTCCATACCATAATGTCTGACTGTTCAGATTCTTTTTTGTTGGTCTTCCTCTGTCTCACCTACCCTCGAGCTTTCCTTCTCATAACATGCTCAAGGAATATGGACTGTCTCTTCTGATGCCAGTAACCAGTTCGCTATGTGAGTTCACGTCTTTCAAGACATCCTCATTACCCGTTCTGTCCGTTCACGGCGTTCTCATCATTCTTCTATAAAACCACATCTACGGAACGTCCACAGTAATTCCACACTTATCTGCTAATTGCTCATGATTCGCTTCTGTACCCCAGGATTGGCTTAGTATAGCTCTTATGAACTATTTTCCTCACATCGATTAGCGAAGATAAATTAGGACATGATATATAAGACAACCTCTGACTGCCACTAGGCAGTCATCTTTAGTAATGCAGTAGTAATGTAATAATGCACTACAGTCTCCCGAAGGCTGTAAGTTCTCACAACCGAGTAGTCACTTAGTCGGCTACCAGACAGGTACACAATCTACGTACTACAACTACCCCACTCTTGACCGGCAGCGATGATAGATCAGCAATCTGCGTCTCAGGACGGGGCATACCAGACTAAATAAACACAATCATGCACATGTGAACTAAGCAAACAGACTGCTGAACGTGTTCTACGGGTGCCCTCGGTACTGCCAGCTAGCAAGGACTGGATCCACCGTCAAGGAATGGCATCCGAGGGAGCCAAATAAGAAAGATATACTGATCAATTGAATTAACAATACACCGTAGCTGTGTGGAACTGAAAAACATTCAGAAAAACAAAAACAAGGCTGCGTTTATCGTGAGAACTCACCTGGCAGTGTAATCACGAAAGGCAGCGATCAGAAGCAGATGTTTGTAAACAGTCGCCCATATGTTTGCCTCTTTGTGCAGCGCTTGATTGCTGGCATTAGGATTGTAGTCTTCAAAAACTCAAGTGTTACTTCACCGGTCGAAGGGAATTCAAAGGTACGCGGCAGGTGGATTCCTGCTTACAGAGTGCTTCTGTCGGTGCTAGGACAAGACTGGTGGAGGAGGCTGTGTTTCATCATCATCATCATCATCATCATCATCATCATCATCATCATCATCATCATCATCATCATCATCATCATTATTATTATTATTATTGTATATGGACAATGAACACATTTCGCAATTCCCCGAAATAGGGAGTCTTTGGCTTGAAATCAGCCGCAGACGATGTGAACCCCCTTGTGTTCATTTCGATGTGAGTGGCAAACTGCTGAACGTAAAATGTGTCCAGTGTATCACACACTGGGGAAAAAAAAAACATTATTAGGTTGATTGCGACCTCCTGAAAAGGACATGTAACAAACTTTCTTCTTCGTTGTCAGCAACTTGCTTGCGACAGGTCTTTCAGGACTCCCCTACTTTTGCACCACACGAAATAATAACTCGTGTCATTTGCAAAAGGAATGCAATTTATTTAGAGCTGGTAATCCACAAGCTCTGCGAGCGGCATACTTCATTGACAATGAACAACATGGTACGGTACATAGATGCAATGAAGTGGTGATAATGATACTATTAATCACTAAATGAAATCTAAGGCCTAACAATAACTATTGTCTATAAACTTATGGTATTCGTAAGGAACACGTCTACTCTCTAGTCGTCTCAGTCCTGGTCTGTCCTCACGCTTGTAATTGCGTGTTCAAACACGGACGCTGTATCCTCCGTGCGCTGGCGAGTCTTGCGTGCATAGTGTCCCAGCACGCTGGCCCGTTAACTCGAGTAACCGGGTACTCCACGGTTACTCGTAGAGGCATGTTTCCCAATGTCTTGGGGAAACCCTCGCTCATGTGTACTCAACGCTCCCTTGGTTGACACAAGTGTGTCCCCTTCTGAAGCTATTTATAGCGCTGGTGTCTCTCCTGTCTGGTGTCCCCTACTAGACTCTGTCTTAGCTCTATTACTTATATTATTAACTCTCTAAACACTTATTGGGATTTTTGACATTCGTCTTATTATTATTATTATTATTATTATTATTATTAGTTATTATTATTATTACCAGTCACCATCATTGTTATTAGTCTATAGGTTTTGTGTGTGTGCTTGTGTGCGCGTGTGTGTGTGTGTGTGTGTGTGTGTGTGTTTTGCGTGCGGTAAAAATGCCCTTACAATATACTACCTCTGATGTCCGCTATGCTCGACTAAAGTATTAACGGCAGTGTCATGGCGTCACACTAAACTTGCTGTTATTGTTGGGAAACACAGCGTACTCCAGATTTAACATACACCTTTATAACTGCGTTCAGGTGTCACAGACAGACAGTAGTGCAGTTCATTAGGTAACCAGTGTTCATTATCATGTGGCGTGCCAAGTGGCGTCATCGTTCATGCTCCACTGCACAGATCTCGTGTCTTCGTGTTCAGGCTCAGTTATTGTAGCTAGTCGTCCCTGGGGGGAAAGTGGAACCAACAAGCACACCTCTTAATTATTCTTGTCTAGGTTTTCTTCTGCTGGTGGACCTATGTCTACATACCCCCCTTTTATCTTTAAAGTCTGTCAATCACTAATCTCTCTCTCTCTCTCTCTCTCTCTCTCTCTCTCTCTCTCTCTCTCTCTCTCTCTCTCTCTCTCTCTCTCTCTCTCTCTCTCTCTCTCTCTAACAGACACTACCGCCCTTTCACGTTCCTTCAGCACATACCGCCACTAACACATGTTTCGAACAAAATGATAAAACATTTATTGCAGAAACAGTGTCAGTTGAATGTGGCATGTATGTGTGTGTATATATGTGATGTGATCTATCTTGAAAGTGTGCCAGAATATACTCTAGGATCAGTATCAGAGTTTGTCATCATCATACAGCGAGTAGACCTCACACACCATATAACGTGGAATCGCTCACCCGGCAGCTTCTTGATGACTGATGCTGGTTTTGTTGTCATAGATTCTGGAAACTCATGAATGATATAGTATCCACGGATTATGTTTGTAAGTTTTTATTCAGTCACATCACAGGGGTAAATCCGTTCAATGGAAAAGTATTATCGTTCACTGAATATCCAATCATCAAGGTTTTCTTCACTTACTTAGGGTCATTTAGTTCTTCACACCCGATATAACGGTCAGTAATATATTCCAGGTATTAAAGAAGATAAACACCGGTTTTAGCATATATAGTCTTTCCACTGCAGTTTATCACTTCATAGATCATCTCACTTAGAATGATGCAGTTTGTTTCGTTGTTCATTCTTATTCCCAATAAACTGACATTCGTGTTGAACGTTGTTCATCGATTCATATCATTGATTACTTCATCATATTCTGACCAATTACTTCTGTTCAGATTGGTAACCACTTTCCAGGTCAAGTTCAGGGAACCTGTTGAGTAAAACAACAGCTTGTGAAAGCAACGCAACTCCGACCTATGATATGTGAATGTAGGTACTTTAGCTATATTCAGAAAATAACCTCTAGTGATCCTACTAGAACTATATTCTTCTATAAGACAGAATAGTCCGTACTTTACCCTATACAAGATGAAAGAAAATCACGCTAAAGCAAAGCACATAAATCCTAGTATAGACTTATCCTTCTGACTGTACAGCCACCTTACTCTACACAACTAAAATCACTCTTCAGCCGAATGCTGTCGGCTCTCTATACTACGTTTACCCACAAAAGTATACTATGTTAGATTTCTAAGCTAACTCTTAATAATCACCTTATTGAATTATATTTCCTGCCTAGATTGATATCCTTTTAATTCCCATGAAGGGACAGTGTTGGTTATTTTTACAGAACCTAAACGCTGTGATATCCTTATTCTATACAGCACTGAAACACATTTCCACTCCAACCGATGTTAAGTCCAACTCTCCACTGAGTTTAACTTTCTCTGTTCACATATAAATTTCCTGTCCTATTTCACTGGGTTTTTCCGTCCCCCTCAATCATCCCTGCTCCTCTTCCGTCCTTTGATCCTTCTACATCAACATGCTAACAATAGTCTTTGATAAAGACGATCTCCAAGTATCGTTGCTTTTCGTTTGCCCAAAGAATTTGGTTTTTAGTATTTCAAAGATAAACACTGTTTGATCGTTCCGAACTTCTCGACGATAAACGATCCCCGGTGATTCTCCGTAACATCCGATACGGACTTTTCTTTGATCCTTCCCGGTAGACAACCTTGTCCGTGGGCTTCGCTTCCGTGTCCCAGACGCACGGCCAGTGTTTGAAGTTACGATCACCGTCTGGTTTAAGATTTCAGGACCGTCACATCTTTCCCCAAATGTTTCTGTCGTTTTCTATATCAGGATCGTCGCCTGCCAGCCATACCATGACATAGGCCCCCTCTTAAGAGAGTTGACCGCGTCGACTCTCACTCCCTGGAGGTTCGATCCTGATGGTCTTCCTCAACATACTCTTCTTCCTCAGGAGTTGGATGTCTAGATAGGAAATCCGCTCCTACATTCTCCTTCCCCGGGATATACTCCACTGTGAAGTCCTGTTGCAGCAACAACGTCCATCACATCCACCGTGCGTTGAGCTTCTCTGAAGTAGCTATGAACATCACGTGTTGATGATATGATTGGATCCTCACATGGATCAGCACCTCATCCAGTAGGCGACCTCATAGGCACCCTACCATACTACTCATGACTGAAACTAGTGTTGGCTCATCGCTCCTGTCCGTCCTGTCGACCTCTTTTCGACTTGCTTAAGCGACGGCTCACAATACAGACGGATTGTCCCATCCTGATTGTAACACTGCCTCCATGTCCTCTTGGTTTCCCCCGGCTTTGCCTCTGGGGATGTTCCACCTCGTCCGCGTTGGACCGAGTCGTCTTTCCCAAACCTCCTGGACTTTTGCTTCCAGGACCATCTTGGACGATATTGGATCTGGTCAGCCAATCTTCTGTTGGAGTCCTGGGTATTTCTCGCCTTTCCCGACGTTACCCACCCCTTCTGAACTTGGTTACTAGTGAAAGTTTCCCTCTTGTCCTTTCCCTGACGTGTGATTTCCCTCCTCCTTTCGTTGGGTAAATCTGACCTATCACGTACTGTCCCATAGGCCCTCCTATGTTGTACTGGCGATCTCTGGTCTTCGTCTGGACTGGTAACCTTTGTCCCAATGGCTGCCATCACCATAAAGTGCGAAGCTTTACTCTCGGATCTCTCCTCATATTTCCTAATGAGATGTCTAGGGAGATTTTTCTGCTCTTCCCCGATCCGGATTTTGTAGATGTTCTTGGACACCACCTTTTCCACAGGATAAGGTCCTTTCCATCCTACTTGTAGTATATTAGTCTCTTCTGGACCCCATACTTCCACTTTGTCTTCCACCTTAAGAGCTAGTTTCCTCTTAATTCGCTTGTTGGATGGTGCTTTCTGGCACTCTGAACAAGATTTCACCCACCGGCGTACATCTCCGGTCATTCCTGGCCAGCAATAATGGCCGGAAATTTGCTGCAAGGTCTCTCTGACGCCCATATGTCGATTCTCGGCTATGGTGTGTCCACTCTGAAGAATGTGAGGACGGTGGGTCTCTGGAACCACCCACTGCTCGTGCAGGTTTTCTCCTCTCCCGGCTCTCCGATAGAGTAGTCGATTCTTCAGAAAGTACTGTCCCCGTTCTGGTGGCTCAGCACTTCTTTGCAGCTTCCTGTAGCAAGGATGCAACGTAGTATCCTTCCTCTGGGCAGTATGCAATTCTCCTATCTCTGAGTTGTCGCATAGTGTCTCTGCCTCTGTTTCCTTCCCTTGAAATCCACTGGCTACTGTTCCCTGGTGGGCTGGCTGTTTGGGCATCCCCAAAAAGACATATTTCGTGCCAATGATCATGGGAAATAAGGAATCAGATAATACAGCAGCTGGAATAATGCCCGTGACGTACCTGGATTTAATCTCCACCTTGGCAATTGGCAGCGTCATGGTAACAGCACTCCTCATTGTCGGCTGTATTTCTATGGTCTCCCCTGTAAGTTGGTCTGGGCGTACCAAGCTGGCGTCTATCACAGCTTCCCCATCCAAACCTGTATCGTAGAGACAAGCAACCTGCTGGCAATTTACTTCAATCAGTTCAACCACAGGTGGTCTCTCTTGGTCCTGAGTGTCTTTCATCTCCTTGACCGTTTCCTTGCCTTCCTCTTTTGATTCCTCGAGGTTGGTTATGCAATTGGCGTCTTCTGCCTTGCATCTGCAGTCCACTTATATATTAATCTATATTAATATATATTAATATTAAATCTTAATACTTTCATTCATCTCGTCCAGGCACCAGTTAGCTATTCTGATTGTCCAAAGTATTCGCAGCAGTGGTCTCAGAAAATCAGTGGTATAGAAAACCTAATAGCCTCAACCCAAATGAATAGTGAAAATCACAACTTGTATCTTAACGTAGCAAAAACAAAGATAATGCATACAGATAAAACCACTATGGAGAAAGAAATATATGTTAATGATGAAAAATTGGAGGTGGTGGAAAATTTTGAATATCTTGTGTCATTGATTACCAACAACGGTGACACAATGAAAGAAATTAAACGACGACTATCAATTGCTCTTCAAAGACTAAAACAACTGAATAAATTATGGAATGGGACAGACAGAACTACAAAAATTAGATTTTTAAGAGCATGCATCTTTCACATCGCCTGTGAGACCTGGACACTTACTAAACAAGCTGAGCAGCGCATAAATGCCTTTGAATATAAATGCTATTATTATAAACGAGTTCTAAGAATATCTTGGGTAAAGAAAAGAACAAATGCATCAATACTTCAAAAGCTGAATATTGAAGAAGGTTGGCTATTAAAAACGATAAAACAAAGAAAATTGAAATATTTTGGTCACTTGAAACGTCACGAAAGTTTGGAGAGAACAATAATGGAGGGGTATATGCCTGGGAAGAGAGGAAGAGGAAGGCCAAAGAGAAGATGGGTGCAGGATGTGGCGGATGATCTCCAGATGGGTGTATCGGACGCGGGACATCTTGCTTATGATCGAGAGGTTTTCCGGAAGGTTGTTATGGAAGCGAGGTTCTGCAAAGGACATGCGAATGAATGAATGAATGAATGAATGAATGAATGAATGAATGGACTCAGAAATCACGTTTCCGCTGCCTCCAAGCTCTTCTAAGTTTGGTCCTTCACATTCCATGATTCGCTGCCATACAATAGTACGGGTTCGATATAATATGTCAGTACTCTCAGTCTGACATTCGCTGGAAGTGATTTATTATATAACTACTTTTAATCTGCTAAATTGCAGCTCTGGCTTGGCTTGTTCTGCCCTTAATCTCTGTCACGAATCTTCCAAGTGGCTTTCCCCCAAATGACTTCCCCCAAATAATTAAATTTATTAACTTGGTGAAGCATTTTCTCCTCTTTTGTAATCCTGTTATCTTTTTCCTTGATATAATGACTGTATATAAATATATTAATATTAATAAGTTTTGTTTTTTATTAAATTAATATAAATCGTCCAAAATTTCATTCGGAAATCTGTATTTGCGCGTTGTTTGCTGGCCGCATAGCGAAGTGATTTTGTCTATTTATAGACCTACATTGAGAGCAAGTGACTGCTGCAGGACCTGCACACTACCTACTGTTTTGTCTCCTGTCGAGCAAACGTCCTTGCCTTGGTCTGTCTGTCCCATGTTTTGTCTCCTGTCGAGCAAACGTCCTTGTCTTGGTCTGTCTGTCCCATGTTTTGTCTCCTGGCGAGCAAACGTCCTTGTCTTGGTCTGTCTGTCCCATGTTTTGTCTCCTGTCGAGCAAACGTCCTTGTCTTGGTCTGTCTGTCCCATGTTTTGTCTCATATCGAGCAAACGTCCTTGTCTTGATCTGTCTGTTCCATGTTTTGTTTCCTGTCGAGCAAACGTCATTGTCTTGGTCTGTCTGTCCCATGTTTTGTCTCCTGTCGAGCAAACGTCCTTGTCTTGGTCTGTCTGTCCCATGTTTTGTCTCCTGGCGAGGAAACGTCCTTGTCTTGGTCTGTCTGTCCCATGTTTTGTCTCCTGGCGAGCAAACGTCCTTGTCTTGGTCTGTCTGTTCCATGTTTTGTCTCCTGGCGAGCAAACGTCCTTGTCTTGGTCTGTCTGTCCCATGTTTTGTCTCCTGGCGAGCAAACGTCCTTGTCTTGGTCTGTCTGTCCCATGTTTTGTCTCCTGTCGAGCAAACGTCCTTGTCTTGGTCTGTCTGTTCCATGTTTTGTCTCCTGGCGAGCAAACGTCCTTGTCTTGGTCTGTCTGTCCCATGTTTTGTCTCCTGACGAGCAAACGTCCTTGTCTTGGTCTGTCTGTCCCATGTTTTGTCTCCTGGCGAGCAAACATCCTTGTCTTGGTCTGTCTGTCCCATGTTTTGTCTCCTGGCGAGGAAACGTCCTTGTCTTGGTCTGTCTGTCCCATGTTTTGTCTCATATCGAGCAGACGTCCTTGTCTTGGTCTGTCTGTCCCATGTTTTGTCTCCTGGCGAGCAAACGTCCTTGTCTTGGTCTGTCTGTCCCATGTTTTGTCTCATATCGAGCAGACGTCCTTGTCTTGATCTGTCTGTCCCATGTTTTGTCTCCTGTCGAGCAAACGTCCTTGTCTTGGTCTGTCTGTCCCATGTTTTGTCTCCTGGCGAGCAAACGTCCTTGTCTTGGTCTGTCTGTCCCATGTTTTGTCTCCTGGCGAGCAAACGTCCTTGTCTTGGTCTGTCTGTCCCATGTTTTGTCTCATATCGAGCAAACGTCCTTGTCTTGATCTGTCTGTTCCATGTTTTGTTTCCTGTCGAGCAAACGTCCTTGTCTTGGTCTGTCTGTCCCATGTTTTGTCTCCTGTCGAGCAAACGTCCTTGTCTTGGTCTGTCTGTCCCATGTTTTGTCTCCTGTCGAGCAAACGTCCTTGTCTTGGTCTGTCTGTCCCATGTTTTGTCTCTTGTCGAGCAAACGTCCTTGTCTTGGTCTGTCTGTCCCATGTTTTGTCTCATATCGAAATCGAACAAACGTCCTTGTCTTGATTTGTCTGTTCCATGTTTTGTTTCCTGTCGAGCAAACGTCCTTGTCTTGGTCTGTCTGTCCCAAGTTTTGTCTCATATCGAGCAAACGTCCTTGTCTTGGTCTGTCTGTCCCATGTTTTGTCTCCTGTCGAGCAAACGTCCTTGTCTTGGTCTGTCTGTCCCATGTTTTGTCTCATATCGAGCAAACGTCCTTGTCTTGGTCTGTCTGTTCCATGTTTTGTCTCCTGTCAAGCAAACGTCCTTGTATTGGTCTGTCTGTCCCATGTTTTGTCTCCTGTCGAGCAAACGTCCTTGTCTTGGTCTGTCTGTCCCATGTTTTGTCTCCTGTCGAGCAAACGTCCTTGTCTTGGTCTGTCTATCCCATGTTTTGTCTCATATCGAGCAAACGTCCTTGTCTTGATCTGTCTGTTCCATGTTTTGTTTCCTGTCGAGCAAACGTACTTGTCTTGGTCTGTCTGTCCCATGTTTTGTCTCCTGTCGAGCAAACGTCCTTGTCTTGGTCTGTCTGTCCATGTTTTGTCTCCTGTCGAGCAAACGTCCTTGTCTTGGTCTGTCTGTCCCATGCTTTGTCTCCTGTCGAGCAAACGTCCTTGTCTTGGTCTGTCTGTCCCATGTTTTGTCTCATATCGAGCAAACGTCCTTGTCTTGATCTGTCTGTTCCATGTTTTGTTTCCTGTCGAGCAAACGTCCTTGTCTTGGTCTGTCTGTCCCATGTTTTGTCTCCTGTCGAGCAAACGTCCTTGTCTTGGTCTGTCTGTCCCATATTTTGTCTCCTGTCGAGCAAACGTCCTTGTCTTGGTCTGTCTGTCCCATGTTTTGTCTCCTGTCTAGCAAACGTCCTTGTCTTGGTCTGTCTGTTCCATGTTTTGTCTCCTGTCAAGCAAACGTCCTTGTCTTGGTCTGTCTGTCCCATGTTTTGTCTCCTGTCGAGCAAACGTCCTTGTTTTGGTCTGTCTGTCCCATGTTTTGTCTCCTGTCGAGCAAACGTCCTTGTCTTGGTCTGTCTGTCCCATGTTTTGTCTCATATCGAGCAAACGTCCTTGTCTTGATCTGTCTGTTCCATGTTTTGTTTCCTGTCGAGCAAACGTACTTGTCTTGGTCTGTCTGTCCCATGTTTTGTCTCCTGTCGAGCAAACGTCCTTGTCTTGGTCTGTCTGTCCCATGTTTTGTCTCCTGTCGAGCAAACGTCCTTGTCTTGGTCTGTCTGTCCCATGCTTTGTCTCCTGTCGAGCAAACGTCCTTGTCTTGGTCTGTCTGTCCCATGTTTTGTCTCCTGTCGAGCAAACGTCCTTGTCTTGGTCTGTCTGTCCCATGTTTTGTCTCATATCGAGCAAACGTCCTTGTCTTGATCTGTCTGTTCCATGTTTTGTTTCCTGTCGAGCAAACGTCCTTGTCTTGGTCTGTCTGTCCCATGTTTTGTCTCCTGTCGAGCAAACGTCCTTGTCTTGGTCTGTCTGTCCCATATTTTGTCTCCTGTCGAGCAAACGTCCTTGTCTTGGTCTGTCTGTCCCATGTTTTGTCTCCTGTCTAGCAAACGTCCTTGTCTTGGTCTGTCTGTCCCATGTTTTGTCTCCTGTCGAGCAAACGCCCTTGTCATGGTCTGTATGTCCCATGTTTTGTCTCCTGTCGAGCAAACGTCCTTGTTTTGGTCTGTCTGTCCCATGTTTTGTCTCCTGTCGAGCAAGCGTCCTTGTTTTGGTCTGTCTGTCCCATGTTTTGACTCCTGTCGAGCAAACGTCCTTGTCTTGGTCTGTCTGTCCCATGTTCTCTACGTTATCGCGCCGTCAGGATATATACAAAGTGTTTCGTTATTTCTGAATTTGCCTGTCTGTATTTAGTAACGTATTTTGCAGTCTGTACAACCGTTTATTATTAGTTGATTCTACATCGTGCATGAATTAATACGAGGGTAAGTTAATAAATAAGTCACAAATGGCTGTACAAAAATAACTAAAGATGATAACAACTTGGAACCAGTTTATTTTTGTACATACATTATCCCTTTATTTTTCAACATAATTTCCACCAACATTGATGTACTTATCCCATCGTTTTATCAGTCCTCCCGAACCGGCTGAATAGAAATAATTGCTTTGTTTTCATTGACCTACCATCCCACTGAGCTGTGTGACTTTCTTATTGTAACGTTTTGTACCCATCTATGCACCGCTTTACGGGGCAAACATTTGTCAGCATAAACAGGAAACCCTTCTTGGCGGGAGACATTTCGCGAATGACGCCGAAGTTGAATGTGAAGTGGTTTAGAAAACAGAGCACGCAGTTCTATGCAGCCGGTTTGGGAGGACTGATAAAACGATGGGATAAGTGCATCAATGTTGGTGGAAATTATGTTGAGAAATAAAGGGACAGTGCATATATAAAAATAAACTGGTTTCAAGTTGTTATCATATTTAGATATTTTTCTACAGCCATTTGTGACTTACTTATTAATTTACCCTCGTACATGTTTATTTTCACATTAAAACAGTTAAATCAATTATTAAACAAACGTCCCGCTAGCCCCACCCCGGTACATACCACTTTCAACATCAACAAAGAACCTTTCTGTGTTTCGTCCGCTCAATCGAAGGTTTACCGTACTTGCCGATATAAGAAACATCTGCTGGAGGTATCGACGTCAGAGCAAGATCGCCGTAGCTTCCGCGAAGATGTACAGGTAAGATTGCACCCTGGGTCGCACAGTCTGTTCCAGCTTATGCAACTTCTTCAACATGATGGTAATGCATGCCGACAGAATGACGACGT
>JACEFZ010018017.1:270000-280000 GCA_014155875.1 Cepaea nemoralis | reverse complement strand
TAACCTAGAATATGTGAAGGCCGAACATGTCACACCCCAGCCTCAGCATCTTCTATTGGAGGCATTGGTAGAGAGAGAGAGAGAGAGAGAGAGAGAGAGAGAGAGAGAGAGAGAGAGAGAGAGAGAGAGAGAGAGAGAGAGAGAGAGAGCTAGCTTACGCGCCACTGTATAACTTTATATACCTATCCATCCATTCATTAGCCCGTCTGCCTGTCCGTCAATATGTATGTGTGTCTTTCTATTCGCCTGCCTACCTGCCTACCCATCATCTCCCCGCTGTGTGTCTACCTGCCTACATGTCTGTCAGTGAAAATGAGGATTTAATGAGAAACAAACGCTCTGACTGCCCTGAAAGTGAGCTAAAGATGGGGTCACGCACGGTTTCCTGCTCGTGAACTATTAACACTCACGTTATTTTAGAGCAGTGGTGTTCAAACTGTCAAGTAATGCCTCTCCCACATCTCTAGGATCTTCATTCACACACGCATTGACATTCAGGCCGCATTCTTGGTATTAAGACTTCTGCAAAATCAGAACCTTACCGCCCACCCGAGTATATGCCAGAAGACCAGCTTTCGAAGCCGTCCGATTTGGGAATCCCTAATTGTGAGGAAATACTTTAGTACCGTCTGCCCAGCTCTTTAGAAGTAATAAAGGCAGGAGAGCAGCTTTGGTTTGCCGGGTCTAGGGCTAATTAGGAAAGGAAGCAGTTAAAAAACAAACATGCACAACACTGTGGATTTAATGAACAGTTAAAAAATATGATGCCATACACATAGCGTATTGAGGTCTCGACCGGCCTGGGTGCCCAATTCATAACCCTTTGGAAATAATGTTCGTTCTTTCGTTCGTTCTTTCTCAGCTGTGAAAGGAAGTCCACGCCTGCAACAAGAACGTGCCTGACAGATGTCAATTCACTGCTTGCTATCATTGTTGTTGTAAAGCTTCTCGATAACTCCACAACGATATTAATAGACAACGTTTTGCTTTCACAGACATTATCAGAAGAGTTTTGTCCAAGACAGCTGGTTGGCAGCATGTTTTATATGTACAGTTTTGTCATTTATTATTTTATCCGGCATTTGATTTAGTTGATTTATATCTTAAACATATTTTTCCACCATAGAAATTCTCTCTCTCTCTCTCTCTCTCTCTCTCTCTCTCTCTCTCTCTCTCTCTCTCTCTCTCTCTCTCTCTCTCTCTCTCTCTCTCTCTCTCTCTCTCTCTCTCTCTCTCTCTCTCTCTCTCTTTTACCCCATTAACCTATTATCCAGCCAAGCTGACCTATCATTTTGATATGTCTTATTACACCCTCTGCCTAGAACCATCTTCTCCACCAGCTTTGTCTATTTATCTCTTGAAAGACAGATGATCCTAGCTGAGCACCCACCTTGCCAGGACTATGTATCAAACAAGCCCGGCTCCGGGGTTGGCACGATCTCAAAGAAGTGTTTCTTCTCTGAAATGTGTCTTGAAGCAGTTTCAGGTCATGTGACTGTGATTTGATAGCACCATCATATTATGTAGACCCGAGAACCACGAGGAATAGGTGGCCAATCGTTCCTTCACTTTGGCAGACGATGAGCCCATGCGGCGAACGTCTCATACACGGGTACCAGATCATTGTCAGAATGTGATGTGAATTGCCAAGGAAGTATAGGTGGCGGAGGTCGCTTCACCTCAGTCTGCAGACGACCTAGAATTTGTAAAGACCCAACAGTTCACATCACTAAGCAATAACTGACATACAACCAGCTTTATCTTGTGTATATTTATATTATTTTTGTGCATTCCAAAGGTATTACTTTCTAACTATGTTCTGTAATAGTTCATCAGTTAACACACAGGTATTGTTTGGCGCTCATAGAAGAAATAATCCAGCAAAAAGTGTCTTCATTAGCCATGTCTATCATCCTCATGAACCCACAACAGCGAGGCGTTGTCGTTATTTGGAGATGACAGGTTCTAATCCCAGTCAGCAACTATAACTTTCAATTTGTATGCTGTCTAGTGCGTCCTATTATCCTTACTTGCTTCTTCTTCTTCTTTCTTCTTCTTCTTCTTCTTCTTCTTCTTCTTCTTCTTCTTCTTCTTCTTCTTCTTCTTCTTCTTCTTCTTCTTCTTCTTCTTCTTCTTCTTCTTCTTCTTCTATGAGCGCCACATAATACATATGTGTTTATTAATTACCTGCCTTAGTGGCCACAAAGGGTTCCCAGGCTGATATTGTTGCTCTTAAATGGTTTGCAAAATATGTGTCATATCCATCGCCAGCGACATTTTCTCATGTCCCGACTCACTGGAATGTGTCTCACTAGTAGCTCGTCACATTACTGAATCTATGTCTCGCTGTTAGCTCGTCACATTACTGAATCTCTGTCTCGCTGTTAGCTCGTCACATTACTGAATCTCTGTCAACTGTACAATCAGGCAGATCATGTAGTAGAATCATGTCCCGACTAACTGGAATGTGTCTCACTATTAGCCCGTCACATTACTGAATCTCTGTCTGACAGTCCAAGGTATTCGCACCATGCGTCTCAAAACACACATTGCTGTTATAGCCAAGCACCTCTAATCTCTATTCAGTTGCGTCCCATGAGTCACTGTCGAACAACAGAACAAATTATGTGTATAATTTCAGTACCCCTCAACAACGGGGACCTGAAACAAATTTGAAGCATCATGCCACAATCAGAATAGTTAAAATGACATGAATAAACACATAAGAAGTGCTTTATCTGAAATAATACACACATTTTATCCCAGCTATAAGCCAGCGACAATCAACGGGGTATTATCTTTTATTTAGAGAACAAAAATTAATCCCTATTATTGTATCCTTCTGTAATGGGCAGGCACACGTGAATGCATGCAATGTATTGGTGTGTGTTTCACAAACAATCATATCCTACTCTAGTCGTATCATATGTCTCGCTGTTCTAAAGTCTGCAATGTCAAATGTTGTAAACATTCACAATATAGATTCTTCTTGAGAAAACTTAGCTCGTTTTTCTAAATAGAAGGGCCGGCCATACTGTTATTCTTCTTCTTGTTGCTCTAAGCCATGTCGTGCAGAGTTGTTGATCATTGATCAGGCAGATGGAAGTAAACTCAAGGCTACCAGCTTCTTGTTTACACGTTTCTTTTTGATGAAATGTTCTTATTTCATATTGATTCCAGCTTATTGTTTACCAATTGACTAGCTGGCTCTTATTTGTAACATGTTGTTATCTTGATTCCAGATTAGTATTTACTACCTGACTCTTGTTTGTAACATTTCATTATAATGATTCAAGCTTCTTGTTTACCAACTGACTAGCTGGCTGTTGTTTACCAACTGAATAGCTGGCTCTTGTTTGTAACATGTTGTTATCTTGATTCCAGATTCGTATTTACTACCTGACTCTTGTTTGTAACATTTCATTATAATGATTCAAGCTTCTTGTTTACCAGCTGACTAGCTGGCTGTTGTTTACCAACTGAATAGCTGGCTCTTGTTTGTAACATGTTGTTATCTTGATTCCAGATTCGTATTTACTACCTGACTCTTGTTTGTAACATTTCATTATAATGATTCAAGCTTCTTGTTTACCAGCTGACTAGCTGGCTGTTGTTTACCAACTGAATAGCTGGCTCTTGTTTGTAACATGTTGTTATCTTGATTCCAGATTCGTATTTACTACCTGACTCTTGTTTGTAACATTTCATTATAATAATTCATGCTTCTTGTTTACCAACTGACTACCTGACTCTTGTTTGTAACATTTTTTTATAATGATTTCAGCTTCATGTTTACCATCTGACTATCTGGCTCTTGTTTGTAACATTTTGTTATAATGATTCCAGCTTCATGTTTACCAACTGACTACCTGACTCTTGTTTGTAACATTTTTTTATAATGATTTCAGCTTCATGTTTACCAACTGACTACCTGACTCTTGTTTGTAACATTTTTTATAATGATTTCAGCTTCATGTTTACCATCTGACTATCTGGCTCTTGTTTGTAACATTTTGCTATAATGATTTAAGCTTCTTGTTTATCAACTGACTACATATGTATTGTTTGTAACATGTTGCTATAATGATTCCAGCTTCTTGTTTACCAACTGACTTCCTGGCTCTTGTTTGTAACATTTTGTTATAATGATTCCAGCTTCTTGTTTACCAACTGAATACCTGACTCTTGTTTGTAACATTTTGTTATAATGATTCCAGCTTCTTGTTTACCAACTGAATACCTGACTCTTGTTTGTAACATTTTGTTATAATGATTCCAGCTTCTTGTTTACCAACTGAATACCTGGCTCTTGTTTGTAACATTTTGCTATAATGATTCCAGCTTCTTATTTACCAACTGTATACCTGGCTCTTGTTTGTAACATTTTGCTATAATGATTCCAGCTTCTTGTTTACCAACTGACTTCCTGACTCTTGTTTGTAACATTTTGCTATCATGATTCCAGCTTCTTGTTTACCAACTGACTTCCTGGCTCTTGTTTGTAACATTTTGTTACAATGATTCGAGCTTCTTGTTTACCAAGTGAATACCTGACTCTTGTTTGTAACATTGTGTTACAATGATTCGAGCTTCTTGTTTACCAACTGACTACCTGGCTCTTGTTTACCAACTGACTACCTGGCTCTTGTTTACCAACTGACTTCCTGGCTCTTGTTTGTAACATTGTGTTACAATAATTCGAGCTTCTTATTGACTACCTCTTTCTTGTTGATGAAATGTTGTTTTATTGATACCAACTTCTTGTTTGTCAACTGACTGCTTGTCTCTTGTTGGTGAAATGTTGCTATTCTGTTCCCAACTTCTTCCACATCCTCAATACTCACTTCCATTTTTCCGCTCCGCGATCCTTCAGTTAATGAAATCCCTTTGATTTATTCTTCCAACAGTGTGAAATGGTGAGCTCGTAACACCAACGCCACATTATGGGATTTACTGGCATGTGTTTTGTTCTGTGATTTGATACCATGTGTTTGGTTCTGGGATTTACCTGGCATGTGTTTTGTTCTATGGTAGTAATGATTCAGTCCACACGCTGACCCCCATTGTGAGAGCACTTTAATCATACTTTAATGATAGCAGCACAGGCCAGCCTGTGTAGTGGAATTGGTGTATCATCGGTCCCGGTGTGAAACAAAGACATCTCATGTTAGAAATATTCTCAAGGTAAATTCCTCGGCTTGCACATTTCCGCAGCGGCGCCGGAAAATTATGCCTTTGATTAAGTCAGATTTATAATGGATACATCAGCCTCTACTTGCATCTCTTCTCCTTCTGCGTGATTCGTTGATGTGTTCACCATTTTACACTGGTTACTTCACAGTTAGCCCGCTCCCTGACGAACATGTTACGGACGCAGTTCGCAATCTCACAGACCCGCGTTCAGCTTTCCTGCGTTGGTTTTTAACGAAATGGTATGGTTGCCGGTACGTTCATAAAAAAAATTGCAAACTTACTGAACATAAACTTGCCAAGAGATTACCAAGAAAAAAAAATGCTGGTGTTGACTGCAACGTCCTGTAAAGTATATGTAACTAACTTAATTTCAGGTTGTTGAGTGGTTCACTGCTGTGACTCTAACATGATGCCAGTACAGGACACTTAACGTTTGGAGGCGTTTGTGGCATATTCTGCTATCCCCCATACAACGCATTTCACCTTAGCTTACATTTGCCACTGTGTGACATCCTCTCAGCTCACCCACAGAACTCGTGACACACAGTTTGATTTTGTGTTCTCTAGAATGTCTCCATGAGCAGAGCTTAGCGACTGTTTGTTATACTTATGTAGTTTAGTCCAATCTTTTCGTTTCTGTTTGCCGGCGAAATATGTCACTTGTGATTGTATTCTTATGAAGCTCACCAGTTCCACTCTCCCTTGTTATTGATTAACTATTTGTAGTGTTATATCTTTACTGCAGTTGAACTCATTTCATTTCGTTGCTTAATAAGACGAATTGTCATTTATGTACGATAAGATCATCGTCATGAGATAATTATATTGCGTTTATCAGTAAGCGTATAATCTCAGATCTAAATCTACTCTAACAAATGAGATGTGACTCACTATGACCACAGCTAGAAATATCATCTTTGGACAACCAAAGAAGCCGATAGGTAGTGTCATTCCTGCTGCTACTGTTCAAGTTAGTTGCATGTCGTGTACATGACGTAGCAGTCAAACCCAGCATTTTTTGGCTGTTCGTTATTCTTAGGCAGGTTTACGTTCAGTAGTTTGCCATTGCTTTCTGAACGACCGGTACCCATTACAATTTCATTTAAAAAAAAACAACAACAACAACTAACGTAAGGCGGTCTCCCGCCCAATCTCTCATAGCTGTGTATCTAAGCGCGTGTATGCCGGGATTACGAACTGCATGCTTAACCTCTTTACCACTGTACATAGCTGAAATATGTACACTGAACTGCTCATCTTACTATTCTATATAATACTTCTCTGTGTGTCTTTTACTTATGGTCCCACCTTTATGCTTGTCCTAACGTCAGTTTTAATCTAAACGTTTCTCAAACCGACCCTCTTTTGTTTCGTTCGCGTTTCCAATCTCTCAAATGTGAAGATTTCCCTGGTGAGGCTTACATACCCCGACACGTGAGGTCCCACCCTCTTCGCCTGTATTCCTGCCATAAATGAACTCCGCATGTATGTGTATCGAAGCCCCGTGAGTCTAACCTTTTTAGACTGTCTGTGGATGCGGTCAGGAAAACTGTTTTGCTTAATGGAAGTGTTTAAAAAGTGACACCGTTGATGCTCATTGCAGACCGTTCTGATGGCGTCCCACTTTTGGATCGTTTCCCATGGGAAGTTTCGTATTCACACAGGAAATGCCATGCAAATCAGCTTTGACCATGATTGGTCGGTTCTGGACTCTCATTTCAGGAAGAAGCCGATTGTTACCGTTCGTGTGGTTCTGGGGGTAAATGATTTGTCCAAAATGTTTAAGCGTTGACGAATGATGTATGTTTGCCCATATTGTCCTTAAGTGTCCATGAATAATGTGTGTATTTTTAGAATTTGTCGCTGGCCTGTCGGTAGTGTTATTAAAATCTTTGAATATTTTGTGATATAGTTTGTTCACAAAGTGTCAATCAACTGATGAAGTCCCGTCTTCACATTAAAGGTCTCCAACACTCTCTGTTCTTCGGCTTTATGGTACTTGCCTAATGCTTCTTCTACCCCATCTCGTGATTTACGCCCATCTGTAATATTGCCTTTCTCTTCCACGCTTCCATTTAACCTTTTCCTTCAGCACATAGTTCAACCAGAAATGGTGTCTTCACAGAAAGACTGCACATCACGCATTATTGCTTTACATAGAGCTTCTTTCCTTCCCTTTCTGTTGTCTAGAAAAGTGTCTGTACCGTATTGCGCAATCACAGATATCCATGATGTGTAATATACTCTTGTCTGTTTTATGCTAGTCTGTAACTAGAGCTGTATGGCTGTAAACATAAAACTGCACCTCACTGACCTTCATGCTCACAAGGTGTCTGAATCATACTGTATGTTGTCTCTGTGATATTTCTAAGGTCATAATTTCTAATGTCACTGCTTGTAATGTCATCGTTTCTAATTTCACCACGTATGTCATGATTTATAATGTCACTGATTGCAATGTCATCAGTTATAATACACTTACTTGTAATCTCATGATTTATAATGTGGCTGCATATATTGTAATGTCATGATTTATAATGTCGCTGCATATATTGTAATGTCATGATTTATAATGTCGCTGCATATATTGCAATGTCATGATTTATAATGTCGCTGCATATATTGCAATGTCATGATTTATAATGTCGCTGCATATATTGCAATGTCATGATTTATAATGTCGCTGCATATATTGCAATGTCATGATTTATAATGTCGCTGCATATATTGCAATGTCATGATTATAATGTCGCTGCATATATTGTAATGTCATGATTTATAATGTCGCTGCATATATTGTAATGTCATTATTTATAATGTCGCTGCATATATTGTAATGTCACCAGCTCTAATACCACTACTTTACTAGTAATGTCATCAACTGTAATGTCAATGATTGTGATGTCATCAATTCTAATGCCAATACTTGTAATCTCATGATTTATAATGGCATAGATTGTAATTCCATCAGGTCTGATCTCACAGCTTATAATGTCATCAGTTCTAATGTCACTGATTGTGATGTCATCAATTCTAATGTCATTGATCGTGATGTCACCAATCATAACGCCATTACTCGTAATGTCATAATGTCACAAGAATTTCCTCCAAGTTTTCAGTATAAGGAAGATTTTGACTGAAAACTAAGAAAATAAGCAAATAAAAGATACGATGGTAAGTTAATAAGTAAGTCGCAAATGGCTGTAGAAAAATAACTAAATATGATAACAACTTGAAACCAGTTTACTTTCATACATACATTGTCCCTTTATTTCTCAACATAATTTCCACCAACATTGATGCACTTATCCCATCGTTTTATCAGTTCTCCCAAACCGGTTGCATAGAATTGCAGTCAGCACAGGAATTGATGCCCTCTGTTGAAGATCGCGAGAAGTAAAGAAGTAGGATCAGTCTCACCAGTTGATTGCCCATGAAGCAGGACGCTGTATTCATTATGTCAAACAATGATGTATTCATTGTGTCAAACATTGTTGCATGTATTGTTTCAAGTATTTCTGTATTTATTGTGCTGTAAAGTTGCCCTTTCAGCTTCATCTTACAGATGTCATACCGACAGGCGTGCGCGGTCATGGTCGGCAATCGTATTCGATCACCCGTGTCTGGAATCAGGTCTTGTTTCTTGTCATTGTTATGTGATGTAGCCAAGCCATCCAGGAAGTTGATTCACTGTACTGATTGTTCTTGTTTTGTTTCACATCACAGAAGGGCTATCGCAAAGAGCAACTTCAGCCACACCAACTACCTACACCCAAGCCACGCAGAATACAGGCCCTTTAAGAAGAAGGAGCTCCGGTGTACCGTGGACTGGACGGTCAGTGAATCTCTTGAGTCTGGTTTTCTTCGGGTTGTCCGTCACCTGTATCTTCATCATCGTTACTATCATCACCTTCAGCGTCGTCATTGCTGTCATCATCTTCATCATCACGATCATGATGATCATCATCACTATTATCACTATCATCATCATCATTATCTTCATCATCACTATCTTCATCATCACTATCTTCATCATCACTATCATCATCACTATCATCAACACGATCTTCAGTTCTATCATCATCACGATCATCATCATCACTATCATCATCATCACTATCATCAACACGATCTTCAGTTCTATCATCATCACGATCATCATCATCACTATCATCATTATCATCACCATCATCATCATCATCATCACGATCATTATTACTATCATCATCACCATTATCATCACTATCATCATTACTATCATCATCATCACTAGTATGACTATCATTATCATCACTATCATTATCATTATCACTGTCAGTATCATCATCATCATCATCACTATTACTATCATCACCATTATTGCTATAATCTGCTTTTCTAAATCTGTGCTTTACTTATGAGTGCTATGTTAAGAAGCGGGGTATTACACCATGCTTCATATGTCGTGGTATGAACAAACTCAGATATTCCACTAATTCATAGTTTGCAAGGGGGGGGGGGGGGAAGCGTCTCTCCCTCTATCTCTCTCTCTCCCTCTCTCTATCTCTCTCTCTCTGTCTTTCTCTATCTCTCCCTCTCTCTTCCTCTCACACACACTCTCTCTCTCTCACACACACTCTCTCTCTCACACACACTCTCTCTCTCACACACATTCTCTCTCTCACACACACACACACTCTCTCTCTCTCTCTCTCTCTCTCTCTCTCTCTCTCTCTCTCTCTCTCTCTCCAATATTGAAGTGTTTTACCTCACTATGTGGGACTATTCTGTATAACAATAAGTCCGAACCATGTAAATGTTTTGGAAA